>JBBPBR010000007.1:24780570-24793821 GCA_037974775.1 Cicer pinnatifidum | reverse complement strand
GGGAGAAATATTTTCTGCCAAGAGGAAGAGAGAGAAGAAATGGGAAAAATGAATTTGAAAAAGAATGAGATGAGGTGGCAAAAGTTTGGTTTTATTTAATGATGATTATTATTATTATTATTATTATTATTATTATTATTATTATTATTATTATTATTATTATTATTATTATTATTATTATTATTATTATTATTATTACATTTTTTTTAACACGGGCGTAACAGTATTGGTGGAAATTCATATGGACTAGTTATTGTTGATGATTTCTCAAGGTTCACAGGGACCTTATTTTTGGCAAATAAAAATGAAGTTTTTAAAGCATTTAAAAATTATGTCAAATTAGTCCAAAATGAACAAGCAACGAAAATTGTATCAATAAGAAGTGATCATGGAGGAGAGTTTCAAAATGCTTCTTTAATAAAGTATTGTGAAGAAAATGGAATATTCCATCTGCACCAAGAACACCTCAACAAAATGGAGTTGTTGAGAGAAAGTGTAAAATACTTATGTTTTGGATGAAGACAAAGATCAAGGAAAGTGATCAAGTAGCAAGCTCAAAGAGAAGTTAACAATCAAGTAAACTATTGTCAATATGCTAGAAGACATATAATTTAAGGTACATGATGCAATCTAATATTGTTATATTTCAAATGTACTTGAGAACCTTCTATTTTAGCATATGCGTCAAAAGAATTTTCAAAGTGTCAAAATGCATAAACAATGTTAGAAAACAAAATTTTGACAAAAATCAAAGTTGTATTCGACTACATATATGTGTAGCCGAATACAAATGAAGTCAGTAGCAAAAATTGCACATTTGTATTCGACTATAAAATGTTGTAGCCGAAAAAAAACTCAAGCCAATAGCAAAAACTGCGTATCTATATTCGACTATACCAAAAATATGCATATCTGTATTCAAAGTGTCAAAATGCATAAACAATGTTAGAAAATCAATTTTTTGACAAAAATCAAAGTTGTATTCGACTACATATATGTGTAACCGAATACAAATGAAGTCAGTAGCAAAAACTGCACATATGTATTCGACTACATCATGTTGTAGTCGAATACAAACTCAAGTCAGTAGCAAAAACTGCATATCTATATTCGACTATAGGATGTTGTAGCTGAATACAAAAACTAAGTCAATAGCTAAAATTGCATTTTTGTATTCGACTACAACATGTTGTAGCTGAATACAAAATCAAATTAGTGACAAAATTCATTTATTTTTATTCGATTACAAGGTGTTGTATTCGAATACAAGCTTGAAATTTTGAAATAAAACTGAACGTTACAAATGGGTATTCGACTACACTTAGGTTGTAGCCGATTACAATTGCTAAGCAATGCCATTTTGAAGTTTAGATTCAATCTAGATCATTGCAGATGTTCATCAAACCTCTAGGAACGATTACCACTGATCTGGAGTGATGTCTAAAGAGTATAAACCTTTCTTAGTTTCAGATTTAACTTAAAAATCTTAACAAGAATCTTAGAACAACTTTGAACAAACTTTTTGAAATATTTTGAATTATTCAATGTCATACTTTCATTTTTCAAGTACATATTTTACATTGTCATATAATTAAGAAAGATTCTCTGTTGTACTTGAAATTATATTAGATTATTCTCATTGTACTCAACAATTATACCCTCTTGACTTCAGTCAAAATCGTTGTTGTAAAGCCATTTAAGTTATTATGAAAATTGAGGAAAGTTGTGTTCTTTCTTCAAGTATTTTGAACTAGGATAATGGTGTGCTATCTTAGGAAGATTGTTAGAAGTTTGTAACAAAAGTCTTAGAGTTAGACTTGAACTTATTCTAACAATAGTGGAAAATCTCTTGTGGTGTGCAAGAGGACTAGATGTACTCTTGGTTGTAAGGGAAACCAGGATGAATCGCTTTGTTCATTATTTTTCTGTCATTTATATTTTTCTATACACTAATCCTAATCAGAAAAATAATCCACCAAGTCTCTAAGAACCAAAAATTTTCTAAACAACTAATTCACCCTTTCTTAGGTGAGCCTCTATACTAACAGAAAGAATAGATCATTGGTAGAATTTACAAGGACCTTGCTAAGAGATTCAAGTTTATCAAAATACTTTTGGACAGATGTTGTAAGTACTACTTGTTATGTATCCAACCGAGTAATAATTCAACTAATCCTAAAGAAGACTCCATATGAACTCTATAAAGGTAGAAAACCATACATCTCTCATTTTTATATATATGAGTGTAAATGCTTTGTGCTGAATCATAGTAAGGAAAATCTTGGAACATTCGATGAGAAAGTCGATGAAGATATCTTAATTGGTTATTCCTTATCTAGTAAAGCTTTTAGAATTTTTAATAAAAGAACATTATTAGTAGAAGAATCTATGCAAGATGTAAAACAAATGGAAAAAACACAAGCGCCACTTGCCATATCTTAGGTAGTGCATAAGGGTCATAGTCCTGTAAAAAGCAAGTATGTGTGGCTCTAAGCACTGTGAAGCAGAATACATAGCCGTAGGCAGTGGCTATGCACAAATGCTATGGCTCAAGCATCAATTATTTGACTATGAACTGGATCCCATATGCATCCCCCTAAGATGTGATGATATAAGTGCTACCAATATCTTAATGAATCCAATCATGCATTCTCGGACCATAACATATTGACATATGACATCATTTTTTGCGCGATCATGTTCTCAAGGGAAATGTGGATACACATAATCGACTTATCAACTTTTAAATTTCTTGAGCTACTTAGGGCGCAATATTTGGAAACATTCATTAGTTATAATGGCCCAATCTATGCTGATTTAGTTAGGGTATTTTACTGCAACCTTAAGAAGGAAGGGTTTAAGTTGGTGTCTCAAGTGAAGGGTAAATATATCGAGGTAGAAACTCAAACAATTGGAGAAATTCTGCAGTTACCATTTGAAGGTCAGAAACTTAGGCCTGGAAATATGTGTGAATGGGAAAATGTGATCAAATATGATGCTTATGTATCATTGTGCCATTTTGATAAAAAAAAAAAACACCATGGAAAGAAAACGTGCACTGGCTGGTTCTAAATTTGCTAGGCAACAATTTGGTGTTTGCAATTTGACCGTTGAAAATAGGCTGCTACATTATTTTCTTAGTTACATTCTTGTTATGAAGGCAGGAAAATATTCACAAATGACATAATTTGAGCTTCATATTGTGTACCTTATGCTAGAAGGAACTTATCTCAATTGGTCTTATTTTGTCTGGTATGTTCTATTTGCTTCCAAGAATGCCATCAGTTTGCCATATACAAATGATATTACCAGTATTTTGGATCATTTCAAGTAGATTTTCAGGTGAAGTCATGTATACACCTACAAAAGACAATGCGCTGGATTTGAATGTGTTGCTCAGTATGAAGATTGTGTGGAGCGAGTAACTTCACGCTTATGTCCACAAAGGTGATCTTGACCAATCATCTACGGCGGCCCAAGATGAAGAAGACACAGAAGAAACAACATCGGATGATGATCACGTTTCAAATTGCATGATCATGGATAAGCTAAACTCCCTTGGAACCTTCATCACTGAACAATTTCAGACTATGAACACCTCCATTAACAACAGATTCCAAACCATGGAGACCACCGTTACCCAAAACCACGAGTTTCTGTTGAATGAACTAAATGACCTCTCCCTCAAGATTGACCACCTTCACTTCCCATCAGATGATAACATGTAGTTTGCTCCAATAGTTTGTGTTATTTTCTTTTAATGCTTAATCAGACATTTTTGCTAAAATTATTCCATTTGCTGATGTGTGACTAAGACATTGTTAACCTTTTAGTATGCTTTTGATGTTATATTATCTATCTTATGTGATGTTTTTTTTTCTATATACCTTGTAGGCTTGGAATATGTGTATGTTGTTTTTCTTCCTTTTTGATCATGTTAAAAGAGGCATGAACTCAAGATCAAAGGGGGAGTAAGCATGCATTAAGGGGAGAAAAATCAAAATGATCAACGTTTTGAAGACAAAGACAAAGGCAAGTGATCAAGTTGCAAGCTCAAAAAGAAGTCAACAATCAAGTCAACTATTATCAATATACTAGAAGCCTTATAATTTAAGGTAGATTGTGCAATCTAATATTTTTATATTTCAAATACACATGAGAACCTTCTATTTTAACATATGCATCAAAAGAATTTTCAAAGTGTCAAAATGCATCAACAATGTTTGAAAATTAAGTTTTTGACAAAATCAAAGTTGTATTTTACTACATATATGTGTAGTCGAATAAAGATGAAGTCAGTAGCAAAAACTGCACTTCTGTATTCAACTACAACATGTTGTAGCCAAATACAAACTCAAGTTAGTAACAAAAACTGCATATTTGTATTCGACTACAGGATGTTGTAGCCGAATACAAAAACTAAGCCGATCTCTAAAACTGCACTTTTGTATTCGACTACAACATATTGTAGCTGAATAAAAAATCAAGTCACCGGCAAAATTCAGTCATTAGTATTCGACTACAAGGTGTTGTATTCGAATACAAGCTTGAAATTTTGAAATAAAATTGAGCGTTACAGATGTGTATTCGACTACACTTACGCTGTAGTCTAATACAAATGTGAAACAATGCAATTTTTCAGTTCAGATTCAATTTGAATATTGCATATGTTCATCAAACCTCTAGGAACGATGGCCACTAATATGAAGTGATGTCTAAGGAGTATAAATACTTCTTAGTTTCAGATTTAACTTAACAATCTTAAACAAGAATCTTAGAACAATTTTGAACTAACTTTCTGAATTTTTTTGAATTATTCAAAGTCTTACTTTCATATTTTACATTGACATATCATTGAGGAAGGTTCTCTAGTACTTGAAATTATATTATATTGTTATCATTGTACTCAATTGTTATACCCTCTTGATTTTATTCAAAATCATTGTTGTAAAACCATTCATGTTATTGTATAAATTGAGGAAAGTTGTGTACTTTCTTCAAGTGTTGTAAACTAGGATAGTGGTGTGTATCTTAGGCAGATTGTTAGAAATTGGTAACAAAAGTCTTAGAGTTAGACTTATACTTATTCTAACAATAGTGGAAAATGTCTTGTGGTGTGCAAGAGGACTAGATCTACCCTTGGTTGTAAGGGGAACCAAGATAAATTGTCATGTTCTTTATTTTTTTATCATTTACATTTTTTCATACACTAATCCGAATCAGAAAAATAATCCACTATGTCTCTAAAAACCATAAAATTTCTAAACACCTAATTCACCCCACCTCTTAGGTGCGCCTTTGTCCTAACAAACCTTTCAATTTTAGTCATTGTAAAATAAAAATACAATTTTTAGTAACTACAAAATTATTATGCATGTAATTTTAGTCCCACTGTTAAGTCAACATATATTGTTGAATGAACTTTTGCTAGAGACATGATATGATATAAAATTGGATATTTAGTCTCGTTTGATTCGTATAGAAAGATGATATGATATAAAGCTGGATAAAAATATGATAATGACATGATAAACATTATCATATCCAGTTTTTTATACACAAATGATAACCAACAAGATAACAACTATTTTATTTTGTCATATATTTTATACACATCTCATCAGTATAATATATATTATATTTTAAATAACAAAATTACCACTGTAATTTTGTTACATATTAGTTTTTTTTAAATTAACTATTTATATTTTAAATATTATAAAACTAAATTATAAAAATAAACTAAATAATAAAATAATATTATATGAAATAATAATGTGACTTTATGAAATAATAATATGGAATTAATTTATAAATTTTAGAGTAGACGTTATGAAATAATATTTAAATAGGAGATAGCATAAGATAGTAGAGGGTGTATAGGAATTGTGAGAAAGCTAACAGAGGAAACTCTCTATGAAGATGTACACGTCAGCTATTTTGCTGAGGTGGCAAATATTTGCATATGTGGAAGAAAATGTGAGGTGACAGCGGAGTCTATTTTAAATATATATAATAGATACTTAAATCAAAATATGTCAGATCGTTATTTTTTTCTTTTGAAAGTTATATCACCAATTTTTCCCACTCTGATAGGATGCTCAACATCAAGTACGGGTCCAACACTAAAGAATGAAGCCGATCATGTTCACATAAAACTTATATGTAAAAAGATGCATTATTTATATAATTTGATATTAGTGCAATTGAAATATTTAAGACTATCAAATGTCTCTCCACCCATTCAAATTATATATTATCATACATATTTAGAGGTATATGCATTTTAAGGAATGCTTGATCGCTTAAATAAAATGAAATCACATATCCTTCATCACGTGTTTGTCCCCACCAATGACACATTCCATTCATGTTCACATCAACACTTTTAATATCACGACAAGGTATATCAACATTGAGTTTCGTAAAAGAGTTACTTTTTAGGCTATAAATCTCTCAAATGTTGTCAAAAGTTCTTGGTATATCTACTCAAATACTATCATTGAAAAATTTGGGCACGTCGTATCACTTTGTAGTGATTGCTAATACTATCATAACCAAATCCATGAATCGGTGTCAAAGTGATGGCATAAGGTAGTGAAAAAAATATGATTAGCAGGAATGACCTTTAGAGGAAGTTTTGACATGATAAGAAAGGAAAGATCATCATGTATATGATTACTAACTTTAAGATCAATTGAAGCCATAGATGTCACTAACTCCCTTGGTAGAAGACAAAATTAAAAATGAGTTCAATTTAAAAATCGAGAGTCTTAAGCAATTAGCAAACGAAATTGTTGAGGATGAGATAACTTTGTTTGTTGGAGGCAAGAAAATGAGGAGGTGCAGATGGTTTTATATATAAGAAAAATAAATAAAAAATCAATTTATATGTTGTATTTATATAAATTTTGAATCCAAATTAAGACCTAACTTTAAAAAAAATAATTCATTTTTGGCATCTTTTTTAAATGTGATATAATTCATACCTTAATCCACAAGATATCATACCTTAACCGATAATAAATTGTAAATATTTGAATTTGAGTTTAATTGTCATACATTGTTAATATAAAAAAAATTTATATTGTCAATAAATCACAATTATTCATGTGCATAACTTTAGTAGTTATGATAAAAGTAAAAAATGTATAATATAGTAATACAATTGTAATTAATTGACAGTGTAAAAACTACTTAGACTAACAACTTGTAAAACCCTCTTGTGATTTTCATTTATCCCTTTTTATAAGAACCCTTAGAGGTAGTAAAAATTACTTATGGTTATGTGTAAGTTGTTAGGTTAGTTACATTAATTGCACTATATAAAAGTGCATCATACTCTAATTGTAACAACAATTTATCAAATAATCATTTCAAGTTTATTTTTCTCTTTAATTATTTTTCTCTTTCTTGGGCTCAACCATGATTCTTAATATGGTATCAGAGCGATAATAATTATTCTGCTATATTCTTTTTCTAAATTTTCTTTATCTTTTCTTCCTTAATTTGAATCTAAATTTGTGATTCTTCATTCTTTTGTTCAACTTGATTGTATAATATTTGTAGATTCAAGATTGAAAATGTTTTAGTGATATATTTCACTATAATTTCATTCTTTTTAGCCATTGTTGGTTTTCTCTTTGTGCTTCTACCACATGGTAGTAAAGCAATTATCATTTTCTTTGTTCTTTTACCTTATGGTATTAGACATTTTTCATTCTCTTTGTGCTTCCATCATATTATGGTTAAGCTTTGTTGGTCACATTTGACATTGGAAGATCCAAGCTTGAAATTCTTGATTTTATATTGGAGTGAGTGCCGTGGAGACACCGAAAGATTTTCAAGTTGGCCCAAAGTAGGCCGAAGACTTCGACGAGAGATATGCACCTCGACCGCCACCGTTTTCTACATGAATTTTATTGTTTAGCCGATGTAATTACGGCTTATATTCCTTTTCTTGTAATTTTCTTTCATTAGTTTCATTGTATTTTTCTTTTTTTTGTATTGTTCTTTTCAAGTTGGAAATATTGTTACATACTTCCAACTTGTGGGGGACTATTAGATGTAGTTAAAATTACTTATGGTTATGTGTAAGTTGTTAGGTTAGTTACATTAATTGCACTATATAAAAGTGCATCATACTCCAATTGTAACAACAATTTATCAAATAATCATTTCAAGTTTATTTTTCTCTTTAATTATTTTTCTCTTTCTTGGGCTCAACCATGATTCTTAATAACCCTTTCACCTTTTTAATTGTATTAATTATTATTTTACAAACTTACCCCTATTCATGTTACATATTTGTTTTTGTTTTTTTTTCTTCTTTTCAATTTATAATAAATACTACAATAAAATCATAAACTAACTCTTTCTCTTTGTATATTACTTATAAAAGGGAAAATGTTACATTGAATATACCTCCGAACATATGCAACTGAGATTAAGTTTGATAAGATAATTACGAAAAGGAGAAGAGAATCTAATAAGTTAGACTCTGTTTGGAAGTTTGGAGGAGAAGGTAGGGAAAGATTTTTGGGGGAGGAAAGTAGAAAAACAAAAAAGAGAAAAATTTCACCATTTTTGAATGAATATTTTTGTAAAAAATAAAAAGTGAATGTTTATGGCAATATATTTTTAATATTAAGAGTATTATAACAACATAGATTGATTTTGAAGAATTTATCAAAGCTCTCCAAAATCCTTCTCCAATGCAATTTTTGAGTTCTCCCAAATTAGGGGGATTTGGTATTATGAATGAAAATAAATCCCCAAAGTCCTCCCCTTACAAATCTCTCCATTCTTTCCACCTTATCCTTTATTTTTTTCCAAAGTTCTCCCCCATCTCCTAAACTCCCAAACGCACCCTTAATAAACAAATCTATAAGTTGTAAGACTACAATATTGCAATTCAAATAAAGTTGTTTGGTATGCTCGTGAAAATATGAAATGGATGCAATATGACGTGTTTACTAGTTGTCACAATACAATAAATCTCGACAAGTACTAGGTAACTTAATTTTTTTTTTTGAGAGATGGGATAAACAACTCCATCGGTCTTTGCATGCGGTATGCTACTATTTTAGCCCTCAACTACATTATATCTATGGATTTAAAGTTGTCGTTGAAGTCAAACATGGATTATATGACTGCTTACAAAAGATGCTGGGAGATGTTGAAGAAATTTGCAAGATTGATACTTAATTGGAAGATTTCAAGACACAAACAAATTTTTTTCGTAGTTCGATAGCAAATGTTGCGCTTAAAAACCAAAACTCCATCACAATGGTGGGAGTCATATGGGGATGAGCATCCAAAACTTCAATCTTTTGAAATTCATATGTTAAGCTTAACTTGCAGATCATTCGGATGTGAACGAAATTGGAGTTTGAAAATTATCTACAACTTGCTATATACTAATGGAGTTTGTATCTATTAGTTGCACACAAAGAGGAGAAGTCGCTTGAAACAAAAGACAATGAATGATATTGTAATTGTGATGGCAAATTCAAAATTAGCTAAGAAGAAGAAAACTAGAAATGTGATAGAACATAACCTTGATGATTTTGAATTTGATGATGAATGGATTGTAGATAATAATAAAGGTTTAACTGAGAATGACATTTTAGATTCCACAATAGAAAATGAGGATTTATAATTTGCTAATCAAAATGAAGGAGGGAATGGAGTTGAAGATGTTGTCCCTCAAGATGATTTGGAGATTCACATGATGATGAATTTGATGGAGAAGGAGTTAAAGATTGAATGGAAGATGTTGGTTTTGATCACATCGCTCTAGATAAATGTTAAATTAAAGTTTTAGATGATGGTGATATATATATATATATTTTTTTTATTTGAGACAATGATAATTGCCTTTTATATTTCAACTTGTGATTTTTTATTGAATCAATAAAATTTTTTATGTTAAGGTTATTTTTTTTTAATTTTATAGTATAATTTTGTCTATTTTATAACTTCTTAAAATTCATATTACGATCCCACAATCTACGCTATTTCTATATTCCAACATCTTTGATAGAACCTCGAGTTTGAGAACCTTGGTTGCAACAACCACACATAAGCCATTTTTGTTTCATTGCCAACAATAGCACTAACAAAAACAATATTTTGGTTACGATGAGTAGAGCCATTAATTAAGTTCAAAGTCCGATATAAAAAATTCTATGCTAAAATCCTTAATTTAGATTTTTTTTGAAAATTTTGAAAATTTATTTATTTAATATAATCTAAAACTTTTTTTATTGGAAAAAATTTAAGAAAAAAATAAAAAAAAATTTGTAAATCATTTTTATAAAAAATTTTTGTAGAAAAATTCAAAAATTTATTTTTCAGAAAAAAATCAAAAACAATTTATCGAAAACTGTTTTTGAAAAAAAAATCGAAAGATAAATTTGAAAAGTAAACTTATAAACTCCATTTAGCCTACAAAATTTTAGAGAATTTTTAGTTTTTAGATTTTTTTTATAAGACTTTAATAACTATAAATTTTTTTACCTCTTCGATATATAGATTTGGACCAATAATTACTAATTTATAAACTTGACAATAATGAGAATAACTCAAAAAATACTGCTAATGGACACATATTTGTGGCATCAAAAGCCTAACACATCTCTAAAAATAGACACCAAAATAGGTGCTGCAAATGTCTCTCTTCATCGACTGTGTGCCTCCAAAATGTATTTTTGTCATTCAATTTAATTGTTTCAAGTAAACCAATGACATTAGTGGCATCTTACTGAAGCAAACCACAACGAGGAAAATCTCTTGTTATCAACCTTACATCCTCCAAATAAGCTCACAAATTTGTCCAAGTGGTAACTACATTGATAATTAGAGCATCTCCAACGGTGAACTCAAGATGAGTTCTTTAGATGGGGTCCACTGTGCCACATCATCTTGAAGGAACTCGTTCTTTTTTTACTCCAACGGTGAACTCCATTTAAATAGGTTCTACTATGCCACATCACCCTCAATTGATTCATTCCTTTTGTACGGTTTAACTTTTAAAAAACCATAGTATATCTCATAACTTTAATTTATACATTAATATTTTATTTATATTTAATTTTATTATAACTTAAAATATTAATTTAAATATTCTAATTAATATTATTATACATTATTTTAATTTAAAATTAAAATAAAAATTTTAAATTAAAATAAAATTGTGAAGAAAAAGTATGAGTAACAAATTATTCATATTAATGAGCTAACAATGGTAATTAAAGGAAAAAAAAGGGCTAACGGTGGTATATTAACTAAAAAAAAGATAATGGTTACAAAATTATTATTATTTAATAAATTAAAAAGAAATTAACGGCTATAAATTAATAAAAAATGATAAATTTATTAGTATTAATAAATTAATAAAAGTTAACTGCTATGAAGCACCGTTCCTTCCTGACAGTACCGTGATGACACCTTGGCACAACTCCAACGGTGAACCCACAAAAAAAACTAAAAGTTAAGTAATTACACGCTGGCGGACAAACTCATTTTACCTCCCGTTGGAGATGCTCTTAAGGCATAACACATAAATTCTTGATGCAAGAAAAAAGAAAATAATACCCTGATCAATGGTCAATTCGAATTGAATTTGCAGAAATATAGAATAATTAATTATCTTATTATTTGAAATATAAATGGTTTGTAAATTAAGTGAAGATTGTCTTTAATTTATAAACTCATTTTTAGGTCATGTAATGTGGGACTACACATGTTCCTATGTTTATAGTTGAACATCTAGAACATGATCCAAATGACATGATATTTGTGACCTAATAACAAATGGTCGATAAATTTTGAATAAACTCTAATACCGTCTTAAGATGAAAGATGCCTCACACTTCTAAAAGCCATTTTCATGCAATATCTAATCAAGTATGGAATACGACAAATACCTCAACAGAAAATCAAGAGAGTAGAATTGTGTAAGAACAATTAGATTTCATTCAGTCTATTGTTAAGATTATTGATTGTGTGTACTTTTACATACAATTAACATAATTTGTTGCGTAAAAAAACATTATTTACCAATTGAAGTTGAAACATTTGATTTGGACATTTTGTTTTTATATTTGTGATTTAGGTTTCAGTTCAAAATTCTATAATTGGTATGTCTTAATAAATTTCACTATGGTTATCTTTTAGTTAATTTATATGAGACGTGACTCTACTAAACTAAATTTGTATATATCTTTAAAAAATAATTCTGCCAATTGACATTGTTCTTCATAACTCAAACTTAAATCCAAGTAGAACATGGAAAATAAAAAGGTGCAAAACATGTACTTAGAATTTCAATCAAAGCCTCAATTTATTTACAAAATGAAAGAAAAATAAATATAATTAGAAATAGAATAATTTCAAAAAAGTGTCTCCCCCACTCAACTTTTTTTCACACCTTGCATCATGAATTCTTCTTATGCTGAGCTGAATGAAACTCAGTGCTTTTCTCACATATATCCCCCTCACTACATCGTTTTCTTCCACAATAAGGCACCACAAAGAACCCAATTGAAGTGCATAGTATAGCACAAATCTTACCCCACAAAATCAACACCAAAAGACTAATCAAAAAAAGAAAATACAAACCCATGTTTGAACCAAAACACCCTTTTCTATTCTCTTTAACATCTTGCTGCACTCCAATTCCATTCATTGGGTTTGGATGCAATACAAAGGATGAACCCAAAACTTGAGTTCCTTGTGAATTACTTGAAAAAGTAGAAGATGATAATGTGGAAGGAGTGAATGGTGGTGAACAATGAGAAGATGAAGTGTATGAATTGTTTCCATATTTTTTTGATGGATTTGATGAAAAGGTTCCATATGGTACTTTAGGATTTGTGTTTGAGGTGTTATTATCAGCTTCTCCTCCTAACTTGCTCATCCTTGATCTAGACCAAGTATTCTTTTTTGTTTTACTTCTATTTATAATTTTCTTGCCCTGTAAAAATATGAATAAAAATTAGTTATGTGTGTAATATGAATGAGTTGTGCTATTATTTCAAGATTGTATTGAATATATTAGACAAAAAATACACCACGTAAAAAGTTACCATAACATATTGTAGCGGACCAAAAATTAAAGCGATTTTTTCGTGAACAATAAAATCACCACCAATATTTTATTTGGCTAGGGAAATAGTGAATAAAAAACCATTAAAGAAAATGGGTATTTTAATATGATTTATGTTTGAAAGCCGATTATACGTAAAA
>JBBPBR010000007.1:24758167-24775836 GCA_037974775.1 Cicer pinnatifidum | reverse complement strand
AAAATTTAAAAAAGCAGGTTGCTACAAAAGAATTTACTAAACTAATACTTATAAAATGTAAGTAATAGCAACAGCAAAGAAAAAAATAAAAACTAAATAAAATAGCTATTAAGAAATATTGAGTTCGACAATTTTATAAGAAATCAAATTCATCAATATATAATTGATTTTGTGGTAAGTATATTCACACTGTTTTTTTCGATGTAATGTTTTGCATTCTTATTTCAATTTCTAAAAAGTAATGTTTTCATTTCTTTACCATTCGTGTTATATTCTTTTGTCCGATAAATTTATATTTGGGTAGCTAAAATATATTATTAAAGGTAGTTAAATATTAAAATATACCTACTTACTAAAATAAAACCACAAAATTGGGTTAGCCAAAACCTAGCCTACTGTTGTATAACCCTTCGCCCCTCCCAAGTAAGAGTAAAGAAAGGGAACTTCGTATTCAAACTCCAATGTAGGTAGACTTTTTTAAGGAGAGTTCTTTTATAGTAGCATTTTCAAGCACACAACTCTTATGGAATAGTTCCAGCATTGGCATTCACTTTGAACACTTTGTCGGTGTTTTCACTTTTTATTTCAACTGTACCATGAGTAAAAATGTTAGCAACAATGAAAAGGTCAATTCACTTGGATCGAAGTTTCCCAGCCATAATTTTCAGACGATAATTGAACAATAAAACTTTTTGGTCATTGGAGAATTCCTTCCTAGAAATCATCTTATCATGAAAGTGCTTAGTTTTCTCCTTATAGATCCAAGAGTTCTCATAGACTTCTAGCCTAAGCTCTTCAAGTTGCTGCAATTGAAACTTTCTCTCTAAATTTGATTTCTCAGTCTCAAAGTTACAGCTCTTGATCGCTCAATAAACATGGTGCTCTATTTCCACTAGGAGGTGGTATGCCTTACCAAACACAAGTCGATAAAGGGACATCTATATTGGTGTTTTGTAGGTTGTTCTTTTAGCCCAAAAACCTTCTTCTAGCCGACGGCTCCAATCCTTCCTGTTTGGTTGCACTATATTTTCTGAAATTTGTTTAATTTATCTATTTGAGATTTCAGCTTGGCCATTAGTCTAGAGATTTCAGTTTGTTTAATTCGTTTAATTCGATGGTGCGATTGCAAAAATGATTGCCTTGATCACTTATAATAGCTCGGAGTATTCCAAATTGTTGTCTCAGAAATTTACTTTCGAAAAATAACAATGCCACCGATAAAATTAATGGGATGAGTCGCGGACTAGATCGCTCTCTTTAAGACGTTTCGAGGCACTGCCCAAATTGTGCAAGACAGACTATCAACCACGAAGTCCCCAGAATAAAACAGCCCAAATCACTGTATCGGTTTTCGAATGACTGACACTCGTAATATAGCACGAATGCTACTCAAGAAAATAGAAGAAGAAGAATAACGGGGGAGAAGTGAGAAAAGCCTCAGATACGGAGAGCTTTTGGTGTACTTTTCCAAATGAGGTGAGCTCTCTATTTATAGAGGAGTTCAGCAATTGGATCTGAGAAAAAGGGGGATCTAAGAAGCACGAAGTCCAAGAAGCTTAGTTAAACTAGGGTTTTGACTGGGCAATTAACGGGATGACAGTTTCGTAATTAACGCAACTTGTGACATGACGCAAGCATATAATTAATTAATTAAAATAATTAATTTTCATATGTTTTAAAAAATTTAATACACCACAAGCCAACTCATGCCAAGCCATGCCGGTCCATTTGCCTGCGTTCTCCCTCCTTCACAAAATTGCGGTGCCCTTTGGGGCCCAACCCAAGTGTGAAACTAAGACCTTATAAAGGCTTTAAATGAGTGTGTTCCCTCCTATGTGGGAATTCTCATTTTTCAATTCACAACCATAAAGCTATCATCAATGCCATTTATATTCCATCATTTCCAACACAACTTTAAAATTACTGTGATTTTGTCAATCTCACTATATAACCAAACATACATTGAGAATGCCGCAATGTTGTGATATACATTTGCCAAATGCTACCTTTGTCTTTCTGGTATGTTAAACGGTCCTCTAATTGCATGAGCTATATTATTTTTCTGGGTTCACCTGTTAAGAAGCATTCTGGAACACATTCATTTTATTCATTCTTTATAAATGACATGTTAATTCAAATCACAATGGAAGTTGACAAATTATCAGTGTTGGGGTTGATTGCAAGTCCCACATCGCTTAGTGTGGGAGAATAAGGAGAAGACCAAGGCTATATATTGAGTTTTAGTCCTTTGTTTTCAAATGCACCAGCACCAGTCAGCATGTAGCACTTTAAGCTTGTATCTGACTTAGTTTAAATATTTGCTTTGTAAGAGTGTGGTTGTACTGGGGTGTTGGGTGTGGGTAAGAGAAGTCTATGTGTTGTAACAATTTTCACATAGTGTTAATTCTCTGAGAGAAGTCTATGTGTTGTAACAATTTTCACATAGTGTTAATTCTCTGGTTGCCGGTTTAGGCAGCGGCCGTGGTTTTTTCTCCGGTTTTGGAGTTTCCACGTTATATTCTTGTGTTGTGATTGTGTCTTGATTCTTTCGAACTTATGCTGCTGTTTTTCCCAACAACTGGTATCAAGAGCCAGGTTCGGAGGTTCGGTGGGATAATTTTTCTTAGTATGCTCTGTGGTTGCAGCTTTGTTTGATCTTCCACATCATAAAAGAATTATCCTTGGTATGTTTAGGGGAAATGTGATACTGTGAAAGTGCTGTTTAGGGTGGTTCTGGCTAAGGAAAGACTTGGTATTTAAGCGTGTCTGTTGTGACCCACCTCTCTTTCCTGGGAACTTACCTGGTGCACAGTTTACAGTCTGCGTGCAGCTGCTATGTCTTATTCAAGCGTTATGAAGTTTGACATAGAGAAGTTTGATGGAAGAATCAACTTTGGCTTGCGGAAAGTACAAGTCAAGGATGTGCTTATACAATCAGGATTACACAAGGCATGTGAAGAGAAATTGTCCAGGTGGAGCAGTATCTGGCAAAGACTCTGAGACAAGTGCTGGCAAGGTCTCCCGTTTGTCCTTATGGTATTTCCGCTTTACCATGAAAAAGGACATGTTATTGCTAGCGGATTCAGAATAGCACACGGGCATTGGTTGGCATTGATGCAAGGTGTGTGGTGATGTGTCGATGGCTGAAGAACTTCCTGGAAGCCAACATGGGAGTTGCACCATAAATTTCAGCAAGGTTTCGACATGAGAAAATTCTTGGAATGGTTTAGTTCTAAGTGGAGAAAATTCTTGGGATGGTTTAGTTCCAAGTGGAGAAAATTCTTGGGATGGTTTAGTTCCAAGTGAAGTGTACTCTTTATGGTGGAGTATGATTGTCGGTAAGACAATGAAAGCGGTGTAACTCTTACAATCAAGGTGGAGATTGTTGGGGTTGATTGCAAGTCCCACATCGCTTAGTGTGGGAGAATAAGGAGAAGACCAAGGCTATATATTGAGTTTTAGTCCTTTGTTTTCAAATGCACCAGCACCAGTCAGCATGTAGCACTTTAAGCTTGTATCTGACTTAGTTTAAATATTTGCTTTGTAAGAGTGTGGTTGTACTGGGGTGTTGGGTGTGGGTAAGAGAAGTCTATGTGTTGTAACAATTTTCACATAGTGTTAATTCTCTGAGAGAAGTCTATGTGTTGTAACAATTTTCACATAGTGTTAATTCTCTGGTTGCCGGTTTAGGCAGCGGCCGTGGTTTTTTCTCCGGTTTTGGAGTTTCCACGTTATATTCTTGTGTTGTGATTGTGTCTTGATTCTTTCGAACTTATGCTGCTGTTTTTCCCAACAATCAGTTCTAGTGAGAATTGTTTACACTTACATATTTTTGTTGTTTAAAACTTATTTTGTATTTATGTTATTTAAATCGGGTTTTCATGAGAAGTTGCTTATAACTTGGTTATTATTTCATTATTTTCTTTGGCAGTAAGACCATATTTCATTAATAAATCCAGTCTAGGCAATGTTACATAAAGATTGGTTAGAAAGCAAATGAACAAACCCCGAATACGATCAAGTTTCTTTTCATTAATTTGTTTTAGTGTTAGATATCAATTATAATATATTAAAATAGACTATCAAATCATTCATAGATATTTAATCATATTTTATGTCACATAACTCTATTTGTCATTTCACTTATTTGTTTAGTTGACAAAGCCATAATCTATTTTTTTTTTTTATTCTTCATATGGTACACAATTTTATTTTGTCTATTACATTTCATTTCATCAATAAAAAAAATTCAACAATAAACAATCATTAATAATAGTTCATAATGCAATAAATATTTCTCTATTATCTATTTATCATTTATTCAATGTGAATTTATTTCGTAACCATTTTCATTGTAAGTTCAAATATCTATCATTTTTTCTTAGTTGAACCAAGATTCAAGAAGACACGATAACACAACCTCGAGACATGAATTATTTAACTAACTTCCTCTCCAATTTGAGTATGATAAAATTGTTTTTGTGGTGTTTGATGAAATGCAACTATATTTATATTCATTTGAGTAACTGACTTTGATATATTTTTCTCCTTCATGACCATTGCCACTTCATACTATTTCCTCCACATATGTAAGCATTTCTCGCATCAGCCAAACAACTGATGTGTACGTCTTCATAGAGAGTTTCCTCTGCCCAGTTTCTAAATAGTTTGTCCAAAAATTCTATACACCATCCACTATCTTATACTATATCTCCTATTTAAATATATATTATTTGATAACGTCTACTCAAAATTTTCTAAATTAATTTCACATTATTATTTCATAACGTCACATTATTATTTTATAACGTTTGCCCAACATCTTTCACATTAATTTCACATTTTTTGTTTGCATTAATCAACTTCACATTTTCTTCTCTACCTGCCATCTACTTATACAATTTTTTAACTTCACAATTTTGCATTTACTTGTCATCTACTTATTTGCTAACAATTGTATATATCATTTCAGAATATATAATATTGAACTTAATAACATGACAAGTTTCTTCAACTTCTTCTGAATTGAGAGTACATTTGTCTCTCTTGCTTACCGCTAAAATATATTTCGCCTATTTATATGTACATTTTATTGTTGGGTAGGTTTTTTAACAACATTCATCTAACAATGATACTTCTCTTCTATAATTTACATTGATAAAATTGAATATATATTATTGATATAACTACTATATCAATAATCATTTGACAATTGAGATATAAAACTTTATATTAATTTTTTTTTTAAAATCCACTTAAATTAAATAAATTAAAATATAGCCGTGCAACGCAACGTGCGAATTAAAATCTAGTTTATTTAATTTATGTCTATGTCAATTATTGATGTTCCATTCAACAAACCATATGTTTTGCCTCCTTTCAATCATTTCTTATTTAGTCATTTGTTCTTCTTTTTTTCAACCATAAGGTATTGATAATTTCTAATTTCTATCATCTAAAGTAGATCCATTGTTATTGATACATATTTTTTTAGCGCAATAAATCAACTTGCCAATGGTTGGAATTTACACAATACTTGGAAAATTAATGTTCTCACAGTAATTAAGGAACGATAATAACAATACATTTGTCTAGAGGATAATTTGAAATCTTTAATTGATATTTTTAACTTTATGTTCTCTAAATCAAATTTCAATATTTCCTTTTGCATTATAATTGTATCGTGAATGACATTATATTTGTTGTTTTTCTCTCATATAACGCAATAAAAAAGACCCGACACAAGAGACGTGTGAGCTAAAGATGAACAGATGCAAACTACAAATAATGTTTTGACCAAATATGTTCAATTTTTCACAAATTTTTATATTTTATTCTATTTTTGGCAAGTCAAATTTATGAGGAAACAATTATTTCCTCCATCTCATTTTAAATGCTTCATTTGTCATTTTTTTTTTGTCTCAAATTATTTATCATTTTACAATACTAATACAACATTAATTACTTTTTTTTTTGGTACTAATACTCTTATTTATTATATTTCAACTCTTCAAATTTTTCTGTTAAGTGCAAGTAGTAAAAACATTTGAATAAATGAAACATTTTATCATTTAAATTAAATCCACTAATTATTTTTAAAAGAATTTTATACACCACAAATGATATTTGAAATGAGATAAAAGGAAGTATTTATCTTGAAGAGGAATGTTGCTTTTTAAACTAATACAATAAAAATAATTTTTACCGGATTCCAAAATTATTCTATTCTAAATGCACATATTTTCATAATCGAATTTAATTAATGTCTTTTTTAAGCTGCACTTATTTTGTACATTTATTTTAGTTTAAATTTTTTCTTTTAGGATAGTCTATATTATCGTATAAAGAAAAGTAATTACTATTATCAATTCAAATCATTCAATAATTTTTAACTTCTCTAGCACCTTAGTATCCACTTCATTCCCTATAATTTATACATCTAATTAACTATTG
Organism: Cicer pinnatifidum; assembly: GCA_037974775.1. Classification (NCBI taxonomy): domain Eukaryota; kingdom Viridiplantae; phylum Streptophyta; class Magnoliopsida; order Fabales; family Fabaceae; genus Cicer; species Cicer pinnatifidum. The sequence goes on along the minus strand of JBBPBR010000007.1, from coordinate 24,769,383 downwards.
TTATTTTGAGATAATATTTACAAATAAAATTATTTAAAATAAAATTATAAATACAATTATTATGTTTGATTTGATATCTAAGTCATGACATTTATGCAACTAAGAATACAAGATTTGTTTAATAAGAGTATTAGTTCACAAAAGAAAATAAAAAATAAAACTTTTAATTATTAATTTTAAAAGAAATTTATAAATTATATATATCAGATAATTTTTAATGTCTATTAATTTTTTGAAAATAAATTTTAGGATACTACACAACGTGCAAGTTGAAATTTTATTTTAAATAAAAGATTGCCTAGATTAAGAAAAAAAAGATTGGTGACAACATCAACAAAGTTGGTCAATTCCTGAGCCATCAGATATTGGACCATTAAAAACTGTGTTCGTGGTATCACCAAAATCATAGAGAGGTTGGGTGGGTGTGGGAGACAATAATATGATATAAATCAATAATAAATTACTCTGTCTTTCTCATTATAAATATCTGCATTGAATTGTGTTCCGATTTTAGGAAAATAATTGTGTTAGTTTTAGTGATAAAGATGAATTTTTTATTAAAATATTCATATTATTAATAGTAGTTAGCAGAATAGTTAAAATGATTTTAAGATATAATAATGTCATGAAGAGAGACAACGATTCTTTTAAAAGTTTTTAATGAACTCCAATGTTTTTACTACTTTAGAATGAGATGTACTTGAAAAAAAAGAATGAAAAAAAAGAATCAATTATCTATTGATAGTATAAATAGAGATGTAATTTGAGACAAATAAATATTATAAATTTGACATTTAAAATAAGATAAATGGAACAGAAAACAAGCATATCAATGACCAATATGATGACTTTAAGCCTGCTTAACCATACTCTTTCAAACATTAAATATAAGAAAAAGTAATTCAAGTAAATTTGATATATAATCTAAATTTTGAATGAAATATACGAGATTACATTGACAAATCAAAGAGAAGTTTATTGTGTCTAAAGTGTAATTCACAGCCGAGTTAAGCCAACAGTGTACTTACTACTTCCTTCTTCACAAGTCCAGCAGAGCAGGTATCATTCCTTTTATGTTTTTCATTATCTTTTTCCCTCTTTTCCTCTTTCTTTGCCACTTTTCTCTTTCCATAAACTACACTTAGTTATCACTAACCGCAAAATCTTATTCATGCTCCTCTTCCATGTTTCAACACTAGAAAACTGTAATTTGTCAAAAAGGAAGTTGCAAAATTGGGTGATTATTTCAAAAAATTCAGTTATTTAATTGGTAAAGAAGAAAATAAAATTATTTTAATAAAGACTAAAATTGAAAGAAAAAGAAATCCATTTTATGTGATTAACTTAAAGTTGATGGTTTTAGCTTTATATATTCTCTTTCTGCCACACCTAAAAATAATTTTACTGTTAGTGGGACTGAAATTTGAGTTGCTTCAGTTACAAAAAATTTGATGTTTCAGAGAGCGTTATGGGCATTATGAATTTCTGGTTATGTCATTTGGGCTTACTAATGCCCCAACAGCTTTTATGGATTTGATGAATCCCGTTTTTAAACCATTCTTGGATCAATTCGTGATTGTGTTTATTGATGATATCCTTATTTATTCCAAGAGTAAAGAAGAACACGAGCGACATTTAAGGTTGGTTTTGCAAACCTTAAGAGATAAATAATTATATGTCAATTCTCAAAATGTCAGTTTTGGTTGGATAGTGTGACATTTTTAGGTCATGTTGTGTCTAAGAATGAAATAAGTGTTGATCCAAAGTAAGGTGGAAGCAGTCCAGAATTGGCCCAGACCTACCACAGTGAAGGAGATTCGAAGTTTTCTTGGTTTTGCCGGTTATTATCGACGTTTTGTGAAGGATTTCTCAAAGATTGCATCTCCGTTGACTAGGTTGACCCAGAAGAAAGTTGAGTTCCGATGGACGGATGCATGTGAGGAAAGCTTTCAAAAATTGAAGGAGTACTTGACATCAGCACCTATTTTGGCATTACCTATAGGTGGTGAAAGTTATGCAGTTTATTGTGATGCTTCTAGAGTTGGTCTCGGTTGTGTACTTATGCAACAAGGTAAGGTTATTGCCTATGCATCTAGACAACTCAAGAGGAATAAAGTGAACTAACCCACACATGATTTGGAAATGATTGCAGTTATTTTTGCTCTTAAGATTTGGAGGCACTATCTATATGGTGAAACTTATGAGATTTATACCGATCATAAAAGTCTTAAGTATATCTTTCAACAACGAGATTTAAATTTAAGACAAAGAAGGTGGATGGAACTTTTGAAGGATTATGATTGCACAATCTTATACCATCCAGGCAAGGTAAATGTTGTTGCAGATGCTTTGAGTAGGAAATCCATGGGCAGTCTCTCTCATATAGCAGAAGTAAAGAGGCCAATAGTTAAAGAATTTCAAGAAGTTGTTGAAAGTGGAATTCAATTTGAACTTGGTCATTCGAGGTTATTTTTAGCCCACGTACAAATTCGTCCAACCATAGTTGATGATATCAAAAAAACTCAAAGTCAAGACCCATACTTGGTGAATATGGTCAATAATGTTCAGAATGGAAAAACTTCAGACTTTTCAGTTGATTCTAATGGTGTGCTGAGGTTGAAGTCTCGGTTGTGTGTTCCAAATGCTGGTGACTTTAGGAGGAAAATTTTAGAGGAGGCTCATCATTCTTCTTACACTATTCACCCAGGTTCTAATAAGATGTATCAAGACTTGAGAGAATTGTATTGGAGGGAAGGGATGAAGAGAGACGTAGCATATTTTGTCTCTAAGTGCTTAGTGTGTCAACAAGTAAAAGCTGAGCACCAAAAGCCTGCGGGGTTACTTCAACTTGTTGAAATACCTAAGTGGAAGTGGGAAGGCATCGCTATGGATTTTGTCACAGGATTACCACGAACGCAAAGGAGTTATGACTCGGTGTGGGTGATTATAGATCGGTTGACCAAATCTGTACACTTTTTTCCTGTGAAGACTACATATACTGCATCTCGATATGCTAAACTTTATTTAGATAAAATTGTCTCTTTGCATGGTGTACCGATGTCTATTATTTCTGACTGTGGGGCTCAATTTACTGCTCAATTTTGGAAGTCGTTCCAAACTTCATTAGGAACTCGTTTGAAGCTTAGCACCGCTTTTCATCCTCAAACAGATGGTCAATCTAAAAGGACTATACAAATATTGGAAGATATGCTTTGTGTTTGTGTTCTGGATCTTGGGGGTAGTTGGGATCAACATTTGCTCTTGATGGAATTTGCATATAATAATAGTTATCAATCTAGTATTCAGATGGCTCCATTCGAAGCTTTGTACGGAAGACGGTGTAGGTGTCCAATAGGGTGGTTTGAAGTTGGTGAAGCTAAATTAGTCGGTCCAGAATTGGTTCAAGATGCCATTGAAAAAGTTAAATTAATTCTGGATCGCTTAGTGACAACTCAAAGTAGGCAAAAATCTTATTCTGATAAGAGGCATTGTCCCTTAGACTTTTCAGTGGGAGAACATGTATTCCTACAAGTCTCACCAATGAAAGGAGTTTTGCGATTTGGTAAGAAGGGGAAGCTAACTCCAAGATTCATTGGACCATTTGAAATTTTAGAAAGGGTCGGACCAGTAGCGTATCGCTTGACACTTCCACCGGATCTCTCGGGAGTTCATCCAGTTTTTCATATTTCTATGCTTCGAAAGTATCTTCATGACCCTTCTCATGTGATTAATCATGAAGACGTACAATTAGATGAGAGTCTATCGTACGTTGAACATCCAATAGCTATAATAGATCGTCAAGTGAGACGTTTGCGCTCAAAGGATATCGTTTCAGTAAAAGTCCTTTGGCATGGTCCATCTGGTGAAGAAACTACTTAGGAATCCGAAGAAGTCATTCGTGCAAAGTACCCACACTTATGTTGAAACTCAAGGTCAGTAGTATTTATCAATTAAAAAAAAAAAAGTCAAATAAATTCGAGGAACATTTATATAAAGGGAGGAGATTGTTACGCCCGTGTTTTTTTTTTAAAAGCAGAAAAGATAATAATAATAATAATAATAATAATAATAATAATAATAATAATAATAATAATAATAATAATAATAATAATAATAATAATAATTAAATAAAACCAAATTTCCTTTTTCCACCTCATTTTCTAATTCATTTTTCCCTTCCTTCTCTTTCTCCCTCTTTCTTGGTAGAACATTTCCCCCTCCCCCCATTTTTGTTGTTTTTTTTTTCTTTTCCTTCCCTTCTCCTTGCTTCTTCTCACTCTATTACTCAAACCCTCAACCCTTAAAAGGGATTTAACATCCCCACAAGTACAATTTCTCATACTCCTACAAATGCTTTTGGTTAGGATTTGTGCTCTAAGGAAGGAAAAGGGGTACCCATCTCTTGAGAGTTGTTTATTGCGACTCATTGAGGTAAATGCATAACTCTAATGCTAATATGAATATATAGAAAAATGTAGTTTTGAATAAAAACCTTATTTTATGCTTAGAGTAGATTTAAACGATTTTATGGTTTCCTAGAGTTAGCTAACCTTTAGAATAATTTTTCTAAAGTTTTGGAAATATTTTTGACACTCAGATTTGTCAACTAAGACCCTGCCGGCTACTTTGAGAGTTGTTGAAGAGCAAACTCAGACGATTTTCCATAGCTGTGAGTTGATTACGATCATTGTCATATATTTTTATAATTCTATTATTATTATTTTACTTGTTTTCTATATTAAAGTATTTATTGAAAAATTTGGGGAACACAACTTTTGAATTTTATCTTGATTTCGTCAATTATTTAATTTAACGGTCGTTGTTATATAATAAGCTATTATTTTGATTTATGTATGAGTTACAGTATTTAAATCTTGAATTGTTATGCGATTGAGTATGTTTTTCATGAATTACGATGAAATGATTTTAAATACGTGTTTTTGGGAAATCGTTGTGATAATTATTAAATCGTTAACTGCGTTAGGTGCACCTAGTTACCTCGTGTTGATTAGGGAGAGTTATCCGTTAGATGGAGCTGCCCCTATGAGAAAGGTCATCCGTAGGAGGAGAGGGCTATCAACGAGATGTAAGCTCCCTAATTGATACGTGATAATGCGTTGCGGGATTGAGAAACCCTTAGGAGGAAAGGGCTATCAATGAGATAAAGCCGTCTCTTGGTTCTAAAAATTTGTATTGTTACTTGTTTGATTTTTATGATGATTTTAAGGTTGTTCATTTTGATTTCATTTCGATATTAATTGGATTTTTAATATTTTTGTCAAGCGATTAAATTATAAGTTTAATGACTATATATGTGTATATATTTAAATTTAGAATTTTATCTAGATTTTTAAGTAATATTGTTTAACATAATTGCCACCCGATTGTAAAACGGTTATTCGTGCCTTTTTGTGTTTCTCTTCTAATTGATGGTGGTTGTTGTCTCCTCACTAATTCTTTGTGACTTACCCCTTTATGTTGCTTATTTTTTTCAGATTCGTAGGCAGCTGAATAGCAAATTGTTATTTGATCAAGTCTCAATATATTTCTTTTTGGTAGGCCTCTTTGTCGAGGACCATTTTTTGTAACGTCTGTTGAGTCTGATGTAAATTGTAGCTATTTTGGAGTCTAGAAAGTCTATTTAGTTTTTTTGGGAAGTGTATTAAGCAATTTGATTATGTTATTTGAATTATGATTAAATTGAAAGCTAAACAGGAATTTTACAAATTTGGGAATGTTGAAGTTACATAGGATACTCTGTCGAAATTTCGAGAAAAAACATATATATATTTTTAAATGGTTAAAGAGCGAATTAGTTGTTTAATTGTGAAGTTAGTTGATAGACTTGCCAGACTAAGAGTATAGCTTGTGCGCCGGTCACGACATTAAATTTTTGGATCGTGACAAAATAAATCAAGTAAATTTGATATATAATCTAAATTTTGAATAAAATATACGACATTTCTTTATGTTTATATTCTAGAAAAGAGTAAACATTGACAAATCAAAGAGAAGTGTATTGTGTCTAAAGTGTAATTCACAGCCGAGCTAAGCCAATAATATACTTACTACTTCCTTCTTGACACGTCCAGCAGGGCAGGTATCATTCCTTTTATGTTTTTCATTATTTTTTCCCTCTTTTCCTTTTTCTTTGCCACTTTTCTCTTTCCATAAACTAACACTTAGTTATCACTAACCGCAAAATCTTATTCATGCTCCTCTTCCATGTTTCAACACTGGAAAACTGTAATTTGTCAAAAAGGAAGTTGCAAAATTGGGTGATTATTTCAAAAAATTCAGTTATTTAATTGGTAAAGAAGAAAATAAAATTGTTTTAATAAAGACTAAAATTGAAAGAAGAAAAAAATTCCATTTTATGTGATTAACTTAAAGTTGATGGTTTTAGCTTTATAGATTCTCTTTTTGCCACACCTAAAAATAATTTTACTGTTAGTGGGACTGAAATTTGAGTTGCTTCAATTACAAAAAATTTGATGTTATAAGATCAGATATACAACATTTTTGCTTAATTGCAAAAGTTTATTTGTATTTTTAACTTGACTTCATGTGTGACAAACACTAAGATGCTTCTTTACTTTATTGTCCAACAACTATATTCATATTTTTGACTAATTGTGCACATGATTGTTTCTAGCATCAGATTACCTTTGATTGATTCAATGGTGGATGTTGCTATCTCAATTGTGGTTACTGTTGTTGAACATTTGGTGGGACCTACAATACGCGAAGGAAAATGTCTTCTTTGCATTAATAAATTTATTAGGGATCTTGAGAATGAAAAGAAGGATCTTGTAGATGAAAGAGATAACTTGTTTGATCTTATTGAACAAGCCAAACATAGAACTGAAGAAATTGAGAAACCAGTGGAACAGTGGCTAAATGATGTAAAAAAGCTACTTGAAGAAGTGGAAGATTTAGAACAAAGAATGACAGAAAATACTAGTTGCTTTCAAGGAACGTGTCCAACTTGGAAAAGATATCGTTTATGCAAGCAAATGGTAAAGAAGATAGAGGCAATAGGAAAATTCAAAGGAAAAAGCAGAAATATTCAGCCATTTTCTCACCGTTCTCCTCTTCCTGGCATACAATACGAATCATCAGAGAGTTTTACTTATTTTGAATCAACAAAAGTGGCTAACGATCAAATATTGAAGGCACTTCAAGATGATGACATCTACATGATAGGAGTGTATGGAATGGGTGGAGCTGGGAAAACAACTCTTGTAAATGAAGTGGGTAAAAAGGTTGAAGCATTGAAGTTTTTCGACAAGGCTATATTAATTACAATGTCTCAAACTCCGAATATTAGAGACATTCAAGGAAAAATAGCTGATGTTTTAAATTTGAAATTGGAGGAAGAAAGTGATGAGGGAAGAGCACAACGTCTGTGGTTAAGTTTGAAAGAAAAGAAGCGGATTCTCATAATAGTGGACGATTTATGGAAAGAGTTTAATTTGAATGATATAGGGATTCACTTAGACAATGATAACAAAGGTGCATGGAAGATCCATATAACAACTCGTAATCAAAATATATGTGATTTGATGCACTGTCAAAAGAAGATTCATCTAGGACTCTTATGCGAAGATGAGTCTTGGACATTGTTTCAAAAACATGCACATATTGATGATAGTTTATCCAAGTCATTGGATGGTGTGCCACAAAAAGTTTGCCTTGAATGTAAAGGACTACCTATAATTAAAGCGGTGGGGTCTTCTTTAAAAGGAAAATCCATTGCTGATTGGAAGGTGGCGTTTCACATGTTGACGATCACGTGGAAGGAGTGGGAGCTGCTTTAAGTTGTCTTAAATTAAGCTATGATTATTTATCAGAAAAACAGAAGCTTATCTTCTTAATGTGTTCTATGTTTCCAGAAGATTATAAAATCTCAATAGAAGATATGATCCGATATGCAGTTGGACTTGGACTAGGAGGAGGATTTTCGCTAGACTCAGCAAGAGATGACATTGAAGCAACCATAAATAGACTTTTGGAATCATGTTTGTTGATGTATACTAGGGAAAGCAAAGAGTACGTGAAGATGCATGACACAGTTCGTGACACAGCCTTATGGATTGCAAAGAGATTAGAGAATCACAAAATTGTGGTAAATGTTGACAAACCAGTTAACACCTTGGAAAGGGATGATTTTATAAGAGATTGTTATGCTTTATCCTTATGGTATCCAAGCAAGATCAAAACATTCATCAATTGTGTGCTCCAAACCTTGAAATTCTATTTCTGCACTCTAGGAGGTGGAAGTCGTTTGATTTATCGCATGCAACCTTTCAAGGAATAAAAGGGCTGAAGGTTTTGTCTCTAATCAATAATGGATCTGGTGATCCATCATTATCATTGCCTTCTTCAACCCATTCATTGACGAATCTTCGAACTCTGCGCTTGAATGGATTGAAGTTAGATAACATATATTTCATAGAAAGCTTAACAAGACTTGAGGTTCTTGACTTGCAACGTTGTATTCTCAATGAACTTCCTAACAGAATAGGAAAACTCAAAAGATTGAAGCTTCTTGATTTGTCACATTGTCGTTTTCTTCAAGAAAACTATAATGCAGCAATAGGTAAATGTTCACAATTGGAAGAGCTATACGCTTCCAAATGCATGCCAAAAGAGTACCTTTATCAGAGTGTTATGGATATTATTACTCTCCCAATGCTGCAAAGGTTTGTAATACATACTACTGACCTCACTAGAGATTTTTCAAAAAACTCGAGACATTTAGAAGTCATGGATTTGAATATTTCCAACTTGAAGGCTTCTAAAAAGAATCTTCTTCAAATAGCCGAAACAGTTCATTTGATACACCTTCATGGAGGATGTAAAAATATCATGCCAGACATGATTGGAGTTATGGGAGGTTTGAGTTGTTTTACATGTCTCTGCCTTGAGGGTTGCCCAGAGATAGAATACATCTTCAATACAACCTCTGATTCAGTGGTAAAATGTTGTTTGGTTCCCAAGTTGGTGGAATTAGTATTGTTGGAATTGGAAAACTTAGAAGAATTGTGTCGTGGTCCCCCACTACAACTGTTAAGCTTCTTTGAGAAATTAGAAAATCTTGAAATACAACAGTGCATGAAACTACACATCATATTTCCATGGGAATGTAACTTACAAAATCTTAAAATCCTCAAAATAGCAAACAGCACGTCTGGTGAAGTACTCTTCTCGATGTCGGTTGCTCACAGTTTACAACAACTAGAAGTGCTAGAAGTAGCACATTGTGATGAATTGAAGCATATAACTGCCACTGGAACAGAACATGGTTCTAATTCAGGCAATGAAATAGTTCAGACTCCTGTAAAGAGTTCACATTTTGCGATGTCTAGATTGAAGAAACTTCACATTTCTTATTGTAAGAAGTTAGAGTCATTATTACCAATATGTTGTGTTGAAGGACTTGCACCAATAGAAGAGATACAAATAATTCGGGTTCCCATGTTGAAACTTGTATTTGGTGCATGTGATCACCAACATCATTCATCTCACCAATACCCGAACCAGAACATGCATCCTTATTTGAAACTTCTCAAACTCACAAGTCTTGATAATCTAATTGGTATATGTCCTGAAAACAATTGTGAAAAGTGGCCATTTTCGACAGCGCTAATTGTGGAGAACTGTCCAAAATTGAGTGCATCATGGATCGCTACAATGGCCGGCTCTAAAGAGAGAGAAGTATATAATACTGTTTTTGATGTACAACATTTGTTTAAATTAATTTGACCATGTTGCTTTTTCAATCTGCATATCATGCTTTATTAATTTGTGTTGTTTAAACCATTTTCACATTGATATTTTGTAATACTAAAAATCCTACTATTTGACAAGTTACCTGTCGAAATTCCTTTTTTCAGAAAGTTGTCAAGATAGAGAAAATGACCTTGAGAGGGATTTCTGAGTTGAACTTCATATCAAGCGTTGGTCCTTCTCCAAGACATATTTTGAGTCTACATTGTCTTCAACGTTTAGCCCTGAGCAATTGTAAAAACTTGAGTTCTGTATTCTCAATTAATGTACATAGAAGCCTACCAGAGTTGATATCCTTTTGAATCTACGCATGCCATGAATTAGAACAAATCATTACAGAAAATAAAGAGTTTGTGCAGCTGTCTATTACCGATGTGTGTTTTCCAAAGCTAACAGATATAAAGGTTGTAAATTGCAAAAAAACTGAAAAGTCTTTTTTCTGTTGCTATGATTAGAATGCTTCCAAAGTTAAGCTCTCTTGAAATATCAGAGGTCACTCAACTAGAAGAATTTTTTAGGTGCAGCAATGATGACAGCAATATCAATGATGTAGAAATTGGACTTGCAAACTTATCAACAATTGAACTTCATAAGCTACCAAGTTTGGTTGATATCTGCAAAGGTTTTAAGTTACGGTCTGCGAAATGAAACATGTTGACATAGTTGAATGTCCTAAAATTGATCCAAGTTTGAGAGAAATTCAGGTGATCATCCTCTTCTCTACAAAACAAGGACTACTGACACAAATTCTCTATAGTTTCTATTTGCATATTTCAATAAAATAATTCAAATAAATTATCTGTTCATACTAGTGTGAAAGCAACTAAAATTTTGAATTTGTTGGTTGAAGTTGCAACTAGAAGGAACAGAAGACAAAAGGAGAAGATGATTGAAGATCTAAATGCTATACTCCTAATTGTGAGATATCAAGAGGTACAAATAATCTATTTTTTTCTAATAACTTCATAATCAGTATATAAACTCACGAGTCATGACTAAACTCAGACATACTATGTTGTTATCTCAATTAAATTATTTTGTTGTTATATTTACATAGTTGGGATGATTGACCTTTTGTATATCTTAATCAATCAATTGACTAGTGACCAACTACAATTGTATATCTATAGGATAATTGAGATTAAGATTTTCGTATAATTAACCCGCGCATTGCGCGGGTATATTTTAATTTATTTAATTTAAGTGAATTTTTTTTAAAAAAATTAATATGAAGTTTTATATCCCAATTGTCAAATAATTATTGATAAAGTAGTTATATCAATAATATATATTCAATTTTATTAATGTAATTTATAGAAGAGAAGTACCCAACAATAAGAGACACATATAAATAATTGAAATATATTTTAAGGTAAGCAAGAGAGACATATATACTATCAATTCAGAAGAATTTGAAGAAATTT
>JBBPBR010000007.1:24725489-24757777 GCA_037974775.1 Cicer pinnatifidum | reverse complement strand
ACATCGTAAAAATCATAATTTTTTGTATAAATAAAATTCAAAAAATAGCTAAATTTTTTCAAATAATTAATACCAAAGATAATATTAAGATTAGTAGAAAAAGAAAAATCTATTTTACTTGCATAATCATTCATACCTTGATAGAATTCTACATATTTAGAAAGAGAGATAAATATGATTAATTTTCTCATATAATATAATTTTGTCACGTAGTAAAAATTTCAAATGTTAATTGATATTAATTAAGAGATATTTTTATCACAAACTGACTGACACTGACAGAGGAATAACATCAGCTCTATTTTATTCAACTTAAAACACTATTGTCAGTACACAAACCTAGACAATCTTTTAATTTATAAGTATTCTATACTAAACATCCAATATTTAAGCATATAATTTTGTATCTATTACCATTAGAGTTGATATATTTATAATATATTAAATTTGAGTTTAAATATCTATAAAAAAAATATTCTTATTTAGTATTTAAGACACTTCAAATATAACTACCTTGATAGAGAAACTTAAACCGCGATACTGTAGAAGTTTAAGCAGTGCCAACAATTTTTCTTTGGTCCAATAACAGTAAAAAAAACAATTGTTAAGTTTAAAGAAATCTATTAAACTCGGTGTTGAAATTGATAGGTGTTTTTTCGCTTTTGATAACAATGCAAGAAAAGACATAAATCAATCATTTTCGCAGCCACGTTAGTCGGAAGCACTATTAATAAAACCTTTTGTAAGACCCTTAGATTTTAAATTCTAATTTATGCAAACTTTAATGTGTTTTGTGTTGAATTGTTGATGCATTTAGCCAATCTTATTTTATGTTGTGAATTAAATATCAAAAATATATTTTATTAGAATTAATAATATGTTTAATATTTATATATATTTTAATATATATTTTGAGACCCGATTAAATTATTTGTTGAAGAATAATTTAATTATAATACGAAGAATTTAATACTGGGCATATTTTTTTAAAAAAAAATACCACTTGTTGCTAAAATATTTATCTATCAATTGAGTTGCGACGATAGTAGATATTTTTTTTTTTTGAAAAAGTTATTTGAGAAGTGATGTGTAATGATGATTTTAAAAAATATCTATAAAGTTATATATTTGTTTTGTTGATTTTAATTTTAATATATATATATATATATATATATATATATATATATATATATATATATATATATATATATATATATGGAACCAAGAGAAAGGAGAAATAGAAGCCGACTCTCGCCTGTTCCTTTTCTTCCTTCTTTCCCTATTTTAAGAAAACAAAACACCAAGTGTTAGTGTTTTTCAAAAAAAACTCAAAAACAAACCTCGACATTTCTTCTAGATCTAAGTTTCCATTCGAGAAGTGACAGAAGGAAAAGTTGTTCATTGTCACGCTACGGTGCTAGTGAGCTAATTTTTGAAGCGACGACTTGTGGGTGGATCTAAGCTACGACTCGTGAGCTAATTTGTTTAGGTGTGAATTAGTTGAATTTGAATGTAGTTTGTTTTGAGGTGTGTTTTGTAGTGATTAATGTTGGGTGTGAATTGTATGTTCATAATTAATATTATGAATTTTTGAGATTTGATTTATGTGTGATGGTTAGTTAAATTTGATGTGTTTGAGTTACGTAATGAGTTATTTTCAAATAAATGAGTTTGAACTGAAGTTGAAATTTTACAAAAAATTTAGAGTTGTTATAGTTGTGAAAAAGTTGAAATTTTAACTAAGTTAAAGAGTTTGAGCAAAAAGATAGATTGAAATTAAAAAAGGTTAGTATTTAAAATGTTACTCTTTTAATTACTTTTGAACTGAGTTTTAAAAAGGAAAAAACATTTAGAGTATCTTTTTAACTCAAAAATTTTGGTGCTTTAATAGTCGAGTGTGTGTATGTGATATTTGGACAATATTTGTTTTATTTATTTTTAACTAAATAATATATATTATTTGGTTTTAAAAGTTTGGTGTGTGAGAAAGATTAAATTTTGGGAATTTTGTTGTCTTTGAATTAGTTTTATTGTGAACAAATTGTTATAAATATTCATGTTTATGTAGTTAGCTCCTTAAGTCTCGAAAATGAATTGAGACCGTTAGCACCAAGTTAGCGGTGGGGAGAACTCTGATATATTAATGTTGTTGTGGTGATTTATGGTTGAAAATTTTGGAGATTGAATATGGGTGCTTAATGTTTGAAAATTGTGGTGACTCATGTTTGGTGAAATTGATGTGTTCATAATTAATATTATGAATTTTTGAGAAAAAATTTATGTGTAGATTGGTGGAAAACGAGTTTGATTCAATTTATGTGTGGATTGAATTTGAAGATGTGATTTATGAGTGTTTGTGGAAATTGAAATTGGTGTGAATAAATATATTTGAGTATGCTCTGTGTTGTATCTGAAAAATCATTATTGTTAAATGAGTATTAAAAATAGAGAATCTTTTAATAGCTGCATTTACTTAATGATTGTGGTGAAAAGAGTCAGAGTATGCTCATGCATTTCATAGTACATGGCGACCGCGATGGGGCCATGGTGATAGTGGTGACCATGATGGGCCACGAGATGATGTCATATGAATTGTTGGTTCATCTTATCCTTGCGGGGATTGTCGCGTCGTGCTGATCTGTGAGAGATTGCACTCTAGAATGTGCTGATCTGTGAGCGATTGCACTCTAGAAAATTGGGCTGGTCTGTGAGCGACTGCACGCTAGTAAATTGTGCTGATATGTGAGAGATTGCACCTTGGTAATTAGTATTGTCTGTGAGAGACTATACAATTATGATTTACATCCTTCGAGGAGGGTTTTCTGCATTTTGGCATATACGCATTGCATTAGAGTGCTTGGCACGCGAGTCATGTTTTTTATACTATGATGATTGTGTATACATATTCGGTTGTTGTTGTGATTTGTCGTAATTGCTTTGAGGGGTGAAGTTGGGTTGATTAAGTTTTGATGTACTTATGTGTTCATAATTGATGTTATGAATATTCGATGTGTGACTGAGGTGAGAATTTGTGGAGATTAATTTGGTGTTAATTATGTGTTCATAATTGATAATATTAATATTTGAAGTGTTGATTGATTCAGAGCCATTTTAGAATTAAAAATCTGCATTTTCTCAATTGTATTCGGCTACGACAGTGCAGTTTGTCAAAACTTCATTTTTCAACATTGTTTATGCATTTTTGGATAGATGAAAACCCTTTCGAGGAGTATGCTAAGACGCAAGGTTCTTTTGAGCATTTGAAAATATAAGAATTTTGTTAAGTGTTATTTGTTAATTTCGGTTGGTGACCCTTTACAATTATTGTGGAAATTTGGGCTTTGCCCTCAGATGATACCCGAGTTCATTCCACTGACTGTGACATTGACGACGAAAATGTCGTTAGACTTCCCTGATCGAGACTCACCGACTGTTTGGGTATATGACCCCAACTCAAGCAGGGCTACTTATACGAGGAGGGTAGCAAGGACTAGTTGGAAAGCGTGGGTAATATATCTTGTGGAACTCACTCGCGAGAAGATCGATTATCCGGTACCTTCTAGATTGGTGCTTGAGATGAGTGGAGCTTGGGAAGATGCGAAGGATTCCTCAGTTAGAGTTAAGGTGGAGGCCACTGTGGGAGCTGAGGATACAATGGTTGGACCAGGGCCTAGCGGAAAGGATAAGGGGTCGATGCCCGTGGAGCGAGAGATTGCAGGGCCATTTAGGCGGGCTGAGTCAGAGCTTCCTCTTCCGGTGAATGATCCCTTACCGATTGTCACTAAAGTAGCAGACTGTTTTAAGGTTCCGGCGCCGCCGAAGCCATCTATCTCGTGGGTGGATCTGACTTATGAAGAGACCGATTTGTCTATGGATGTTGATGAGGAGGAGGTTACCTCGAAGATGGATGCTGAGTCAAATGGGACTTGTGGAGTGTGTGGAGGTCACCCATGTTATTGTAGTTGCTAGAGTATGATTAGATTAGTTTTGTTGTATAGGGACTTGATGTCTTTCTTTTGGTGGCTGTACTTATTTTATTTCGGGATGACTGTAACTATACTTATACGGTCAGATGACTTCTATTTTGGTGGGTTCATGTTCCATTTTTTTGACGTGACCATGAAGGGATTATTATTTCATGGAGCAGTACTTGTACAGGTGTCTGCCGAGAATACCCCAGGGGTATGAGCGATTCCTGATAGGTTTCATAGCCCCGATATATTTTATATTTGGATATTTTGGCTTATCGCCTCAAAACTATTTCAGTTTGTTATAATTATGATGTAATTAATTATGACAATTGTCGTTGTGCTATGCGTTGGTATTTTATTAGTTGATATTTTGAAGGAAAAAAATACACTCACGCTGTTAAAAATCGGGGTGTTACACCTTCAAAGTCAGGTCATTAAAGTTTTTCTTTGCAATTTTTCGCATTTCCTTCTGACGAGCTCTCTCAGATATATTTGTAAAGGCAAATATTTGAAGTTGATTAATCGGACAAAAAAATAAACGTATAAGTAGATGGCAAGTAGAGGCGAAAATGTGAAGTTGATTAATGCAGATAGAAAAAACGTATTGAGTAGTAATGTAGAATTAATAATGTGACTTTATGAAATAATAATGTGGAATTAATTTAGAAATTTTGAGTAGATGTTATGAAATAATATTTAAATAGGAAATATAGTATAAAATAGTTGATGATGTATATAATTTGTGGAAAAGCTATTTAAAGGCTCTATGAAGACGTACAGATCAGCTTCTTTGCTGATGTGTGAAATGTTTGCATATGTGGATGAAATAGTATGAGGTGGCAGCGAATTCTATTTTAAATATATATAATGGATACTAATATGCCAATCACTCAACCTTTTTATTCTTTTTGCTCTCTTAATTATATTTTTTTGTATAATCAATAAAAGAATTAATTTAGAAAAAAAAAATATTATATTGAATTACGAATCTTTGTTAATAGTTTTAAAGAGAGATTGATAATGGAAAAAAATAAATAAGAATCCATACAAAATTATTAGGTTTAACTGTAGTTTTGGTCCCTCAATTATTATTAATTCATGAAATTGCTCTCCTTATTTTAAAAGTCGATTGTTTTGATCCCTCAATCATATTTTTTAACTAAAAAAACGACAATTTGACATATTTTAACGATGTGACATACAATTCTAAATATAAAAATATGAAATTTATGTAGTTGAAATATAAGTTTTTATGACTTTTTATTTCAATTTGATAGGTATAATCATTCTACACCATTCAATCATATGTCATGTTATTTAAAATATCTCACGTCATCATTTTTTAGTTAAAAAATCATAGAGAGGGGCTGAAAATGTCGTCTTTAAAAATAAGGGGACCAATTTCGTGAATCAGTACAAATAAAGAGACTAAAATTGCAATTTAGCCAAATTATTATAAGTGAAACTATGACCCTAGACTTACTTTCCATAATTTTTATGCTATTATTACATTTTCGTTGTCACGAATCAACAATAATTTTCATTAATCTAAATAATATAAAATATTGATTAGTTTGATTGTTGTTAAATTAATCCCTCTCTAATTTTTTTTTATCCCCCTTTTCTTTCTGATTTGTTTTCTATTTATATTGTTATGAGTTCATCCGATCCCATAACAATT
Organism: Cicer pinnatifidum; assembly: GCA_037974775.1. Classification (NCBI taxonomy): domain Eukaryota; kingdom Viridiplantae; phylum Streptophyta; class Magnoliopsida; order Fabales; family Fabaceae; genus Cicer; species Cicer pinnatifidum. The sequence continues at coordinate 24,752,125 of JBBPBR010000007.1, read as the reverse complement.
ATCCACTTTATTTTGTATTCTTTTGGAATCTTGTTACCACATTAGCTGCCTTCAGATTCTATTTGTTTGCCAAATCCCTCAAACTTTGTTTCACGATCCGCTCGAAAATATATACTATATTAATTTTATTTAAACACCATACACATAGTGGACTTGCTTCACAATGCATGTATATTTTTGCAACCAAATTTTAGAAGATTTTATGAATTTGTAGTATTTTATTTTTTGATGATTAAATATGTAAATATAAAAGTAATTCAAAATTATAAAATAAGATAAAATAGATGACAAATGTCTTATTTACATCCTATAAAAATAGATTTATCAAATTTTCTTATTAAATAGTATTTGATTTCTTATTTGTTTATTTTATATTTTTTTTTCTTCACATTTTCCTTTATCTAGATTGAGACATTGAACATTACATGAAGATTGAGAGATTTGTGTTTTAAGTTATAAAATTTATTCTACAATATAATTTAAAATATGAACATCTAACCTTCGATGTACGACTAAGAATTAAACCTAAGATTATTAGAAGATATTAACTGCATGCAATTCATTTTCATATTTCACATACTTCATGATTTGGTTATTAACCATTTTTCATTATCTATAGATATACTCTAATAACACATTATTTGTTAAGATTACCTAGATGATAAAAATATTCCTTACATATTCTAACCGGAGATCTTACTTCCACACAACCACACTAAAAAATACTTTAATTACGTAAAAACTATTGTTTATTCTTTCTGGTTTAATAGGTCATATTGCTTTGGAGCTATATGTACAACCGGTGTGGCTCCAAGGGAGTTTTGAAATCCTCAACCCAATAATTTTGTAACCTTTGATAAATTTCATTAATTTAATTGAATATTTTTTATAGAGTTTAATTATTATGTACTGTCAAAGTAAAAACTTTTATATTATCAGAACATCACAATCATTCATTAGTGTAATTTTAGTTGTAATTATAATTACAGTGTCAGGACATCATAACCATTAGTTATGATAAAAGTCAAACATATTTAATGATCTAATCGTTGTAATTGACAGATAATAATAAAAAAAGTTTACACTGACAATATATATGAATTAAATTCCATTTTTATATATATTGTAATTTTGAATTTGGGGAAATACCATAATGGGTTGGAAGATTTGAATTTGTTTAAATTAATTGTACAAAAATGTTTTCTAACTTCTTTTTTTTTTTAACTAAGAGAAACAATATTCACTTATTGAAATTATAGAATACATCGATGCAATACAAATTTAAATTTGCTAAAAATATAAAGAATGAGTCAATGAACAAACTAGCAGTACCCAAGTTAATATAGTAAAACAACATCACTACAAATATGAGAAAACTTAAGTGTTTTAAATGTATAAGTCTCTAAATCTGTAACGTTGACGAAGTCAAAGTCATTAGTTGAAATATATAATCAATTAAAGCTACTCTATCAATCTAAACTAAAACGAACACCACACCAAAAAGGATATTAAACCGACTGTTTGTAATGAAGAAAAAAGAAGAGAACTTAAAAATTAGGGTTTGAGGAAGCTGACTGTCATCTTAGTTGTATTAATTCTAATTTCTTTTAAATACCATTTTACACTAGTTAAAATGGTTTATTGCATACTAAAATATTATCAGCTTCATTTAAATATTATTAGACACATATAATTTGTATATGATGTGATTCATAAAAAGTGATAATGTTTTATTTTTACTAACAATGATCTAATACTCAAATATTATATTATATCAAAAGACATTCTTTTCAAATTTAATATCGTAACTACCTTATTATTATGCGTTAAATACTTGATACTTGATTCTCCAAGAGTGTTTAGATAAAATAATTGAATATTCTAGAAAATTAAAAGTTTTAAATAATTTAAAATGTTTCAATTACATATTCTTCATTAATACATTGTATTGTTTGGATAGAAAATATTTATAGGGATAAAAAGCATTGGAGCAATTTCATATTTATTAATTTAAAAAGCATTGGAGCAAAATAGAAAATAAAAAAGGGACGAAAAAATTTAAAAATTTATAGGGATAAAAATTTGAAATTCACGTATAAAATAAATAACAAAATTCAAATTCTTACCTTAAAGGTGATATTTGAAATACACTGAGTTATATTTTGAAAACATACTTTATAAAATCTCTATATTTTACCAATTCTTCAAATTTATCATCTAAACAATGAATTTTACATAGAAGAATATGAATTATGCTATAAAATTATATTATCTCAAAAAATTCCGTTATCCAAACACACTCTAAAAATATTTATATACTTTATTTTCTGAAATATTTTGTGAAATTTTTTTACAAAGTTATACTTTTATCTATCAACACAAACAAACACTTATTCAATGATTTCCTGCTTGTTATATTATGTAGTGTTAATATCAGAACAATAAATTATTTATAAAAAATAAAAAAATAAAAAATAAAAAATCACAAATCCACTGCGTGTCACATGCAGTGAAAAATCACAAGGGAGCATAAAAATGGGATTGGAAAAGCTCATCGACAACAATAACTAAATAATGTACAACAAATTCTTCTGCACCATACATTTTCAAAATTGGTGAAACAAAAAGAGCCACATTTTATGGAGCCACAAGTCCCTCAATAGTATCAGATAGAGACTCTACCCAGTCAGCTTTAAATAGCAGCGTCTGCAATGCGTTCAACACATCATAATCTGGATCGAGTCTTCGTTGCCATCCCTAAATGCAATACAAATTATTAGTTCATGTTTAAGCAAGACAAAGAACCATCTAACTTGGAGCTTTGAAATTTATGCATTGCATTGTGTAACACACTGAATTTAACGAGGTGACATGATCTCAGAATAATGTTAAAATATTATATTATAATGTAAATAATTAGATTAGATGGGATGTAAGTATTCTGGCCTATTAGTATTCCTGTCATTATGTTTGTTTAATACTCATAGTTTATATAAAGAACTTTCGTTGTATAGTTGAAACATACGAGTTATTGAACATGTCTCTCAATACTCTTCGTATTTAACATAGTATCAGAGCCTGTTGAGAGACAACCATATTCGTCAACTATCCGGTGGACCCATCGTCTCCGGTGAATTTTTTATTTTTATTTTATTTTTATTTTTTTTTCGCCAAACCGTGTTCTCAACTCCGATTTTCCCCTCCTTGCCTTTAATAGTTGATTCCTCAATTTTTTATCCATCCGTTCATACTTTGCCGTCATTGTCTCCGACGATTTTTTTGACGAACGACCACTCCAGCAGCGTTGTACACCCCAGTTCGGTCAACCCCTTCAATCGCGTTGTCAGAAAAGCCTCCACACGCCTCCTACCTTCACGCGCGTGAGATCCACACGCCTCCTACCTTCACGCGCGTGAGATCCACACGCCTCCTACCTTCACGCGCGTGAGATCCACACGCCTCCTACAATCACCGTGTGTGACAGCGCGTTTGACACCCGTTCACGGTGCCGCTTCTTCCGTGGCACTCGCCTCGACCTCCTGCTTCCATATTTGCCTTCAGTTTTCAGTTTCGAGTTACGGATATACGAGTTCCAGTTCAAACAACCCTTGTTTTCCCTGTTCCGACACGTTTTCTAGCACTCTTTACTGACCATGATGCCTCAGTCTGAAACAAAGACTACATCACTTCTCCTCTCTCTATTGAAAAATTGAATGGATCAAATTATGATAGTTGGGCCGCCGACATCAAACTAGGGATGCTTGGTCAAAGTTATGAGGACCATCTCACTCAAAAGCCTGAAAATGAGGTTGTGATTGAAACATCAAAATAGAAACAGATAGATGCTCCGTTGTGTAGTGTAATTAAATCTACACTTCATCCAGATGTTAAACCGATTTCCGTCCACATCTCACGTGTGAATCGGTTTAGAGTCAAACAAAGGCACTCTATACTAATGACACTCAGCGTCTCTATGGAGTTTGTCATCGCTTGTTGAATATCATTACCTCGAAGACAATCAATGGCGCTATTTCTTCATATCTTGGCACCGTTCATAGTGCACTTCATGATTTTAATGAGCTTCTTCCTCCTGCTGCAAGTAATCCAGTTGAACAGAAGAAGGAGCTGGATCAACGCAACACCTTCTTCATGCTCCTAGCACTCTATGGTCTACCCCATGAGTACTGTGCAACTCGTGATCAAATTTTGGGGTTTGTTACTGTTCTGGATATGTCCACTACCTTAGCGATCCTCCTTCAAGTACCAGCAAAACATCCAGTTCAGCATTCTATTACTTCAGCTCTGGGTGACACTGTTGCTCTTGCATCTCAGGGACATAATCAGAATCGCTCTCGTGGAGGACCATCCAACTCTAAGCCTCGTCCCAAATGTGAGCATTGTAATCGGCTTGGACACACTTGATCGTTGTTAGAAGTTGCATGGTAAGCCTTCGCCTTTGATAAATGCAACTCAACTTGATCCTTCTACCACTATTCAAACTACACCATTTCCACAAGACTCCCCGAAAAATTATGAAGATTTCCTCTGATGGGTTCAGAGTCATCTAAACTCTAGTTCTCCTACTTCGCTTTCACACACTGATAACTCATCTATTTACCCCTCTCGCTCATCTTCTCTCGACCCTTGGGTTCTTGATTCTGGTGCGTCTGATCATGTCACTGGTAATAAAGGTCTCTATTCTTCACTCTTTACATCTGGTTTTTTACCTACTATAACTTCTGCCAATAACACTCAAACCCGGTCTCAAGGAGTTGGCACTGTCCAAATTCTCCCTTCCATCTCAGTTGCATCTGTTCTCTATGTACCTGTATTCCCTTTTAATTTACTTTCAATTAGTCGATTGACTCGATCTCATGATTGTATTATTATTTTCACTAATGATAATGTTACCTTGCAGGACCGGAGTTCGGGACAGACGATTGGCGTCAGATGTGAGTCTCAAGACCTCTATTACCTTTCTACATCTTCCAAGATGTGCTCTGCCATATAGTCCCCTCATAATATCCATGCTTAGCTAGGACACTCAAGTCTTACCAAACTGCAAAAATTGGTGCCTAGTTTGTCTAAATTGTCTACTTTACATTGTGAGTTGTGTCAGTTAGGAAAACACACCCGTAGTTATTTTCCTGATCGAGTCAATAAAAGAGTATCATCTCCCTTTGCTTTAATTCACTTTGACGTTTAGGGTCCCTCTCGTACTGTGTTTACTTTAGAGTCTAAGTATTTTGTTACTTTTATTGATGATTACTCTCGTTGTACGTGGTTATTTTTAATGAAAATAGAGTTGAACTGTTTTCCATTTTTGAGCAATTTTATCAAGAAATTAAAATTCAATTTGGAGTTTCTAATCGTATCTTAAGAAGTGATAATGCTCGGGAATGTGTCCCATCAATTTCAAAATTTTATGGTTTCCAATGGTATTCTACACCAAACATCATGTCCTCATACACCCCAGCAAAGTGGGGTAGCCGAACGCAAAAATCGACATCTCATTAAAACCACACGAACCTTACTAATCCATGGCAATGTTCCAATTTGTTTTTATGGGGATGCAGTCTTAACGGCGTGCTACTTTATCAATCGTATGCCGCCTTCTGTCCTTGATGGCAATATCTCTCATTTGGTCCTCTTTCCACATACCCCTCTTCACCCACTACCACCTCGTCTCTTTGGGTCAACGTGCTTTGTCCACATTTTATCTCTTGGTTTGGACAAACTATCCGCTCGATCACTCAAGTGTGTCTTTCTCGGTCATCATCGGTCCCAAAAGGGCCATCGGTTTTACATTCCTACACTACACCGCTACGTTACATCAACCGTTGTTACCTTTCTCGAGTCTGTCAATATTTTAAATCTACCCATACAGCTATTGAGCCCCATCAGGACATTAATCCCAAACCTCCTCAGGTAGTTATCCCTATCTCACCCACTCATATTCCTATCGAACCTGTCGAGTCTGCCCCCCAATCTCCACGAGCACTACAAATATATCAGCGTTGTCGCCTATCATCTGTTGTGCTTGCTCATGTTCCTGTTACAGACTCTCCTCCGACGCCACCTCCTAATCCAGCCCTACCACTTGAGCATGACATTTCCATTGCTCTTCGTAAGGATATTCGCACAACCCGTAATCCATTTCCTCATTATATTGATTTGTGTTATCATCGTCTTTCTCCTTTGCATTACACTTACTTGTCCTCCTTGTCTTCGGTTTCTATTACTACAACTACAGGTGAAGCATTATCCCACCCTGAGTGGAGGCAAGTAATGCTTGATGAGATGTGTGCTCTGCAAAGTAGTGGTACTTGGGAACTAGTTCCTATACCTCATGAGAAGTCTTTAGTCGGGTGTCGTTGGCTCTATACAGTGAAGGTTGACCCTGATGGTAAGGTTGATCGATTTAAGGCTCGTTTAGTAGCCAAGGGATAAACTCAAAATTTTGGGTTGGATTACAGCGATACCTTCTCACCTGTTGGCAAAATGGCATCTGTCAGACTGTTTTTCTCCATTGCAGCAATTCGACATTGGCCTCTCCATCAACTTGACATTAAAAATGGTTTTTTGCATGGCGATCTTGAAGAGGAAGTTTATATGGAGCAACCACCAAGGTTTGTTGCTCAGAGGGAGTCTTTCACCATGGTTTGTCGGCTACACATGTCCCTTTATGGTCTTAAACAGTTGAAACAAGAGTTTGGTATGATTCGTAGAGAAGTCAATCACTCTGTATTTTATCATCACTTAGCCCAATGGTGCATCTATCTTATTGTTTATGTGGATGACATTGTTATAATTGGTAGTGATCAACAAGGAATACTCCAGTTGAAACAACATCTTTCAAATCAATTTCAGACTACAGACCTCGGTAAACTCCATTATTTTTTGGGTATTGAGGCAGCCCAATTCAAGGATGGCCTTGTATTTCACAAATAAAATATGCTATGGATATTCTTGAAGAAACAGGTCTATTAAATGCCAAGCCAGTTGATACTCCTATGGATCTAAATGTCAAACTTCTACCTAATCAAGGGGAGCCTCTATCAGATTTAGGAAGATATAGGAGATTGGTTGAAAAATTAAACTATCTCATAGTTACTCGTCCTGACATTTCCTTCGTTGTCAGTGTGATGAGCTAGTTCTTAAATTCTCCTTGCCAAGAACATAATATGGATTCTTAAATACATCAAAAGTGCACTTGAAAAAGGTCTCATTTATGAAGATAGAGGACATACTAAGATATTTGGCTACTTAGATGCCGATTGGGCATGCTCACCCATAGATAGACGATCAACTTCTGGGTATTATGTACTTGTCGGAAAAAATTTAATATCTTGAAAGAGTAAGAAACAAAATGTTGTTGCAAGATCCAGCGCTGAGGCAGAATACAGGGCCATGTCACTAGTAGCATCTGAACTCATCTGGTTGAAACAGTTACTGAAAGAACTTCAATTTGAAGAGACCAGCACAATGACACTAATATGTGATAATCAAGTTGCATTGCACATTGCCTCAAATCCTGTTTTTCATGAGAGGATCAAGCATATTGAGATTCTTTATCATTTTGTTAGAGAAAAGATCGAATTGGGTAACATCATCACTAGATTTGTCAATTCCAATGATCAATTGGCAGATGTTTTTACAAAGTCATTACAAGGTCATAGAATTAGTTATATATGTAACAAGTTGGGCGCATTTGATTTATATGCTCCAATTTAAGGGGGAGTGTTAAAATATTATATTAGAATGTAAATAATTAGATTCGACGGGTTGTATGTATTTTGGCTCGTTAGTGTTACTGTTTATTAGTATTCTTGTCATTATATTTGTTTAATACTCATAGTCTATATAAAGAACTTTCGTTGTGTAGTTGAAACACACGGATTATTCAACATGTCTCTCAATACTCTTCGTATTTGACAAATATCTTGGCCTCCACTCAATTATAATCATCTTTCGCTCTATTATTAAAATAAAAGGGGTTTATCGTTTAAACAAACCCGGGGGGAGGTGAGTGAAATTTCTCCAACACTAGTTTGTTTTAAAATAAAAATTTAAGCATACCTTACAATAGGTAAATACAATTTCCTATTATTTGTTTTGTTAATTGAAATGACAATCACTCAGCTCCCCTTCTCTCATAAGAGCGCGCGCACACATACAAGTTTCTTTTTCTATTTTGAAACTTAACAAAATCACACACAAACCATAGTCTCTCTCTCCCTCGGCCGAATCCTCGCCTCACACCCATTTTTATTTTCCATTTTCAACCACCAAGTTCTCTTCTTCCTCTTTTCACTCGTCTCACCCTTACCAAACTCTCTGCTCCTGAACCCCATTTTCGTTTAGCTTCTGAACTAGGTTGAGACGTCATTCTTCTCATCCTGAAAACGCTACTCATCTTTGGGAGGTCTCTTAGGTTAAACAAGTTTTTTTTCCTTATTATTTATATATTTCCATAAATGAAAACAATGAAATTATCATAATTCTTTTTCATGTTTTATACATTCTGGAATTGCAAATATGTAGAAAGTCACGTAAAGTGGTTTGCTTAGGCAAGAAGGCAAGCAGAGGCTCCAATGATAAAAAGTGAATCAAGTGGAAGATACTATGAATCTTATTTAATGCAGCAATGGAAAACTAAAGAAAACTATAAAAAAAAACCATAAAATAAAACACCTCAAGTTAAATTCATCTATAGTAATATTTTTTTAATAGTCCAATGGCAATGACATTGATGATCCAAATGACTCGTCGTTATTCTATCTAGAGGGATAAGGTTTGGTTAGTACTTCTTCTTCTTGTATACAACTATACATCCAGAAATAAAACAACAACAGATGTTTTGATCTCAAGCACAAGCATAGAAGTATAATGGAATGTTTTAGGCCTCGTTATTCTACGAAACAACATTCTATCTATGTCATATGTGTAGAGGCAAGAAAAAAACACGAACTTTCAACTGTAAGCAATGCACAGAAGCTAAATATCACTCATTCTGTCAATATTTACTTCATTTATAAGGGTGTGAAGAATGGTTTGTTAAAAGGGTTATTCAAAGGCATAACTTACCTCCAAAACTAATGTGGTCACTATCACAGCACAAATATTCCCATCTATATTGACTTTACATTGCCTAACATGCTCAAGCAATTGCTGCATCCGGTCACCTGTGTGGATAGCTTCACCTTCTGAGGACCTCCATAACTTGAATGATTTATCAACCTCCTGTTAAATGCTGGAAAAATCAGGAACAAAGAATAGGCTGATGCTGAAACAATTACAGCACTTTGGTATGTCATTAATATAACACTAAAGAATTTGTCAGCTGCATGGCAGTATAGAGAGAGATACAGGAGAACAGAAATTAAAATTAAAATTAACCAGTCTTTCACCGTACCGTCTCAAAGATGATGCATAAAACATAATCTAGATGTGTTATTTTGACACAAAAATTGAAAGAAAAAAAAAAGTCTGACAACAAAATAGTTGGTTAATAGAGTTGTGGATGGTTAATGAATAAATCAAATGACAAAACTCATTAAGCATTCACTAAATGTAATAAACCATGATTGCTAGGTATTCAATTACATGTAGATTTAAACACATAACAAACGTTAATCACGTTCAAATTTGTAGTTAATTATATTCAGTGGATGTTTAATGAGTTTCGATTTTGACACCTGTTATCCATTAACCATCAACTGTATATAGTTAACCACGTACTTCAACTGCATTTACCAACTATTTTGTTGTCGGTTCTTAATCAAAATACCATTTCCCCACATAATGTGTACACTGAACAGAACTACAAATGTTTAGACTCTCACTTGCATCCAGTTAACGTGATTTTTTTAAATCAGAAGTGGCATGATGTCCCCACAAAAATACAGGTCTAACCGTCAAACAATATAAGAGATAGTAAATAGGAGACTGATCATAACTAACTGTAGATTCAATTAGGCAGTCTTATGACAGATGTCCATCTAACCTCTTGGAAACCTGCTACAGCAGGTAACACCTCAGCAAGAATATAAGCTGAGATGATCAGAATTGTACTCAGATTATTCAATAATGAAAAATGGTTATCATTGATATTCAATATGGTATCACGGAGCTAGGTTGCAATCCATGGTGAATCCGTCACATTCAATTCCTCCACTACCTCCTCCTCCTGCTCCTCTGTTTCGCACAGAGATTCCAATTCCTGCTTCGCCTTTAAATGTTTTGCCTCCTGATACATCTCCTTCTCTGAATTTCTCACTCAAAATCATCGAGAAATTGAATGAAGAATTTTCATCTACGGCGTAAACAAATCGAACCGTACATCAATGAGCACAAATCTTACTAGTTTCGTCGTTTGTCCTTCAATTCCTCTTCAATTTGCAAGCGAAGAAGATCGTCGATCTGGAATTTTGAATCCAGCGTATGTTTCTTGGCGTCGACACAATCAAATGCTTTGTTCGTGGCTTCAATCTACCTTATCGAGTGAGATTCTCAGTCGTGTTCTTAGTGCGTCTCATGCATTCGAACTTCGGGATAAACTATTCACGTGTTTTCAAAAACAAATGTGTGCCACAGTGCGTCACCTTCGTGTGGAATTACATACAACGACATTGGAGGATTGCACCGTCAACAAGTATCTGCTCAAAATTCATACTATTTCTGATTTGCTAACTTCGATTGGAGATCTGGTGCCAATGAATTAACACATTGACATTATTCTTGAAGGATTACCTCAAGATTATTGTTTTATTATGTCTGTTGTTGAAAGCAAGTTTGAACTAATGGATATTGATGAAGTTGAGGTTCTTCTCCTCGCTCATGAATTACGCCTTGAAAAGTACAAGAAAACTCTAGCTGACACCGCTTCGTTGAATTTGACGCTCGCTCCCTCTCCATCGCCTCAATCTGCTTCTAATTCGCCTTCTCCTCATATTGAGGTCCCCTCCTCTGCACCTTTTGATTCTCAATTTCATGGATTTTGTGGTGGTCGCGGAGGACATGGTCGTGGTAGAGGTGGTCGTCTCTCCAATATTCAATGTCAAGTCTGCTTCAAGTATGGATACTTAGCTACGAATTGTTGGCATAGGTTCAACCAACATTTTCAACCTCCAAAAACACAGTTTCCAAGGCCATCCTCCATCAAATGCTGAATTCTTTGGCTTTTCACATGAATATGGTACTCCTCCACCAGGTTATGTGTTGTATCAGCCTAATCACACCTGGACCAAACCTCAAGCTCCACAACGTCCTTTTCCTGTTTTGCTTGTGCAACCTAAGGTCTTGATTCACAATATTGCACCTGCTGCTTCTTGGTTTCCAGACTTTGGCACTTCATTTCATGTAACCAGTGATGCTAGAAAGATTCAACAATTGACCCCCACTTCAAGATCATGATCAGATCTTCATTGGAAATTGTAATAGCTCAGCCCTTACCGTTACTGGCACTGTTAATCACGACCTTCTCCTAGGTACCGGGTTCGATTCCCACGAAAAGTTAAAACTTACTATTTCCACGAGGTGGAGGGAGGGCGAGAAGGTCGTGATTATCAGTGCCGGTAACAGTTAGGGTTGGGCTGTTATAGAAATGGCCAAGGTTTGACAATTCGCTCCTCTGGTTTTAGTACCTTTCCTTCTCCCACACATACCTCTCTACCTTCATAATCTACTTCATGTCGCCTCAATAACTAAGAACCTAATCAGTGTCAGTCATTTTGCCAAGGATAACTATTTATTTTCAGTTTCATGCTAATGAATGCTTTGTTAAATCTCAGGAAACTGATACTATCCATCAGAGAGGTCGTATTGGAACTGGTGGCCTATATGAGTTTCCCAATCTCTCTCTTAATGCTGCTAAGTTTCCCATTCCCCAAACTTTACCATCAATTAATATCATACCCAATGATAATACTGTTTCTAGTAGTGCTTTATCTGCTAGTTCTCAAATATCTTTGGCATCTACGCCTTGGACACCCTAATAGTCATGCATTGGAATTAGTACTTGATCATTGTAAGATCTCATTTTCTAATAAAGATGTTTCTAATTTATGTACTGCTTGCTGCATGGGAAAGGCTCACAGATTACACTCACCCAGTTCACAAACCATTTACACTCATCCACTTGAATTAGTCTTCAGTGATTTATGGGAACCCTCCCCTAATGTCTCCACCCTTGGCTATCACTAATACATCACCTTTGTTGATGCTTACTCCAAATTCACTTGGATCTATTTACTAAAATCCAAGTCTGATCCTTTACCATTTTCAAACAATTCAAAGCCATGGTTGAGTTACAACTTGGTCCTTTGCTTAAGGCACTTCAAATTGATTGGGTAGGTGAATTTCTCCCCTTCACCAAATACCTTACAGATTTAGGGATTATTCATAGACTTATATGTCTTCAGACCCATCATCAAAATGGTGTCGTGGAAAGAAAACATCGCCACATTGTTGAGTTAGGCCTCACTCTCCTAAGCCAGGCCTCTCTTCCATTAGCCTATTGGGACTATGCATTTCTCACTGCTGTCTATCTCATAAACAAGCTCCCTACATCCTCTCTTCACTTCAAAATACCATACACTGTTTTGTTTAATCAAGAACCTGACTACAAATTCCTTAAAGTTTTTAGTTGTCCCTGTTTCCCCTTGCTATGGCCTTAGAATGCTCACAAACTTGATTTTTGTTCTCATTAGTGTTTATTCTTGGGGTACTCTCCCTCTCATAAAAGATATAGGTGCTTGTCACTAACTGGTGGGTTATACATTTCCAAGGATGTTTTATTTAATGAAACCAAATTTCCTTATCCCACCCTTTTTCCCAACACTAGTACTTCTTCTTCACCCTCTACCAGTGTTAGACTAGCTCGTTTCTTCACCTATTTTCCTTCTTCACCTCTTCCAGCAAATTTACCTCAACAATCTGGTCCCTCAACATCCACTTCCTCCTTAGCCCTTACACTTGAATCTTCTCCTCAACACTTAACTTTTGATCATGTACCTTCCACATCCCACAGCATTCCTTCTTCCTCCTCTAGTTCTTCTACCCCTAACACTAGTCCTATCATTCCTCACCATCTACCTCTTCTCCTGCATCTTCATTTTCTACTAATTCCACCTTATGCTCAACTTTTCCTACGAAACTTGTTAATGACCACCCCATGAAGACTCGTAACAAATCTGGTTTTCCACAACCTCGAAGGCAACCCTACTCTGCTTCTTACCCATTCTGAACCCAAAACAGTAAAACAAGCCCTTCTTGACCCCAAATAGCTTGCTGCCATGCAGAAAGAATATGATGCACTGCAACGCAACCAAACCTGGACACTTGGTCCCCTACCTCCTAATAGGACTGCAATTGGTTGCAAATGGATTTTTAGAATCAAAGAGAATGCAGATGGGACAGTCAACAGATTCAAGGCCAAACTTTTGGCCAAAGGATTCCACCAGTTCCAAGGTTTTATTTTATTGAAACCTTTTCCCCAGTCATTAAATCTGTTACTATTAGACTGATTCTATCCCTTGCCATTACCTACAATTGGTCTATTCAGCAGCTTGATGTGAACAACGCCTTCTTAAATGGCACCCTTGAGGAAGAAGTATATATGCAGCAGCCTCAAGGCTTTGAAATTAGCAACCCTGCTCTTGTTTGCAAACAGCAGGGTTGAAAACTCTTAAGTTTTCTGATGTTGAAAACATTCATATTCATAAACAAGAGTTCTTAAGTTTTCGGATGTTGAAAATTCTTGATCCTAATGAAGTACTTGAGCAGGACATTCAGAACAACAAATGTCCAAAAATTTCAGAGTACCAATCAGTTAAGAACCTAAACCCACAACTCGTGATTAGAGGTAAAATGAATAGCTGCATTTCAGATATAGGATTGTAGGCAAAGCATAAAAATCGTCAAAAATATAAATGCCAAAGATTATTAAGCGTGTTGTTGCTAATAAGTTATCAAGATGGTAATACAAATAATGAAGCATACATAACACAGCCATAATTCTTTACCTCGATGAAAGATTTTGGGTCAGGGCAATTCTGTTGTTTCGATAATCTAAGTGTGCACTCTGCAGCACTGCGGCCATCTTGAAGTGCAACAGCCTTAAAGAATTCCAGTAAACATTGTTGTTCCCGCTTAGAAAGTTCTGTAGTCATGCCTACATCAAGGAAAATGACATGAGGCTTTGACTTAAAGAGCTGTACAGCAGGTGGCGATTTCCTTTTCGCCATACGAACAAGAATATTTCCAGGATGCATATCTGCATGAATAAAATTATCCACCTGAAAAAAAACATACATATATAAGTTAATGCAATCAAATTATTTCAGTCAAATGTCTAATTATCCATAAGATATATCACCTTAGTGATTACAACTTGTAAAATGATAGAACCCGCAAATTCAAGAAAACGAAATGTATATAATTGATTGTAAATTAAAAGGTTGAGCTCATAGCTCTACAATGGTGTTAACAGTAAAGAAAAAGATAAACCAGAGTTCAAGAACTCCTAATCCAGAGCATAACTGCTCCAAACCAGAGAATTACTTCTCCTAACTATTTTGCTAACAACTATCTGAATGTATTCGTAGCCCCCCTTCCCTCCTACTTACAACCGAATTTTGCTAAAAATCAGGAAATAACCACTCAATTCTTATTCTCTATTCAACCCATCTATTGGGCTAAGGCCCAATTTTCAGCATCCTATCATAACCAATAGAAACGAGATAATCATTCTGGATCTATGCTGTCAATCTCATAAAGTGGCACAGAGCGGATGACCTCAAAACTAGGATAATGGCAAAGCGTGTAGTGGGATAACAACTATTCTAATTTTTACATTTATCAAATACTTAATACTAAATAAGGTATATCAAATTATTTTTTTAATCGATCATATACCACTTAAATTATTTTTAATCATGACCAATGACCATCCATGTATGGTTGTATGGTCATGATTTAATCTTCTCACCCACATTTTAAAACTTAAAAGAGCCTAGACCCTTCTTTCTCCCATCAGCCACCTTCACACCAACTTACGCAAGCTTGCAATAACAACATGGCTCGGCATCTCTGTCATTCTCCTTTACTTGTATTTTCCTTATTCTTCCTTTTTCGTTTTTGCTTCTTCTGTGCTGGCCAGAAAAAACCAGATCATGACTCAGAAATCTCTGTAGTCACTGTGGTAAAAGGGGCATTTCAAGCTCTAGCCCCTGTTGTGGCCACATTTAGATTGATTCCAGAGGCTAGAGCCGCTGCAGCAAAAAGCAATGCACTGGTTTTCAGCGTAACAGCTGACCCCTCCGACGCTCTGCAATACCACGACTGCACCGCAATTGACCACATAATTCTGGATCTCTATGATGCTTTATCACGCATATAAGATAAAAAAAATATTAACAAAACATAATGAAGATGATGAATCCCTTCTCACAAAATCCTTGAAGAATTCACCATTCTTTTACAACTTTTAACTCTTATCAGAATGTTAACAAGACATTTGATTGATGTTAGGTTTAATTTTCACTCTTTCTTTCTTTCTTTCTTTTATATTCTTCCTTCAGATACAAATCCAAATAACATACAACATAGAAGGCAGCGTATTACCAAGGTAATTGATAGATGAAAATGATTTTAAAGTAACAAGCAAAACACAAATCTACAACCATGTTATATAGGAAAAGAAATGAAAAGAAATCACACGAAAATTCAGAATATTTTACCAAAAGCATCTTCAGAAGAGCATGTGTTCCAATATGAGCGAGGGAACTTTTGATATGCTCATGTCCTTCAAGCTCTTCAACAAAATGCAAAACACTTTCACCTTGTTCATAGGTTTCCACCAAAACAGAAGGGTGCACGAGGGGGTACAGAGGTACTGGGAATGAGACATCTTTCGATCTCCGGAAATTGTAGATAAAGCGATTAAGATGTGCCGCTTCCCTTGAAAGATCAACTTGAGACATCATAAATACAGCAAATTGATGTATGCTTTCGTCTAATCTCAACCACTTTAAATTAGGAAAGAAACAAGAAATCTTGGAAACAACATTGATAATGAAGAAATCCCTTCTAATTGCTTCAGTAACCCCCGGATGTCGGACCTTCACTGCTACAACAACAGGCTTGATTTCCTTACCAGGGTATTTGTACTTTAATGTAGCTCGATGAACTTGAGCGATGCTACCCGAAGCTACTGGTTCCTCCTCAAACTTTTCAAATATTTCATTTAACTTGCGACCAAATGCTCTTTCAATACATTTTCTGCTATAACTAAATTCATGTGATGGTGCTTTGGTTTGAAATTCTGCGAGTTCACCACAGAGATCCCTAGGAAAGAGATCGGGTCGGGTAGCGGCCCATTGACCCCATTTAATGAATGCTGGGCCAGCCTTTGCAAGTGTAAGGCGTACAACATGAAGCCATGTTTTTCTAAATTGAATACCAAAATAGCCAACAAAAGGAGCCATAACTATGCAAGGAGAGAATAAAATCAGTAAATACACAGCCCTGAGAAATACGATACACATCTCAACGGCTTCCAAGAGAGCCGAGGTTAAATATACACGTCCATCTTGTGCGTGCAAGTACAGTGAATCCCTTGTAGGGAATGTTTCTGCTTCTGCTAATATCCCTTGTGTCCGTGCAAGCTCTCCTATTATGACAGCAATCATACCATGAACAACAAAATTTGATTTAACCATAGCTAGACTAACAGCACGGGCAATTCGACCTACCGGAGGTAGCGCTGGCCCTTTATGAAAACACATCCTGTTCCAAAAAACTGGATCATGTCGGTATTTTGCATTATTTGCAGGGAAGGTATACAAGTTTCTTGCTCTCTCATTCATCAACAACTTAACCTTCGATTTAAATAACATAAATGGAGTTTGTCCTTTCTGTACAACTCCGTAGTATGAAAAAAATTTGAATGTTGAGTAACGGAACCCCATTGGATAAAATTCTTCGATGTTGCCAGTGTTCTGTTTCCGATGAAAAGAATGCACAAACCTTCTAACATTTCCACTAGCGAGAAGCCTGCACAATAGATTGAATATTCACTCTTCATAAGCTCTCAAACTCAAACAAAGCTAAAATGCAAAAGACATGCACACAAAAATCCTAATACAATAGCTGAAAGCTCTGCACAAATACAAATTGATCATAAGAGTGTTTGGTAAACAACATAAGCGTTTTTTCAAGAAGCTCTTTCCATATGAGAGATTATGTCATAAGAGCTAACATTGAATCATCCATTTACATTTAAAAATGTAGTTTGAAAAACTATGAGTTCTAAACATTTATTCACCATATTAATTTAGGTAATCATAGTGGATACAAATCAAGTATCGTATTAAAATAAGCTGAAAACAACTTATTGACAATTCATAAGTTGTTTTTAAAGTCCTTCTAAATACTTACAAAAAAACCTATGTCATGCGGTAAATCTAAATAAATTATAAATAAGTTCTACAAAATGCCACCCTATAGTTTAGAGTTCAACAAATATTCTAGGTTGTGAAATTCAAGAATAAAATAAATAAATAAATAAATAAAACAAAGATAGAGTTTAGACTTCAATATAAATGAGTTTTTACCATAATTGGAAATTTACACGGCAAAGTTTCTCTCTTGCTCTAGAATATTTTAATCTATGTCCATGCAAACATGTTTTCAAGAGTTGCATGCCATACAAGTCACAACACTACCAAAACAAAGATAATCCACTTTGAACTTAAGCATAGCACCGCTAGGATTAAAAAATCCTGAAAAAATTGAAACAAAAACTTACTAACAAGCTTATACCAAATAGTGATAGCATTTTACATACGAAATGAGTGACGAAATGAGTGATCCAAATAATATGAATGAGTGATATTACTGAGATTAAGATGATTTATAAATAAATGGAAGATAGTATTACTATGATTTATAGGGGGAAAAAAAATGAAAGCATATTTGATATATAGGCACAAAATTGAGATACAGGGGAGGGTATAATTGAAAGAGAAAAGAAGAACCTTGACATGTTGAGGTGGATTTAGGGACGATGAGGTCGAATGTTGAACACAACATCATCCTCGTCGTGTGTCGGTAAGGATCAAGCAGTACATGATACCGTTGACGACATGTGGTCGTGTGTCGGAGGCACCGCGGAGAAAGAGACTATTTGTTTTTGTGGTAAATGTTATTTCCCTTCTTTCAAATTGGGCTGCTTTTTGTCTATTCGATTCATCAAAGAAGCTTGGGAATTCTACAAGGCGCCTCCCAATTTTACCTCCCACCTCCCAATTTTTCTTAAAGACTATTTTACCCTCTGTCAATTTGTATAAAATTATATAAAAAAAATTACCATTCCAGTGTTACACCCTCACATTCGAAAATTATCAAAAATTTTACATGATTCAAAAGTTTTAAAGTTTCGAAATAATATTCAAATAAGGTATTCGAAACTTTTGGAAAATCAAAACCTTCGAAATGTAAAATTGTTGAAAAAATTAACAATTTCGGAACTTTGGAAAAACACCAAACTTTTGAAATGTAAGTTTCCAGGAATTTTGAAACTTTGGAAAAAGTCCAAACTTTCGAAATGAACATTTGGAGAAAATTTTCGAAACTTTGATCTCCATTGAAACTTTCGAAACACATACCACTCGAAACTTTTAATCTTTCGAATAAATTCATTTCGAAAGTTTCCAAAAATTCAAAACTTTTGAAAATTTTAATTTTTTTTTAATTACGGATTTATGTTATAATTAAAAAAATATTTTGAAAAAAAATTAGAATATTATTATTAATTAAATTTTTTACTATTTTTGAAATTAGGCATGAGTAGAGTTGAAGTTTCTGCTTCAAGAACGGTTATAGATTCTACAGAAAAATTCATCACTGATCAAGTATTATTATTACTACTGGTGATTCATCACCGATCAAATTTTTATCATAGCGATATAGTTAATGTTTTATTTGAAACGTATTTTGTAGGTATTTTCCTCTCGAGAAGCTGTATTTGAATGGGCAAAAACCATTGGAAGATAAAATGGAATTTTAATTGTTACCATTCGATCAGATAAAGCAACCAGAAATAGGGGAAGAAAAGACAAATTGATTTTGGGATGCGAAAGAGGTGGAAGATATAAATCAAAATCAAAATCAACATTAACTTGCTCTCATAAGGAAAACTGCTCATTTACTCTCAGATGTATACCATTAAGTTTCTGTGAATGATGGAAAATTAGTGTTCGTTGTGGGACACACAATCATGATTTACTTGATACTCTAACCGATCATTCTTATTTGGGGCGTTTAAACGAAGAAGAGAGGAAATTTGTCAATGACATGACAAAGTATAAGCTTGCACCCAGATTCATTCTAAATGCTTTGAAAGTGAGAAATAAAACCAATCTCACAATTTCCAGTCAAATATATAAAGCAAGGAGTACTTATCGATAATCATTGAGAGGTTCGTACACAAAATGTAGCATTTGTTGAAGTTAATACAACAAGAAAATTATGTGCATTGGACAAGAAGACGGGAAAATTCAGATGTTTTGAGAGATATTTTTTGGACGCATCCTGATTGTATAAAGTTGTTAAACACATTTCATTTTGTTTTGATATGTGATAGCACATACAAAACAAATAAATATCGGTTACCATTACTTGAAGTTGTCGGTGTCACATCTACTAGTTTGACATTTTGAGTTGGGTTTGCTTATTTGGAACAAGAGCGACAAGATAACTTCATCTGGGCATTTGAAAAGGTACGAAAGTTGTTCAAATCTAAGTCTTTGATTTCTAAAGTTATTGTGATTGGTAGAGATCTTGCCATGATGAATGAGATTAGTGTTGTGTTTCCTACTTCAATACATTTGTTATGTCGTTTTCATATTGAAAAAAATGTTGGGGCAAGATGCAAACAATATGTGAAAAAGGATAGACAAGAAGAAGTAATGGATTTATGGAAAAAAAAATTGTATATTCAACTAGTGTGGAGGAGTATGATCATCACTTGCAACACTTTGAGCTATTGTGTGCCGATATTATTCTTTTTGTTGATTATGTGAAAGATTCATGATTAACACCTTACAAAGAAAGGTTTGTCAAGGTTTGGACTAATAGAGTGATGCATTTGGGGAACACAACATCTAACAGGTATTTTTAAAATATGATTTGTGTTGTTTTAGAAAATATGATTTACTAGTTTATGTGATTTATTTTAATTTGTGTTATTTAATTTATTTGTAGAGTTGAGTCTGCTCATTGGAGATTGAAAAACATGCTTCAAACTAGTTTTGGTTATTTGTGTAAAAGTTGGGATGCTGTGAATATGATGTTGAAGAACCAAATATGTATCATTCAATCTTCTTTTCAGAAAACCATCAAGGATGTTGAGCACGGGTATAATTCACAATTTTTTCAAAGTCTACATCACTGTATATCAAGAAAATGTATGAAAAAAATTGACAAACAATTGCAAAGGGTGAAGATTGTAGGTACTGACAAAATAGAATGTGGTTGCTCAATTAGAACAACGCATGGATTACCATGTGCTTGTGAGTTGGCAAAGTTGCAGATATCTGGTAATGTTATCCCTTTAGATAGCATTCATGTTTTTTGGAAAAAGTTAAGCATATAGCATGAATTAGAGGATGAAGAATCTTTATCAGATTATGACTTTTCTTAAGAGTTGGAAGCAATGAAAGCGTACATGAAGAAACACGATATTATAAGTCAAAGGATATTTAGGGCAAAGGTGCGTGAAGTTGTATTTCCACACACCACATCAATACTTGCACCACCAGAGAAAGTGAGAACCAAAGGAACTGGTAAAAGGAAAAAAGAATTTGATACTCCTCGTGATCCTTCATATTGGGAGTATGTTGATGCCTCTCAAGAATACAATTTGTATACATTTGTGTTGTGGTTGTGGGTTTCGTGCAATTGTATATTGAGGAGATAGTAGATGTTGTGGTTGATGGAAATTGTGGGTTTCGTGCAATTGCAGCGTTGCTAGGTTGGACTGAAGAATCTTGACCTTTAGTTCAATCACAATTGGATAAAGAGATTGGTCTACATAAAGATGTTTATTCCAATGTTTTTGATGACAATGTTGAATCAGTGCGCAACTCATTGAAAATATCAAAATTGGGTGCTCAAGAAAAAGATAAGTGGATGTCTTTACCAAACTTGGGTTACGTGATAGCAACACTATATAATGTCATATTGGTATTGTTGTCTTGTAATCTGAATATAACATTTTTCCCGCTAAACAAATCACCATCGAAAGAGTCTTATGTTCACTCTTTACTAGCAATTGGATTCGTTAATGAAAATAATTGGGTACAGGTTAAATTAATGCTTAGTGTTGTTTATTAATGCTTAGTGTTGTTTATCAAATTAGTGTTCAAAAATTTATTATTCAGATAAATTAATTTTCAACCTTTTTTGTTCAAATCAAATTGAAGTCTGATTGCCCTTTGCCACCAACCTCACAAAAATGGAAAGACTTTTGTAGTGAGTGTGCAAAGACCTGGGAAGTAGCTTATGCAACACGTATGAAGCATTGGAAACGCATTGATCCATCATTTATCAGATCATCTTGTATTTCATTAAATGAAGATTAGAATATCTTGTATATCATTTATCATAGATTATTATAATATCATTTATCATTGATCCGTCATTTAACAATTCATCTTGTTTTATCATTTTCAATATCTTTTATTATGAATTAACTTAAAATAAATGCGCATTAACTCAAAATAACACAAAATATCTCAAATTACATAACACAATCACATAATATCTCAAATTACATTACATAACACAAAATATTTCAAATCACTAATCATCGTACAAAAGGCTTAACTCACTTTATATCTCATGAACTTCACTAAATGGAGCTACCAAATTAATGGCCCTACGTACAAGCTCAGCTGCTCTACGATCTCGGTCATCAGATGATGGACCAGCATGTGCAGCAGATGATGGAACAGCATGTGCATCAACATTAGCTGGACTCGAAGGTGCAACAATAGACTGAGGGTGATCAGAGGATGTGAAATACTCATGTACCATGCATAATAGTCTGTAGTGACCTCTCTAGGAAAAGTCGCAACACGTTATAGCCTTCGAAAGGTCGATACAGATGATTTCATAGTAGTTTGTCACACCCAATCTATATTGTTCGGCCTCGGAGGAACATCACGCGGAATGCATTAAATACGACCAAATTGTCAAAGACATCGCTCCAGCAAATATGGGACTGAGACGCCACCACATCAAAGATATCCAGAGAACATCGAAATGGATTCAAACGGATAATTAGCTCGATCATCCTCATATGGTGTAAACACTACATCCTCGAGCAACAAAGCATCAAGTCGCTGACGATATGTCACTAATCCTCGAGCAACAAAGCATCATATTTTGACTTACTTTTTCTTTTTGGAGGTTTCAAACTTTCGAGGGGTGGGTAGGATCAGGTTCGAATATTACAAACTTTCGAAGGAATTGGGTGAAAAAGAAAAGTGAATTTTTTTTTGGGTTTTAATAGATGAAACTAAGGGTAATATGGTCTTTTTCACATGACTGGAGGGTGGGAGCTAAAAATGGGGAGGTGCGTGGTACAATTTCCAAAAAGTTTCTACCCCCACCCCTACCCCATATTTCCTTCCTATACATCCTTTTATACAAATTCCAATGTTTTACTACTCAGTCACTAACTATAAGCACTTTTTAGATGAAAAACAATATGTCTCTCTTTCAATTTTTTTTCTTCTATATGACATGGCATTAATATTCTAGAACGAAATTGAAAAGAGTTAAATTATTTTTCAAATGAAAACATAGGACTTTTAATCATCCAATTTTGCAAAATAGTTAATACATAGTATGTGCCACTAAATTGAATAAAACTTGTATGATGTAAAATCAGATTTCAACATTATTCATGATATATAGAATTTCATTCAAAAAAACACAATTTATCAAGAACAAGTTTTATATCAAAAACTGAAAACTGTTTTATCGCCACCAAATACCAACATCAATGATAAAAACATAATATTTAAATTATCAATGATAAAAACAAAATACTTAAATTTTTGAATTTAAATATAAGAGCAAAGAAATATCACACTGATAATTTTATATTAGTTCTTTTATTCGTCATTACTATGTAGAATATATTTTGTTCTCATTCAACATGTACAAGACGTACTTTCTTTATTTGCATTACAAATCTTGTACAACCAATCGTTTCTTTTGTAAACACTCAAGAACTATAATAATAATTGTTTTGAAAGAGTCAGAGTATGCTCATGTATTTTTCATTGTTAGTGGTGACTGCAACAGGATCACGGTGTTAGTGGTGACCACGATGGGTCACAGAGTGGTTCCATGAGTTGATTGGTCCACTTTATCCTTACGAGGTATTTTGAGTTGTGTAGGTCTATGATAGACTGCACTTTGGTAAATCATGTTGATTTGTGATAGATGGTACCTCGACAATTAATATTGGTATGTGAAAGGCGGTACATATATGATTTACGCCCCTTGATGACTCTTCATCATATGCATAATTTTTATTGATTTTAGTCTTATTTATCTTTAATCATTAGTTAATTTAATGAGTTATTTAATATATTTTGTTGATTTTAGTTATTTGATTTAATGAAATGTTTTTGTTCTTATTTGCTTAATTAAGTAGAGATTTTTCGTAGTTTTGCGTTGTTACTTTGTTTTAGTGCAGTGCTGAATTTTGGTGAGAAATCAACATGACCTATATGGAGTATTTCAGCTTCTAGATGTCCAATTGGAGTCAATCCAAGTGCTAATGAAAGCTAAGATCCATATCTACAACTTTTATGAAGACACTGGGACCACATTCAGAGTCGAAAGATGAGAAAAATGCAAAATACGTCAGATAGCAGATGTTGTGCGCCTGGAGTGTGCCCTGCGCGCCTGAAGCACATTTCCAGCCATTCAGTACTGTCAATACGCGCCCGGAGCGCAAAGACCGCGCCTGGGGCGCGTCACACGCATCAGCATTCATAAAAACGCAATTTTTTACTGTTTAGGGATCTTTTTGACTCTTGGGAAGTGGGGAGACTTGTGCCCTAACATAGAAACCCAAAGACGGTCGTTTCTAACGCCATTGAAGCAGTTTTATTAAGAATCATCCATGAATCATTCTTGTAATTCTTCTTTAATCCTTATCTTTTGTATCTCTGTCATGAGTAACTAAACCCTATTTGTTAGGGATGAGTGTAACCAGATGAAACCCTTATTTTTCTGATTTGATTTCTAGTTATATGAATGAGTTTATTGAATTGTTTTTCTCATCTCTGTGCTTAATGTTTTTTATTGCTTGATCAACATTAAAATGTTCTACGATTTGTATTTTGAAACGGAAGTGGACTTTACGAATGCTTGAGATGAGAAATTCATGAATTTGTAGTCTAGGGATAGATGTAGGTCATGAAACCAATTAAATTAGTTGCAAAGCAATAATTTAAAAGAGAATTTCTATACGGTAATGCTTAATTCTAATCTTAAATCTACTAAGGAATTAGGGGTTACTTTGGAATTAAAGGTTCTGTCACTAAGACATTAGGGCAAGAATAATAAAGAGAATTCGGTAATAATTCAATAAAGGAATTCAGTAACTAGGATCAAATTAGACACCAAGGTTGGATTCGAAGTGAAACTCATCCCTGACATTTTTCTCATTATAAAAGATCAATTCTATTATTATTTTATTACAGTTTTTAATTTTCAATACTATTTCAATCAAACTGGAAACTTTTTGTTCAATTTTAGTAATTCAATATAATTCAATAGTAAAACGTAATCCTTGAGTTCAACACTCGGTACTACCGTTTTATTATTACTTGCAACGATTCAGTACACTTTCTGAAACGCTATCAAGTTTTTGGCCCCGTTGTCGGGGATTGCCATATCACTATTGAATTTAATTTATTTACTTAACTGAAATTTTTTGCTCTGCAATAAATTTTTTTTTTTTTTATTTTTAGAAAAAAAATTTCTTTTATTTTCTATTTTTATTTGTTGAACTTACTAATGTCATGTCTAGTGGTTTTTCTCTTCTTTGTTTGAGATAACTATGCGCTGTAGAGCATGGAAGATTATGATGATGATATTCTACTACAATTATATGAAGAGTGTGATACTTGTCTTATATCGGGTATATGTCGCATGATTGAGAGGCAAATCTTGAGCCATTTATTTTTAAAATATCACCCTCAAATCCCTCCGTGGAAGCCTCTTAGGTGTGACTTTTGCGGAGAAGCACATAAGAATGGACATTGTTCAGATGACCTTGATGAACTAATAGAATATGAAGATTTTTTCTCAAAGTTATAGAAAACGACGAGTGTTATATTAAAAAGATCTATTGGGAACAAATTCTACCTCCTAAAACTCTATCCAAAGAATCAGATGACAAAGACTTTCACATTATGGACGTTTTGGTTGAATTCATGAAGAATAACATGGTTTCAATTGAAAGATTTGAAAATCAATGTGAGAGGTTATTTGAGCAAGTGGCTAAGTTTGAGAAGATGGAGGAGAAGTTGAAAATTGAAGATAATTTCATTGTTGTGGTAGAAGAAGATAAACAAGAAGAAAAGACGAACGAGGAAAAAAAAAGAAGAGATTGATAAAGTTCGAGATTCAATCTATGCCTTGTTCATCAATGTCCAATTGAGAAAGACATAGAAGCAACACCTTTTATTTCTTAAGTTCACGGAATTTCTACCAAACAAAAAGAAAAAGAAGGATGATGTGTTCTTCCTGTCATATATGCCACCTTGACAATAGTTGAGGCGTCAAGCTAATGACTTTAAAGAAGCGCTTCGTGGGAGGCAACCCACAGGTAGATGTAACTTTTATTTTTTGCAATCTTATTTTTGTTATTTGGATGTGTTTCTTTCTAATTGTGTGTAAACGTGCACTATGATGAAGAATTATTAACAACTTGCATTTGATCTTAAGTTTTATGTTTGACATTTTGAAATTTAAGCTATATTTCTTTTCTCATATCATTGCTCAATTCGATAAGTTTCACTAATTCATGCATTGTTGATTACTGCTTGGTTGTTGAAGTCTAACTCGCATTAAAAAAAAAACACTAAATTAATTTTGTAGTGGCATGTTTGGCATCATTTAGATAATTCATACTCTTTCTTATTATCCTAGCTGTGAGCTTTTGAGCCTAAACACTTAAATTCTTTGTTGTGTGATTATCCAAACATGTATTATCCCTTCAGAACTTGCACTAATTCTGACTTGCATCACTTGTAATTTATGCATACATTGAGGCAATTTTATTTGGTCGTTTGAGCCTTTCTAACTACCCTATGAAAATGTTATCCTTTGCTAGCCCCTTTGAACCTTGCCCCTTTATTTCGGTTACTAGCCACATTACAAAACAAAAACCCTACTTCAATTACATCACCTTACTTGGAGTTAGGTAGAAAATTTTTGTCATGTCTTGATCAAATTCTAAGTTTGGGGTTGCTCATGGGATAGCAACCTTTTAAGTTTGGGTGGTGATTCTCACAAAAAGAAAAAAAAAAAAAAAAAAAAAAAAA
>JBBPBR010000007.1:24714925-24725048 GCA_037974775.1 Cicer pinnatifidum | reverse complement strand
AAAAAAAAAAAAAAAAAAAAGAAGAAAAAAAAACGATAAATAATATCTTCTTGGTTCTTTTGTCAATGTTTGAGAATCTCCAAAATGAAAAGGTGAAAAAAAAATGGTAGAATAATTTGGAAATATATGCCTAACTCCAAGTAGTAAAGCCTACTATCCCAAAATGTCATACCCTTACCTAAGCCCCATTACAACCCGAAAGTCCTCCAAAAATGTATGTGTTTGCTGCATTGTGATTGCTAACTAGAATTTTTTCAAGCCTATGGTAGCGTGATGCATGCTCTAGGATTTGAGTGATAAATTCATAACCCTTCTAAACACTTGAGAGAAATTTTGGTGAGATTGTGTGAAGAGAGAGTTGAATTTGATAAATGAATGCCAAGGTGTACAAACCTTATTATTCTTGTAACCAACCATAGAGTATGATGGATGTTTTGTAGTAGTTGAAACTTTGAGAATTGAGTTTGATTTGAATTGAGAAATTGAGTTTAAGTTTTCTTTTAACTGCACCAAATTTGAAATTAATTGTTGCTTGGGGACAAGCAATAGATTAAGTTTGGGGTTGTGATGACTCTTCATCATATGCATAATTTTTATTGATTTTAGTCTTATTTATCTTTAATCATTAGTTAATTTAATGAGTTATTTAATATATTTTGTTGATTTTAGTTATTTGATTTAATGAAATGTTTTTGTTCTTATTTGCTTAATTAAGTAGAGATTTTTCGTAGTTTTGCGTTGTTACTTTGTTTTAGTGCAGTGCTAAATTTTGGTGAGAAATCAACATGACCTATATGGAGTATTTCAGCCATATCTGGAGTTCTAGATGTCCAATTGGAGTCAATCCAAGTTTTAATGAAAGCTAAGATCCATATATACAACTTTTATGAAGACACCAGGACCAAATTCAGACTCGAAAGATGATACAAATGCAAAATACGTCAGACAGCAGATGCTGTGCGCCTGGAGCGTGCCCTGCGTGCCTGGAGCGCATTTCCACTTAGGAAAGAAAATGCAACCTAACTGAAGAAATTCATGTTATAAATAATCAAAGTGCTGAAGTTAAAAGAGAAAATGCAACTCTGAAAAATGATATTGTTGAACTTAAGGATTAAAATCTAACTCTGAAAAGTAACCATAGTTCAACATCAATTTAAAATCCCACATGTAACTCTAATAATCATGAAGAAGTATTTTAAGATTTTCTTGCAAATGGTATAGAAAGAAGTAAGTATGCTTTAAAGATTTATGGAGTTAGTAGAAATGGTAAAAGATGTCTAGGATTTAAAGAAATTGTAACTAAACCTAAACATATTCTCTCTGATATCTTGTGTATTGTGTGCTTTAAGAAAGGTCACTCCAAATTATCTTGTCCCATGTTAAATACAAGAAAAGACAAGAAACGTTTCAAGAATAACAAACCAGGACCGAACCAAATTTGGGTACTTAAGAACAAAATTGTCTATGTTACAGATGACTTCAACAATCAAGTTAAAACACAAATCATGGTACAATTTAGAAAAAGGCATAGTGACTTTTGGAGGAAAGCAAAAAAGTCAGATCATTGGTCAAGGTACAATTGGTAATAGTACTTCCCCTTCCAATAAAGGTGTCTTGTTTATTAAAGGTCTTAAGCATAATTTATCAAGTATTAATCAATTACATGATAATAATTATGATATTATATTTAATAAAAAAATATGCAAGTCAATTAGTTAGAAGGATTGATATGTACTCTTTATAGGTCGGAGGTAAAAAAATATTTATAAGATAAATCAGTTTAGTCTAGAGAAACAAGATGTTAAGTATTTTATGTTAGTAAATGAAGAGAAACTAATTTGGCACAAAAGATTAGGTCATGAAAACCATAGATTAATTTAAAAAATGAGTAAACTTCAACTTGTCAGAGGTCTACCTAAGCTTAGTTACAAAACTAAAATTATGTGTGAACCTTGTCAAAAGGGAAAACAAACAAAGAACTCTTTTACTCCTAAGAACTCAATCTCTACCTCAAAGCCCCTTGAGCTCTTACATATTGATCTCTTTGGGCCAGTGAAGACAGTCTCTCTAAGTGGGAAGAAATATGGTTTTGTTATAGTAGATGATTACACTAGGTGTACATCGGTAAAATTCTTAAGTAAGGATGAATCCCACAAAGTGTTCATTACATTTTGCAAACAAGTAATGAAAGAAAATAGTCTTAAGATTGTAACAATTACAAGTGATCATGGAGGATAATTTGAAAACAAGTTCTTTGAAAGTTTTTGTAATGAGAATATAATCTCTCAAATATTCTCCTATCCTAGAACACCCCTACAAAATAGAGTTGTAGAAAGAAAGATTAGATCACTCCAAATAATGGCCAGAACCACGTCAAATGAGATGAATGTTGCAAAATACGTTTGAGCTGAAGCAATTAACGCTGCATATTATATTCAAAATAGAGTCTTAATTAGGTCAAAATTGAATAAAACGCCATATGAATTGTGGAAAGGTGAAAATCCTAACATCTCCTACTTTAACCAATTTAGTTGTACTTGTTATATGTTGAACACTAAAGATAAACTTGGTAAATTTGATTCAAGATCTCAAAAGTGTACCTTCATTGGTTACTTTGAAAGAGCTAAGGCGTATAGACTGTTTAATAGGGAAACCCATATTCTGGAAATTTCATACATGTTAAATTTTATGACAAACAACTTGACCTTCAAAAGTCAAAGCAAGATGATGTTAGTGCATGTTTATTAGAACCAAAGGAAGTAAATGCAGACAAACCAGAAGAATTTGAAAAATCAAATGATATAGGCAAATCTGAAGAATGTGACAAGTCTTCATAGGATGAATTTGATTAAGTCAAAAATAGTCAAGATAAGTTAGAAGGAAGATCTGGATGGAAGTACAAGTCATCTCATCCTAAAACTCTAATCATGGAAAGCGAAAATTATCCTTTGAGGGCCAAGTCATCACTAAAAGATACTACTTTGTTTGGCTTACTTGCATCAATTGAGCTCACCTCTATTGATGGAGCATTAGAAGATGATGGATGGATTCTTGCAATGCAAAAATAGTTAAATGAATTTAAGAGGAATGATATTTTGGATCTAGCACCTAGACCAAAGAATAACATTATTCCAAACAAGTGGTTTTCATAAACAAGCTAAATGAAAAAGGTGAAGTGGTCAAAAATAAGGCAAGACTTGTCGCACAAGGCTACAGTCAGCAAGATGACATTGATTACACTAAGACTTTTGCTCTAGTAGCCATGTTAGAAGCTATTTGTATCCTACTTCTTTTTTCTATAAATAATAACATTACATTGTTTGAAATGGATGTTAAAAGTGCTTTTCAAAATGGTTATATTAGAGAAGAAGTCTATGTTAAACAATCCATGGGTTTTGAAAGTTCTGAATTTCAAAAACAAGAACTTGTAGAAAAAGTATAGACCAAAGAATAACATTATTCCAAACAAGTGGTTTTCATAAACAAGCTAAATGAAAAATGTGAAGTGGTAAAAAATAAGGCAAGACTTGTCGCATAAGGCTACAGTCAGCAAGATGGAATTGATTACACTGAGACTTTTGCTCTAGTAGCCATGTTAGAAGCTATTTGTATCCTACTTCCTTTTTCTACAAATAATAACATTACATTATTTGAAATGGATGTTAAAACTGATTTTCGAAAAGGAGTAGATTGTTGGAACCATATTGGTTTTATACTTAGTGTTTTGAAGTTAACAAAAATATTTTATGAGAACAATATATTTGACATCAAATGGTATGAATGAATATTCATATTTTTGAAGAAAATATAAAATATGATTGATTCAGATTTATGATTGAAGAAAATATTTGACCAAATTGAAAATAAGATATGGTCAAATGTTTTTGAAGAAAATCTAAAATAAGATTTGATTCAGATTTATGATTGAAGAAAATATTTGACCAAGTTGAAAAGAAGATACCATCAAATATTTTTGAAGAAAATCTAAAATAAGATTTAATTCAAATTTATGATTGAAGAAAATCTTTGACCAAGTTGGAAAGAAGATATGAGTAAATTTTTTTAAAAAAATCTAAAATAAGATTTTATTACTATTTATGATTGAAGAAAATCTTTGATCAAGTTGAAAATCTTTGATACTATACAACAAAATATGAACAATATCAATATGAAGAACTTACAAATTCAATTTGAATAAAATATGATTAGAATCAATCTGAACAATTTACAAGCTCAATATGAGCAAAGTACAAATAAAATCAATCTTAATAATTTACAAACTAAATTTGAACAAAATCAACCTATAGAATTTACAAACTCAATTTGAACAAAATAAGAATAAAATCAATCAAGAAGAACTGCTTAGATTGGATTTAGAAATAAAGAATTTGCTAAAGAACATATTATCAAAAAGCATCTTATTCAGAATTATTATTGACCAAGCGAGAAATGCACATACAATTTAGAATTAAATAAAGATTAAATTGAAGCCTTGATTTTATAAAAAAAATAGATATTAAAGATTGAATAAGAAGATCATCAAAAAATAAAAAATAAGTAGAAGAACCCAAGCTCAAAATTCCAAATTCATCTTAGAGAAGATTGGCTAGGAAGGTTAGGTTTTGTGTGTGTGTGTGTGTTGCTCAAAAGTCTGGGATTGTCAGGCTGTTTGAGAAGATTGGCTAGGAAGGTTAGGTGTTTTGTAATTCAAGTTGTTGAATTAGTTGATTAAATCTTTCTAAGTGAATGGATTAGATGTAGTCAAGTTAGTGGTGAACCAGGATAAATTACTTGTTTCACTTTATTCCTACACTCCTTAGTTTGTTATTGCTTCTACTATAAGTAAACCATCAAATCTGAACCAATTTAATCAAATAATTAAAAAGTTATCAACTAGTCAAACATAATTCATCCCTCTCATCTTGTGTTTCCACCTTCAGATTGATCATATTCAAGATTGATTGAATTTAGATTAACTAGAGGCGCAAATAAATTCAACATGATAAGAGACATAGCAAACATATTTTTAACCATTAACTATGTTTTACTAGAGGCAAGCCATACAGAGGATTACACATCATTTTTTTTTAATAAAAACAATATTTAAATGTTTCTTTATAAGACTAAATTTGTCCTCAAGAAGGAGTTTTATGAAAATATCATCTCATTGATGATAAATGTCATCAAATATAATCACTAAAATACCCTTCTTGACATAATCCCTTATAAGGTGATGATTAATATCTTGATGTTTTGCTCTAGAATATAAAATAGAGTTTTTGATTAAACATATGGCTGAAGTGTTATCACATAACATATGAATGTTACTCTCATAAAGTTTAAAATCATGTAGTTAATGCTTCATCTAGGATAGTTGAGTGCTACAACTAGCTGTTGAGATATACTTTGCTTCTGTTGTAGACAGAGTAAAAGTGTCTTGTCTTTTTCTCGACCAAGAGATCAGATTATCACCAAGGAATGTACAATTTCCACTAGTTCTCTTCCTTTCTAACTTATCTCCAGCATCGCAAAAACTGACTAACATGTACTCAGAGGATGTCTTATAACATAGACCAAGGTTAGTAGAGCCTTCCAGATATCTAAAGATTCTTTTAACAATTGTTAAGTGTGATTCTTTAGGGTTGAACTCAAATCTAGCATACACACACATTAAATAGAATATCAAGTCTAGAGACAGTTAAGTAAAGGAATGAACCTATCATTCCTCTGTATACCATTTGATCTACCTTATTACTTGACTCGTCTTTGTCAAGAGAACATGTTGGATGCATAGGTGTGGACATTGGTTTACAGTCATTCATTTTAAATGTCTTAAGTAGTTCTCTTGATGAATTTGAATTTCAAGGAAGAATTTTAATTCTCCCATCATTCTCATCTCAAATTCATTTTCTATTATCTAGACAATGAGAATGTCATTCTTAGATAATTTTTTAAAATCATTTTTAATAGGACATTGCTTAGTCTAACATATCAAGCTTTTGGAGCCTATTTTAGACCGTATAAATATTTCTTTTGATTAAAGATATGGTCTGGAAATTCATTATCCTTAAAGCCAAGATTTTGTTTGACTTACATTTATGTAATCATTTAAGAAAACAGTATTCACATCCATTTGAAAAAGAGTAATTTTATTGAATACAACAACAAAAATGTAAAAGTCTGATAGCCTCTAACCTTCCCAAATGGGAGAAAGTTTTAGTGTAATCAATACCTTCCTGCTGACTGTATCCTTGGGCTACAAGTCTAGCTTTATTTCTAACCACTTCACCTTTCCCATTGAGTTTGTTTATAAAAACCCATTTGGTTACAATTGGCTTCTTTTCTTTAGATTTAGAGATGAAACCTTATATGTCATTCCTTTTGAATTGTTTTAACTCTTATTGCATAGCTGATATCCATCCATCATCTGATAATGCTTCGTTTATAGTTGTAGGTTCAATTTCAGATAACAGTCCAAACATAGAAGTTTCCTTAAGAACGGATCTAGTTTTCAGAGGATCATTTGTGTTACATATGATTAGAGAATCTGGATGAGAGGACTTGTATTTCCATCCAAGTTTGGACTCTTGATGCTTTTGATTTTATTTGTTAGGTAGATCTTCTTATCCACTTTGCATTGACTTTGTTGATTCCTCTACTTTATCTAGTTCCTTCGATGTATCTGGTTCCTCTTAAATATATAGATTTGTAATGTCTACGACTAGCTATGACTTTTTATGGTCAACATTTTTGTCATCAAACTTGACATGGATTGATTCCTCAATAATTAGTGTTTCTTTGTTGTATGCTTTATACACTTTAGTCCTTTTAGAGTATCCTAAAAAGATGCACTTTTGAGATCATGAGTAAAACTTGCCAAGATTGTCTTTGATATTCAAAATATAGCATATACAACCAAACTAATGAAAATGTGAATTATTGGGCTTTATTCTTTTTCACAATTCATAAGGAGTCTTGTTGAGAATAGTTCTAATTTAGAGAATATTTTAAATATAACATGCAGTGTTCACTACTTCTACTAAAAAATGTTTTGCAACGTTCATTTCATGAATCATGGTATATGCCATCTCCTGAAGAGATCTGTTTATCTTTTCTACAACCTTGTTTTGTTAAGTGTTCTAGGAGATGAAAAGTTATGTAAAATACAATTTTCTTCACATAAGTTTCCAAAAAGTTTATTTTCAAATTCACCCTAATGATCACTACAAATCGTTGATAAATAAAACCCTTTTTTCATTCTGCACTTATTTATAAAAGGCATTGAAAACCTTATGTGACTCATGTCCATCTAGAATAGTTATCAACAATAATGAGTCCATACTTTTTACCACTGACAGGAACGACCTTTACAGGGCCAAATAGACCAAGATGTAAAATTTCAAGTGGTCTACTAGTGAAAACAACGTTTTTAGAAGAAAAAGAAGATTTTGTTTGTTTCCCTTTCTAACATGTCTCACCAAGAATATATGGTCCGTACTTAAGTTTTGGCAAACCTCTATCTAGTTCATGTCTTTTCAATTTTAAGATTAACCTCAGATTGTCATGTCCTAATCTTTTTTGCAATAGTAGTTGTTCCCCGCTTACAAATATAAGACACTTGACTTCTTGTTTATTTAAATCAGATAAATTTATTTTGTAAATGTTTTATTTTCTTTTCACTAGTAAATAGTATGGATTCATCTGTATGACTAATTCCCTTATAAGACTTTTGAACGAAGACGACATCATAACCATTGACGTTTGATTGACTTATACTTAGTAGGTTATGTATTAGTCCTTTACAAGTAAAACATGTTGGAATCAAGATGGTTTTACATTTAGAGTTTTAATGTTAACAAAATTATTTTATGAAAACAATGTATTTGACTTCAAAGAGTATGAAAAGAAGATTCATGTTTCTCAAGAAAATCTAAAATAAGATTTGATTCAAATTTATAATTGAAGAAAATC
Source organism: Cicer pinnatifidum (assembly GCA_037974775.1). NCBI lineage: Eukaryota > Viridiplantae > Streptophyta > Magnoliopsida > Fabales > Fabaceae > Cicer > Cicer pinnatifidum. The sequence goes on along the minus strand of JBBPBR010000007.1, from coordinate 24,717,077 downwards.
TAAAATAAGATTTGATTCCAGATTATAATTGATCAAAATCTAAAATAAGATTTGATTCAAATTTATAATTGAAGAAAATCCAAAATAAGATTTAATTCAAATTTATAATTGAAGAAAATATAAAATAAGATTTTATTCAAATTTATAATTGAAGAAAATCTACAATAAAATTTGATTTAAATTTATAATTGATGAAAATCTAAAATAAGATTTGATTCATGTGTGTAATTGAAGAAAATATTTGATCAAGTTGAAAAGAAGATATGCTCAAGATTTGAAGAATATTCGAAGGAGTTTTGAAGAATATTTGATCAACATTTGAAGAAGATTTGATCAACATTTGAAGAAGATTTAATTAAGATTTGAAGAAGATTTAATCAAGATTTATCTAAAACAAAATATGGATATAATCAATATGAAGAATTTACAAACGCAATTTGAATAAAATATGAATAGAATGAATCTGAAGAATTTACAAACTCAATCTACCCAAAATAGGAACATAATCAATATGAAGAATTTATAAACTCAATCTGAACAAGATACAATTCAAAATTAAACAAGGACTAAATTGAAGCTCAAATTTTTACTACAAATTCAAATTTTTGCTCTAAATTCGATTGCTTTTACTCAAAGTAATTCACAAAAACCAACCAGTCTTCATCAAATTAGCAAAAGGTCACCTTAGTCAAACACAATTCAACTCCTCTTTCTCGTGTTTGCACCTTTAAAGCATTCTTAATAGACGAAAGAGAACCATTACCTATTATGTCGTTCCCAATGATCTTACCCTTTTGATTACCTCCAAATCCTATAAATCCTACCAAAATTGCAGTTAAATATAAGTCTTTTTGTAAATTGCCTCTTATGACTCGTGATTCTTAGGTTGTGTTTGGAACCAAATAAAGTTAGAGGAAAGACTAGTAGAGGAGAGAAGATACGCTCTCCAATAACTTCTCTATTGCATATATGGTTTAAAAGAAAACTGGAAAAAAAAAAAGGTCACAAAAATGCTTTCTCTTCAAAATTGAAAGACACGTGACAATGACAAAGTAAGTTTGTTTTTCTCTCCATTTTATCATTTTTATTTATAATATATCATATTTAAAGATGTATTTATGTCTTTTTGTAATATAATTTCTTTTTTCACTTTGTCTTAAACCAAACAACAAAAAATCCTCTCGGTCACTACTCTCTTTCTTTCGTCGTACATTTTTTTCTTATCCACTCTCTTTTAATTTTATTCTCTAAACCAAATAAAGTGTTAGGGTGCAACAACTACGAAACAACCCCATGATCTATCGGTGAAATTTGAAGATTTAATTTCATTATTATATTATAACACTTTTGTTCTCTTTGTAGCTTTAAGGCATTACTTAAATTATAATCATATGGAATAGGAAGCTTCCTTTACCACAATATTTTGGGATACAATTATTGTTGGTGATTTGTCATGATAATAAATGAATAATGTTATTGAACGTGAGAAACAGGTTCACTGATGCTGTTGAAAATAATACTCCATAAGCTTTCCTTACATTGCATTTGGAATCATAACATTATACGACTATTAGTACATCCGTATAAACTAAAATAAATTAACAAATTTTAAAAAAATTGGTAGTATTGAATTTACTAACCATTAGTATGGTTTTGAATAATTTAACCTTTAAGAAAGTGATTTAATTAGTATTTCCATCAAAGTTTTGACTGTTGGTTATCTTAAAAATAATTATAAGATAGGTTAGTGCTTCTAGGAGTTTCTCTTTTATTTATGTTTGTAGATGATTTTTTAGAAATCATTATATCTCCTTTTTTGCCGTTAAATTAAGAGTTTCGAATGTTTTTTATGTTAGAACTAATTGTTGTCATATTGATTATTGAGTGTAAAGTGAAAAAGGTTTGATAAATATATAATTGGAGTGTGATTTTAAATCAATGTTCAAATTTTAAGTGACTTCTCTATTGTTGTTTGATATCTTAAAAATAAATGAAGTAATTGCTTTCAATTTATTATTAATTGTCATTTCATAATCACTGATATTTCTCAAGAGGTTAACAATTATATAAATAAATTAATGCAGATTTTTTTATAACTAATTTTATGTTGTGGAATTTTATGTCTTCTTATATTATAGAAAACTTATTCTAC
>JBBPBR010000007.1:24641894-24713364 GCA_037974775.1 Cicer pinnatifidum | reverse complement strand
TTCAATTAAAATATGACAAATGTCATATCAAATAAAGGCTCAATGAATCATAATCAATAGAACTATTATTATTTAGATTTTTTTTTCACTTGAATCAAGTCTAAAATGTTGAATTTTAATGTTCAAAACAGAATTCTATTCAACATTCAAAACCAATACAATATTTCAAAATAGAAAAATCTTATAATAATTTTCCTATCAATTTGCACAAAATCAAAATTTTCACCAAACTCCTAAACAAAATAGAAAATCAAGAATAAATTAAAAGTGCAGAATTTAAAGAGCTTAAGATAGAAAGATTCACACAGTGATTTATATAGGTTTCTTTACTTCGTTCGCGTTAGTAAAGTACATGTTGTCCCATTCAAATGAATGAGAGTTTTTTTTCCTTTATTATTGTTGTGAATGATTACAAAATCTTTTTATGGATGTTACAAACACTTGTATACACGACCCCTTCTTTCTTAAACACTCTTCTACATATAATCTTCAAAGACCCTCCAATTTCTCAAATACGAGCTTATATTCAAAATGACGACACCTCAATCTTGCAAGATAGAGACCTAGAAACCCTTATAGGACGTTTCTGAAGAATACCTTCTTCAGTGTTCAATATGTTCAACCCTCGATACACAATCCACCGATAATCCTTCAATATGATTTGTATCTAGAATAGACAGTCCAATATGAAGCAGCAATGTTGATCTACAAATAATGGAGGTTTGAATTGTAAATGTTCCTATTTAAAAATTCCTAAAAAAACTTAAGGATTTAACTCAAGAATGATCTTGGTTAAGAAAACAGAAAACAGAGAACGTTCGTGGTTTATACCAGAAAATGGAGAACGATCTTGATTAGCTTAAAATCAGAAATTCAGTTTATGTTTTTAACTTAAATGATTGATTGGGGTTAATAAATAAGGAGATAAAAGAAAGAATATCACACAAGGATGTATCCTGGTTCACCTAACTTGGGCTGCGTCCGGTCCTCACAACTGTGAGATTTTGCACTAAGTGTTCAAAACAAAGAACCTTCTTGGTTTTACAGCATCTAGCTCATATCAACCTTGATCTATTGCAAACTTAATTTCTTTCCACCCAGAAAGAGATTTAATCAGGTCACTTATCCACCTTGATAGGATTTCTTACAATCTACCTAAACTATACTAAACTCTTATAGTTTGAGTTTTACAATAATGATGAGGTTGTTTTGATAGAATCTGAGATGTCTCAACTCTTGTTTGAGATTCGATTCTTTACAAAGAATTCAGTACATTAATAACAGAGTATTGAAATATAATCAGAACTGATTCTTTCTTGAGAATGTGAGAATTTCAAGTATGTGAATGTGAATGATTTTTTGAGACTTGATAGCACTTGAACTTCTACGATTTCCCTAAGCATTGACCTTTCTTTTATAGGTGTTTTAGATCAATTAATAATGGTCAAAAGAGATGTTGGTAGTGCTATGTCAGTTTTGACCAAAACTAATATATATGAATAAATATATTCCAGCCTTTGAACACTTTATGAAATTTGTTTGGCTGGTCGTATGTCTTCGTTCTATATCATATTTCTCTTGTGTTTAATGATCCTTTACACTTTAGATATATTTGTTGATGTTATTGCTTTGATCTAGAGATTTGATTATGTCAAAACATCTTGGAGAATGATGATGAACTTCTGCAGAATTTTAAATAACAATTCTAGAGATTGATAATCAATCTGGAGTTTTAGTCTTTGAACTTTCTGGAGATTGACGATCAATATGGAGATTCAGTCTTGATCATTCTGGATGACTTCCTAATTAATATGAGTGTCCTGTTTAATTCAAGATCGTTTAACTCTCTTGATAGTTGAGCTGGAGATGGTTCTGACTTGCTTCAACTTGCTTGATTCCTGACCTTTTCTCTTTTTGATTCAAATGCTTTCTTTGATTAGAATGGATTCTTATTGATCTTTGTCAAATATTGATAACATTAGCATGAATTTCAGAGGCAAAATCTTCTTTGAACTAATGGAGATTGATTGATCTTGAGGTTGTGATGATCAGTCTTGATCCTGGAGAACATTCTCCGTTTTCACAAATTTCGTCCAAAATGTTCTCCTTTCTTATTCATTCAATTTTTATCTAATTTCTTTGCTTTTCTTGATTCCTATCTTTGAACTAATCCACTCAAAAACACCGATTAAATTAACATAACATTTAGAATCATAATTATCGTTCTTAATTAACCTTTGTTTATTTTCATCAAAACTTAAATTGAAAGTTTGTATTAACACAACAAACAATATCCCCTTGTTGTTGTTTATCCCTTCACCGCTCGATTGCATACCTCACTTGATCAAGAAAGAGTTTTCAATCTATGATATGATCTTGAATAGTGAGTATGAGGAGGAATGGGTGAAATTTTTCTTGTGTTTACAAATGATGAGGAAACCTTTTATATGATGCTTGAGAGTGGTAAACAAAAATAAAAACAATTTATAAGAAAAATAACCACTTTTTAACTACCATAGCAACCTTAAAACTGTTAAATTTCAAGTACAGGTTGCGTGAGTCGATTAATAAGATAGACGAGTCGACTTACACTGATTGAAAATATTTGATTTGAAGTATGAAGTTGTGTAAGTTGGTTCACACAGTTGTGAGTCAACTCAAATAACTCCCTATTGTTGATGAGTTGATTCACACTCTTAGTGAATCGATTCACAGTCCTAGGACTTCAAAAAATGATATTCTTAAAGTTCATGAGTCGAATCATAATTGGGTAAGTCGATTTACAAAGTCAAAAACACTTAGAAAATAATTTAAAATCAGTTTCAAAGGTTACCAATGCAATTTGATCATGCTTCAAACATATATAATGAATGCTAAAATACATGTAAATAAGCTTATGGATGATACAAATTTATTTCTTATGCAATCTTTCTTGATCAAGTGGTTCTATGCAAAAGTTAGAGAAAGAGAATCAATAAAACACACACTCAAAGCACCTTATAGATTAAGCAAGTTGACATAATTCAAAATACTAAGTTTAAAACAAAATTAATTGGGAAACTAGTTATGTTTGAAGTCAAAATTTTGAATTATTCAATAGTTATGATTAATTGACAGTATAAAAACTATTTAGATTGATAGCATAGCCGATCTCGACTTACGTATTTAATTTTTAATGTAATATTAATTACTTTTTTTCATTTGTACTTTCTAATTGAGATTTCATGCATCTCTTACAATTAATTATCTTTCTCTTTACATTAATAATAATAGTAAATAGACTCATAATTAATAAGAATAATTTAGCATATATCCATTTACTTATATAATTTTTATTCAATGCAAAATGAATTATTTGTTGAGAGACATAAATGAGAGACGAATCATAGCATGTGGATATTTCATAATAAAAAATATTAAAAAAATTTAATGTTTACTCGTACATAATAATAAAATATTGAGTTGATTATAACTTTTGCTATTTATTTTTTATTTAATATATGTTTTTAATTTTTTTTTATCTTTTTTTATTTGTTTTGGTATTTATCTTTTTCTTAGTATTTGTGTTTAATCCTTAATAAAATAACAAACTTATATAATTTTATAAAACATAAAAAAATTAAAAATATATTAAATATTAAATAAAAATGATGAAAATTAAAAGATTGAAACAAATAAGAAAAGCTAAATGATAAAAACAAATATTTAGACAAAAATAAAAGACAATAAAAACTACCTACACAATCCACACCACCATCAAATTTTTACACAAACATTCTTAATCCCTAATTTGTCTTTACACTTTATTATTTTAAAATCCCTATTTCAAACATTCTTACACAAATATAATTCACGTAAGCATATGTGAATTGAGTTTACGTATGGCTCGTAATTTAATAAAATACAGACGCTTGATGATGTTAAAATACATATGCAAAATATGGAATATGTTATAGTAGAAAAAAATTGATGAGCTTGATGTATCTGACAAAATTGCACTTAAGGGTAAATTGTGTGAGTCGCGTATCCATCCACTATGTCGATGTTCCCACCTATTGTTAATGTTAAAATAAAGGGTGCACCTAAAAAAGGAAAAAGTGAGGTATCAAAAGGGGAAAATCAACCAAGTGTGATCTATCTTGCTAGTAGTATGTGGATGCAATTGTTTGGTAATGCAGGTGTAAGGTACAACAACCTAGATCACAAGTCAAAAAACTTACACCTTGACCATCAGCCATTAAGGTTTCATAAATGATATTATTGATGTCAGTGATGATGGTAATTGTGGATATCGTGGAGTTGCAATTTTACTTGGAATAAGTGAGAACTTTTGGGCATTCATCTGTCAAGAATGTTTGACAGAGATTCAAGAATTCATACCTCATTTTAAGAGAACATTTGATGGAGAAATTTATGTTCAACAACTTATACATAGTGTATGTGTTGAACAAGTTGCAATTATAGATAATTGGATGACATATTCAAATCATCGTATGATGTTATTGCATTTGTTAAGAATTGTCACTTCGTACAAATATCAATTGTGATATTTAGTTTTATTATATCTACACCTCATTTTGTTGTTTAATAACTTATTGATTTTAACATATTTACTTGAAGTTGGATTCACCTATACCACTTGCAACAAACTTGGAAAAAATTATTGCAGTGAAGAAACACGACAATAGAAGATTACATATGTAACACCCCAATTTTTAACACCGCGGGTGTATTTTTTTTTAAAACAAAGAAATAAAGTAAAGACATAAAACAAAGAAAAAACAAAGAAATACTTTTGGATAAATATGTAAGTCGTAACATAACGACGAAGTCAACAAATATTTACAAGCAGCGGAATAATTTTTTGAAATAAAAATCCAAAGTATTCAAACATCAAAATACACTAGGGCTATGAGGCTTATCGATCATAGCTCATACCCCTGGGGTATTCTCGACAAACCTATACAAAAGCACTGCCCCAAGAATTTTAACTTTCCCCACGTCACATAAAAAAATGGAACATGGACCCATTAAAAGAAAAAGTCATCAGATAGTTTAAGCATAAATACAATCTTCCAAAATGAAATAAATACAATCCCAAGAGAAAGACATTAGTCCTTATACAACCACCTAATCTGATCATGCTACAAAAACTACACAACTCGGGTGATCTCCACGCGCCCCGCAAAATCCTCCTGACACAGCTTTAGTCAGGTATGACTAACAACTTTCCCATCTCCAGGGTACTAACCGGTAGGATGATCCTGTTTCTCATCTGAGGGCAAAGCCCAGATTTCCACAATAATTGTAAAGGTCACCAACCGAAATTAACAAATATCACATAACAAAATTCTTATATTTACAAATGCTCAAAAGAACCTTTCGTCTTAGCATACTCCTCGAAAGGGTTTTTATATGTCCAAAAATGTATAAACAATGTTGAAAAATGAAGTTTTGACAAACTCCATCGTCGTAGCCGAATACAATTGAGAAAATGCAGATTTTCAATTCTAAAATGGCTCTGAATCAATCAACACTTCAAATATTAATATTATCAATTATGAACACATAATTAACACCAAATTAATCTCCATAATTTCACACCTCAATCACACATCGAATATTCATTAAATCAATTATGAACACGTAAATACATCAAAACTTAATCAACCTAACTTCACCCCTCAAAGCAATTACGACAAATAACAACAACAACCGAATATGTATATACAATCATCATAGTATAACAAACATGACTCGCGTGCCAAGCACCCTAATGCAATGCGTATATGCCAAAATGCATGATTCCAGAATTCCAAACCAAAACCCTCATCGAGGGGCGTAAATCGTAATTGTACAGCCTCTCACAGACCAGTACTAATTACCGATGTGCAATCTCTCACGGATCAACATGATTTACTAGTGTGCAGTCTCTCACAGACCAACACGACATACAAGAGTGCAGTCGCTCACAGACCAGCACAAATTTCTAAAGTGCAATCGCTCACAGATCAACACATTCTAGAGTGCAATCTCTCACAGATCAGCACAACGCGACAATTCCCGCAAGGATAAGATGAACCAACAATTCACATGGCATCATCCCGTGGCCCATCATGGTCACCACTATCACCATGGCCCCATCGCGGTCACCATGTACTATGAAATGCATGAGCATACTCTGACTCTTTTCACCATAATCATTAAGTAAATGCAGCTATTAAAAGATTCCCCATTTTTAATACTCATTTAACATTAATTATTTTTCAAACACAACACAGAGCATACTCAAACATATTTATTCACACCAATTAAAATTTCCACAACCACACATAAATCACATCTCCAAAAATTCATAATAATCATTATGAACACATAAATCACACCAACCGTAAATCACCACAACCCACACCTCAAACACACATCAAACATTCATAATATCAATTATGAACACATAATCAAATTAAATTTAATTCTCCCCAAATTCAACATAAATCACCTATATTAATCTCCAAAATTTTCAAACATTAATCACCAAATTTAATCTCCACAAATTTCAACCATAAATCACTATATTCAATCTCCAAAATTTTCAACCATAAATCACCACAACAACATTAATATATCAGAGTTCTCCCTACCGCTATCTCGGTGCCAACGGTCTCGATTCCTTTTCGAGACTCAAGGAGCTAACTACATAAACATAAATATTTATAACAATTTGTTCACAATAAAATTAATCCAACAACAACGAAATTCCCAAAATTAAATCTTTTTGACACATCAAACTTTTAAAACCAAATAATCTATATTATTTACTTAAAACTAAATAAAACAAATATTGTCCAAATTTCACATACACATACTCGACTATTAAAGCACCGAAATTTTTGAGTTAATAAAATACTCTAAACTTTTTTTTTTCTTGTTAAACTCCGTCAAAGAGTAATTAAAAGAGTAACATTTTAAACTCTAACCATTGTTAATTTCAAATTATCTTTTTACTCAAACTCTTTAACTTAGTTAAAATTTGAACTTTTTCACAACTTTAACAACTCTAAATTTTTCGTAAAAATTCATAATAATAATTATGAACATATAAGTCACACCAAACTTGAATCACCACAAACCACACTTCAAATTTAAATATCACTAAATTACACATAATCACATTAAATTAATTTTTCACAAAATCACACCTCAAATACATCAAATTTCTTTTCCACAAAATCACAAATAATATCCTAAATGCAAACTAAAAGTTTGGAATGAGCCCTTACCTCCGTTGTAACTTTAACAACCGATTACGGCACTGCGATTAATTCTGATAAAATTTAAGTTCGTGATGTCGCGACGAAAACTAGCCCACTAACACCGCAGCTTGGTAATGAACAACTTTCTCTTCTGTCATTTCTCAAATGGGAGCTTAGATCTAATAGATAAATGAAGATTTGTGTTTGTTTGTTTTTTTTTCAAAACCAACAACATTTTGGTTTTGTTTTCTTCAAATTGAGAGTAGAAGAAAAATGCAAGAAAGATGCGGGGCGGGTGTTTCACGGGAATGCTTACTTTCTTTCTTTGCCTTCTATATATATATATATATATATATAATATTATAATAAAACTAATTCTAAAATAAATATCTAGATATTTTTATAAAATAATCATCATTATTCATGTCACCTCACATCACATCACAAACTATTTTTTCAGAAAAATATCTATTTTGGCCGTAATTTAATGGGCAGGTGAATTTTTCTGAAAAATGCTGCATCTCAAAAAAAAATTTCTTCGACAAAATATTCAGCGTAATCAAATAAAATTATTCATCGACGAATAATTTTAATCGGGTCTCTAAAAAGATGTTTTTGGCATTTAACTCACAAAATGCCATAAAATTGGCTAAAAAGTCTCATAAATTCAGCACAAAATTTCTTCAAAATACATAAATTACAATTTAAAATTAAGGGTATTACATTACTACCCTCCAATTTAAAATTACAATTTAAAGATGTTAACTCATTTCATGTAGAGTTTTATTTATATGTACTATCTTGTAAGAAAATTTACATAGTCGAAAAATCATGATCAATTATGTGAATATTTTTATAAATAATTATCACAAAAGTCAAACATTACTAATGATCTAACTAATGTGATTGATTGACGGTGTAAAAATTATTTATACTAACAATGTATATAAATTAAACTCTTTCAAATATCCTACGCAAATTAAAATCAGATCTATGATGATGATTATGCCAATTTTTTTATTAAATATTAAAGATATTTTGATCTTTTCCCTAAAATATAGGTAACTATAATTTAGGAGTGTAGGTAGTTAAATTGAAGAAAGAAAAAAAATCACTTTTATAACAATATAGAAAGTCGCTGTCAGTACATTCGGAGTAAGTTCGTCTTCCTCCTTTCCCATCTAAAACGTTTACGCGCTTGGCCCCACTGCATTTAAACTGCAATTCTGTCTTATATATTCAAAATAAAAAAACTTCAATTCGTTTTTTAAAACCAACTACCCTTCCCTCTGAAGAGTCAAACAACAAAAACGTTTTTCTTTTCTTCTCTTCTACTCTCTCTTCGAATTCTGAACGAATCAAACCATTGCTTCAAAGCTAAACACTATTTACTTTTCGAACATTCTTGAATATATCTTTGCACACACAAAACAATTCCCATTCCGCAAGGTATCTTCCTTTTCTTATTCTTCTTTTTCGCTTTCAGTTTTTCTTTTTCCATTTTATTTTTGCTTTTGATTATTTTCGTGGGAGATACTTGTTTGAATTATGGGAGAAAAGCCATGTTTGGCTAATTAAAAAGTCCCGAATAAGATTTTTTTTTGGTGGCGAATCAGATTCTGTTAATGATGATGAGGATAGTTTGTTAGTTGTTAGTTCTGTAACTGTTTCATGGTAGTTATTATGTTATTCTGGGATAATAACGTTGTTCTCTCTTTCGATAATTCCTAGAATTGTCTTTAGTTTCCTTGTTTATCAAAGTTGGTGAAAATTCCAATGAAGCACAACACACGTAACAAATTTTCTTCTTGTTATGCTCTTAGCTTTCCCGTCAGGAAGTGGAGGTTAAAAAATTCTTATCGCGTTGTTTAAATTTTTTTTATTGAAATTTATTTATTTTTAATAATTTAATATTTCTATTGTGTGCTGTCGCGAAGGGTGTATTTTACTTGAAAATTTACATTTATTTACTTGAAATTTACATATATATATATATATATTTTTTTTTTTTAATTTTTGAATTTGATGTTGATGGAGGGTTTTGTGATGAAATTGAAATAATTAAGATTGTGCAGTTTGGAGATTGCAATGGGTGATGGCAATAGCATTAGAACCTTGAAGGAGTTTTCGATTCCGGATTATATACTTGTCCCAGGAACCGAGATCAGAAGTGTCTCTCATGTACCTGCTTGTCCTGTCATTGTTTTCATTAACACCAAAAGTGGTGGTCAGCTTGGAGGGGAGCTTCTTGTTACATATAGTTCCCTTCTTAACCAAAATCAGGTAAAAGGTTTTGCTTTTTTTCACAATCACGGTTTTAAGGGGTTTGGACTTAGATGTCAAGGTTTTTGATGTTTCTGGATGGGGTAATGTGATTGTGGTGGAGGTCATGTTAGTTGTATTTGACAACGATTCTTTGTAATATCAAGAATACTTTAATCAGGGTTTTAAAACCCGGGTATGGGCTCTGATGTTAAGGTTGTTGATGTTTCTGCGATCATAATGAGATTGCTATTGAGGTCACACTATTTGTATTTGACAACAGTTCATTGTAATATTAAGAATTGCGATGCAAACATGAGTGCAAGGATTTTTTTGATAGGGGTTTTTTTGCAAACATTCTAATATTAGTTGCATTTGATAGGGATTTTTTTGTAATATCAAGAATTGCGATGCAATCATGGTTAGATAATAGATTGATGATGCTAAGGATTTTTTTAAATATTTTTTACCAGGTTTATGATTTGGGAGTAAATTCTCCAGATAAGGTGCTGCATCAGCTTTATGCTAATATAGAAAAGCTAAAGTACAATGGAGATAATTTTGCTGCAGAAATTCAGAATAGGTTGAGAATAATTGTAAGTTGATCCTTTGTGTTTCAAACTTGTGATGTGTTGTTTTGTCTCTGCACCACGTGGCGATGCTCTTGGTATCCGATGATTCCAATTGTTATTTATTTATCATCTGATATGTTTTGCTTGATAATCTAGGTTGCAGGTGGAGATGGTACTGCTAGCTGGCTTCTTGGAGTGGTATCTGACCTTAAATTACCTCGCCCACCACCAATTGCAACGGTGCCACTCGGGACCGGAAATAATCTCCCCTTTGCATTTGGATGGGTACATTATCTGACTATTTTGCTCAACCTGAACTATGAGAATTTCCTAATCACTTGGATCAATTTTCATTTTGTCAATGTTCTTTTTATGCAAGTCAATATCAATGCATTGCCTTATTATATGATAGTTTAGACCATGATAAGTTTTTTTTTTCCTTTCATTTTTATGATCATTTTGATACCAAACAATAATCACAAAATTGATATTCAAGTTGTTACTTACAAATCCAAGCCAATTTATGAATCATATGTAAGGTTTTACTCTGCCGGAAGCGGTACATGAATTGTATATGTGCTCAATGTTATTGATTTCATTCACAGGGAAAGAAAAACCCTACCACAGACCTCCAATCTGTGGCATCATTTCTGAATCACGTAAAAGCTGCAAAGGAAATGAAAATAGACAGGTATTTTTCCACTATTTGTTTTTTAAATTTTGAATTTGTGAAACCTCTCACATGGATGCACAACAGCACAAAAATGTTAACAACATTCATGCAACATAATATCATGTCACATTGCGGTCCGATTTCTTTGATTTCCTTCGTCCTCCATCTAATTTCCCTCCATGCTAATGTAAATACAGGATACCAACTATTCTGTTTTTCTCCTCTATAAGAATTGTTGTAAAATGATAGAATAAAATTAAATTTGCGGGCATATTTGTTGCAACTGATAAATTTTGACTACTGAGATTTCATTTTTTAAATGATTAAATTAAAATGTTATTCAGCTGGCATATTATTATGAGAATGAAGGCTTCATCAAAAGAAGGTTCATGTGACCCAATTGCGCCCCTTGAGCTGCCTCATGCTATGCATGCATTTAATCGTGTCTCTTCATCCGATAAACTAAACTTGGTGAGTTATATATATGTTTTTCATTTCATTTGTTGATGTCTGTACATGATCATTTGTCTATTTCATCCTTATGAAAGTGTCCTTTTAAGTAACAAATTAGAAAAGCTTAATACAACAGACATGGTTTGAAATGTTTATTAACAACTATGTAAGTGACTGGAATTTTGACAGTGTAGAAAAACAAAATAGGAAATTGCAGTGGTAAGGGCATGTTTTTTGGTTTCAGACAATATTTTTTGTTTCTATTTTCTATTTTCACTTTTAACCACAAATATGTCATTATTTTTACATTTCCCCCTATTTTCGAATATATATTAAAAACAAAGTGAAAATATGGTGCCGTCACACAATTTTGCGTGAAACCAAACAAGCCTTTTGTTTTTAGTTCTTTTGCATTTACTCGTTTGCAAGTGTTCTTGATACTTCAGTTTACTTTTCAAGGAGTGAAGCACTCCATGCATGCTTATCAGTGAATTATTGTCTGTTCACAGGAGGGTTACCACACTTACCGCGGGGGATTTTGGAACTATTTTAGCATGGGTAAGAAAATCAAACTTGTCTTAAATTTGATTCAAATTTGTAGAATAAATAAAAAACTTTAAAGCTATTAGATTAGTGTGACCGGCAAGAGTGCCGTAAAATGTGTATGTTTGTCATGCAGGAATGGATGCTCAAGTATCATATGCATTTCACTCTGAGAGGAAGTTACATCCAGAAAAGTTTAAAAACCAATTATATAATCAGGTACCAATTCCTCTTAGGAAACATATTATGTATTGAAAATCAAAATATTTTTCATTATTTCTTTACTTCCAGTTCTTTCTTTACGAATCACTGCTATTGAAGATAGCCTGAAGTTATCATGATAAAAAAAAATTTAGATGGATTTAGTAAATTTTCTTTTCATGAACAATCTTAATTTGGAATTAATAGCTTTTTGCTTTCCAATTTTTGTGTTACCAAATTTGTTTAGCATTTGTTATCTAATAGCTATCAACAAAATTTTCTGCATCTGGAGTTACATCAAATGTTTAGTAGTTACTACCTTTGTCCCAAAATATAAGAGAATATAAATCTCTTAATAAAAAATAGAGGCCTCATTTCAAATTATTAGATACACACTTTTTATTATTTTTCAAATATACAACAGGGTATTTTAGAAACATTCATACATCAAGTTAAAGTTGATAATATTGAATACACTATTTACTTTTCTTATTATATGTGAAAAGTACTAATTGGGTTTATAAATTGAGACGAAAGTAGTAGTTCATTTGTTGCAGTCTAGTTTGGATAATTGTCCTCAAATTTATTTATTCAAGACAAATCTAAACAATCCATTATCAAGTGGCTGAATATTCTCGCAATATTTTATAAACCAGTCACATATCATTTGATGAATTATATATTGTCATATTCCATCAATTAAATTTTGGCTCTATTTGGTTGTTAATTAGGTGTGAATTATTTGCTTTTATCATACAATTGTCAATAATGGATCTTCTAATTCATTGTCTTTCTTTCTTTCTTTTGGTAACCAGAGTGCTTATCTGAAGCTTGGATGTACACAAGGCTGGTTCTTGAGTTCTTTGTTTCAATCTTCTCGGTTAGTTTTTAAAAATGCAATAGTTTGTATTACTATAAAAAACGAAAACCATAAGTGGAGTCTACAATAGCTAACTTCTATTTAGCAATAAAATATCATATATCTTACAATAATAAAGACATATAAACAGGTAGCAATCAAGATCACGTTGTTCTTCCATTTTTTATTTGATAAAACTCTTCTATAATTTCTTCTCTATTTATTATCTTTGCAATATCTTTTTCAATATAAATAGTTTAAGTAATTTATACTTAGATGTATTTGATGCACGAAAATTGGTTTTTGCTCACGTCTGCCATTTGCAGTCACTTGCCATTGTTGTTATGAAAGATACAATAAGCAACTTAACTTTAAGAAAATGATAATAATGACATACAAACAGGTCGCAATCAAGATCATGTTGTTCATCGATTTTTTATTTGATAAAACTCTTCTATAATTTCTTCTATAGTTAATATCTTTGCAATATCTTTTTCAATATAAATAGTTTAAGTAATTTATACTTAGATGTATTTGGTGCACGAAAATTGGGCTTTGATCACGTCCGCCATTTGCAGTCACTTGCCATTGTTGTTATGAAAGATACAATAACCAACTTAACTTTAAGAAAGCGAATATAGTATTAAATAATGAACATTTTCTTCAAATATTTATTTAGTAATGATTCTTCAAATATTTATTTTGGATGATTCATTGGTAACAGTTTAATGGTGATACACTGCTTATAATATCTTGTGTCAGTTCAAACTTGTAAACAAGAATGTTACTTTGCTGGGATATTTATTGTCGTGTTTACTGAACTATGTGGTGTTAAGTTCACAATTTACCTTCTATTAAGTATCATAATTCAAAATATTTAAATTTTGACACAGAAATATTGCTCAACTCACAAAGGTAAAGATTATGAAAAAGCAAGGTCAGTGGGAAGACCTTCACATACCTAGCAGGTGAGATACTATTCAAAACATGCAAACATAGTCATGGTTATCTCAGTATATATTCAAATTGTAGTTCAAGTTTGTATATCATCAAGCTAAATTAAGATTCAGGAGTACAATAAAAAATAGTTGAAAATATAATAATATATCATAAAAAAGATGCGTAGTGAATAATGCAAAGTTGTTTGTGATTCATCACATGATACAACTTGCTACAACTTGCTAGCTTTGCTAAATCATATCAAATCTTTGATTCTAACAACTATAAGTGAAATATCTTGCTCAGAACAAATTCAATGCATGCTAAAAGTATTGGTGGAATATAATGGCATATACTTATTGCATAACTCAAACTTTTGTGATAATTTTATGGATCCTCCTCAGGCACACTTATTGCATAACTCAAACTTTTGATCTTTCATATACAGCATACGATCGATAGTCTGCCTCAACTTGCCCAGCTTTTCGGGTGGACTCAATCCTTGGGGAAAACCAAATAGAAAGAAGTCAATTTATGTATGTGTTGAATCTCGTCTCTCTTTTTCCATTTTTCATAAATCATTTATGACGCATATTTGTTAAGAACATAGGCAAATTTTTGTCTAGATTTTTAATTTGGTATATATGTAACTATGCCTTTCAGAGGGACTTGACTCTTCCATTTGTGGATGATGGCTTATTTGAAGTAGTTGGTTTTAGAGATGCTTGGCATGGTCTTGTTTTGTTGGCACCAAATGGGCACGGGACTCGTTTAGCACAGGTAGGGTAGATTGGATTTGTGATACCATTAATATGTAGTATTTATTTGTTTATTTTTCACTGCCACCCTCTCTCTTTCTATCGAACTATATATAGGGCACATCAAGCAAGAGATTAGATGTGAGAGGAATTAATCTTGAATTCTTCGAACATGGATGGTCAAAGACTTTTTTTTTTACCAAAATCTAATCTTTACTATCCATTTATGTTGGATGGCGAGGTTTGTGAGTCATTTTTATATGAAGTGAGAGGAGTAAATCTTGATTGTTGGATCTAATAATGAATGATCGAAGATTAAAGCAATAGTCATTTAACTTTTTTGAATAATTATGTGACTATTAAACACTTTTAATCTTTATTCTTAATGTATGGTTATACAATCAAGATTTACCCTTTTCATTCTCTTGTAGAAGACTCTATCACTTGATATATCCCCTATATAGCATAAATATATTTTGGAATGTATCTTGTGAAAGACTTATTCGAATGTGAGGGTAAGATGTGTAAATCTTGACCATTGAATCTATCTAGAAATAGTCAAATGTTTAAAACAGTAAATCCATGTGACTATGGCCATGTAATGATTAAAAATTTATAATCTCGACCATCTATTAGGTTTTTATCGTAGGTCTTATCCATCCTTACAAAATCTGTTTGAAAGGTGATGTGTATCTCTCTTTATAAATTATTTCTACTCAATGTGAGACTTAAGTTTTTTTTTAATACACCTCTTCACCTTTAGCACTATTGGACTTGGTGTATAGATTTTATATTGGACCTAAATCATCTATATAAAACTAACTTGTAAATTAAGAAGTCTCTCTTTACAAAATATGTTTAGCCATTTTCTCTATACAACGTGGACTTGGATTTTTCCTAAAAGGAAGGGAACACATATGCTAATTTATTCTTTACAATTAATGTGAAATATAGAACCATTTACTTAACCAATTTTTTAGAAGCCATTGTTGCATTGGTTTTCCTTTCTTCCCCTTCCATTGGCTAACTAACTTATATTGTAATGTTACTACAATTTATAATCATACAGGCAAGCAAAATCAGATTTGAGTTTCACAAAGGTGCAACTGACTGTACATTCATGAGAATTGATGGAGAACCATGGAAACAACCTCTCCCACAAGATGACGACACAGTTGTTGTTGAGATATCTCACCATGGTCAAGTGAGCATGCTTGCCACCCCATTATGCCGTTCTAAAAGTATGCACGATCCTTCCTCAAATTCGACAGACCACGAAGATGATAGTAGTGATGATGAAGATGATAGTAGCGAAGAACGTCGGAAGTTTGGTGCAGCCGATACATTCAAATATCCTGAAGGAGTTGATCTGTCTCATTTAAGTTAGTGTAGCTAGCATTGCTCAATCTATGGCGGGAAAAAAATGAGAGGGTAGGAATGGTAGGGAGTGAACTCTTTTTTTGTGTATATCATTTTTATTTTTATTGGATCGAAATTCTAATGTGTATAGGCCTTTTTAGTTGGTTTGAGTACATTTTGAATAGATTTAACATCACCTCGGATTTGGATGGTCAAAATTTAAACAATTTTGATATCTGAATGTGTAAAGCGCAAGTGTTGTTATTGAATGTATTGAAATTGCTAACCCATTTTTAAGTATATTTTTTGAAATTGCTAACCCATCTTTAAGTATATTTTTTGTTAGTAGTTTTATAGACTAAATTTAAACAATAATTTTGATCACTGAACGTGTAATGCGGTGTCTTTAAATATATTGAAATTGCTAACACATCTATAAATATATCTTTTGTTAGTTATTTCATATACTAATTTGACAAAAGAAAAATACAGTCCAAAACTAATTAACAAAAGATACATTCGAGAATAAAAAAAATTAATAATAGACATTTTTATTTTATTTTAATATATTTAACAATTGTACTAATATTGATTCACATTAAGAGGCAAACAACATTACTGATAAAATTTAAAAGTGACTAGGGGGTAGGCCAAAGAATATAAAGTTGGGTTGGTGACTAAGATGAATGAGTTAAAGAGTAGAAAAAATTTACCTTATACCCTCATTTTTATACTTATACCCCACAAATTTATAAAATGCCAAAAATACCCTTTTTTTTATATAACTATTTTATCAAATTCAAAATCACCTGTTTTTTATTTACCATTTCATAATTTCTGGAGCCAGTAAAAAATATTTTCAGTAGGTAAAAGTTTTCCGGTAACTTTAGGAAAACTATTTACAAGAATTTCGGTATCTGGAAAATTCAAAAAAAAATTTTTGGTATAAAATAGAAAAATATGTATTACCGAAAAACTTTTTTCAACTTTTTCGATAGAGAAAGTGTTTTCAGAAAACTTCATAGACAAATTTTTTCCATTATAATTTTTTTAATACACCATAAAAATATTTTTAAATAATAATACACCATAAATAATTAATAATTAACACATAATAAATATATTATTAAATAATAAATAATACATCGTATATATACCATAAATAATTAATACACTATTAATACACCATAATAATTAATACACCATAAATCGCCGCCTTCTATCGGTCCAAACCTTTCTGGAGCAGACTCAAAGTCACATATTCTAACTACAACTTTGTCGTTTCTAGCCTTACCCACTGAAAAGAATTAGTTAAAATCAAATGAATTAAATAAATACTAATATAATAAAAAAATTAATTTAAAAAATAAAAATCAAACAACTATCGGAAAACTTGTGGATGAAGTTTTCCAGTAGTGTATTTTTTTCGGAAAACTTGAAATAAGTTTCCCGATAGTTCTGGAGAACTTCAAAAATGATTTATGGAAGTGATGTTATGTACCGAAAAACTTTTTTCAAATTTTCTATAGTTGAAGTTGTGTATCGGGAAACTTGAAAAAAAAATTTCGAAAAAAAAAGAATTTTTTGACACTCACTTGTATGTTCAGGAAATATTAAAGTGAGGAAATGAAAAAAATGACCACCTTTAATATTATATGAGGGTATTTTAATTTTTTCTTTTACATTTTAGAGATACATAAATAAAGTTTTAGAGATACATAAATAAAGGAGGGGGTAGACAGTAAAATTTTCAAAGAGTAGCTGGATGAGGAGTTAGGAGTTTGATCCCACTTACATAATTTTAACAAATTACTAATAATACTGTCATAATATTTGTTGATTCAATAAAAAAAACCTTTTTGACTCAAGATTTAGGGAAGTTGGTGCTACATGTGATATCATATATTTCTATTGACATAATCCTCATAAGATTTTTCTAAACCGTGCACAAACCCAAATGAAATTCTATCACTAAGTATGTCTTAAGAAATCATAATTGATTTAATTTCTTACTTTTTAATAAAATCCGTAGTTAACTAATTAAAGATGTATTTGATTAAGATTTTAAAAGGATCATAAAAAAAAAATCTTGTAAATTTTAAAAGAAGGTAAAAGGTATACTTTCATCTCTTATCTTATAGTCTTATTTTTTTCTTTTTTTTAATTTGTATTAAAAAACACTAAATAGATCTTTTTCGATATGTGGAGTATTTTGTGTCTATCTTGCTATATAGTCTCGCCTATCTTACAACAAGATTTTCCAAAACTCAACATTAACTTATACATGAAAGTGCTTTTACAAAAAAAAGAACTTATACAAGATGGTTATTTGAAAAAAAAAACTTACCATGAAAGTGTAATGACCAACAAACTTCCAACCATCCTTATATTGATAAATACTAACAAGAATATGTCAAAATAATAAATACATCATTATCTAGACAATAAACGCAAATCAATATCAACAACAACAGAAACATGACGCTTGTTTGAAACATTTTTGTATTTTAGTTTTTAAAAATTATTTTACAAAATTGATTTAAAAAACTGTTTTAAAGAATAGAATTAAGAAAAAACTTATTTGAAAGATTTGTTTCTAAAAAGAGATTTAGAGATGAGAAAAACATTTAGAGAGTTAAAAAAATTGAAAAATAAAAAAGTAAATCACCATTTATATGTTTTGCTTTTTTTAGTTTTAAAAAGTATAATATTAACAATAGTTATACAAAACAGTTTTTAAAAACAAGTAATCCAAACAAGTTTTTTAATTAGTTTCAAAATTTTAAAATACTAAAATAGAGTTTTTGGGATGTGAATCAAACAAACTACAAAAAGTTGGTTTTTGTGTTTAACATCGTGGTTTCTCTACTCTAGGTAATGCATTTGAAAAGACTCTCATAATCTAGTCACCTCCGTCTTGTTATGTTCTTCTTTGTCCGTTGAGGCAAAGTCCTTAATAAGATATTTAATAATAACAAATTTTAATTAATTAGATAAAAATCTAACCAATTCTAATTTTATTAAGTGATATAATATGTGTTCTTAAATGTATTATTAATCAAAAGACAAATTTTAATAAAGTTTAAACAAGTTTTTGAAAATACTCATATAAACACTTCATCATCCTCATAATTGAAAATGTTTATCATTAGTCTCATTAATTGAATATAAGAGTATATTCATTGATGACTATAAATAATTGTGTATTAGAATGATTTTTAGGTATTAGAATTGATTTTTAGGCCACCTTTAAAAAACTAATGGCATATTCTAGATTTGAATCATGTAAATAAATATTTATTTGAGGCCTAAATCCCTAACTTTAGTGGCATGGCCCTTGAGCTTGTGATAAGCTAGAATTTATCCTTTTTTATAGCTTTGCTTGATAAGTTAATTTGATGTTTTTAATTCAGTTTTAGTCCATTTTACTACCTTTTTATTTTGCTTAGATTGCAAGGAGAAGTAAAGGAATAAGTGAAGATTTTTGGTGTAAAAGAGCCTTGAAATCAAGTGATGCAGTCATGGTCTATCCTGATCAAGAAAATGAAAGAAACTCAAATTCCAGCAAGAATTACTGGTTAGCCCGTAATGGCACGAGCGTAATCTGCTCATATTCTACTGCGGAACTATTTTTCTTCTATGAAATTTTGATGGTTTCTTGTAATTAAAGTTGATGAAGGTACCTAGGATATAAAAAGGATGAAAATACTTAGTTTTAGACACATATTCCTACTCACAATCTCTTGTTACTCTTACTTTTGTTCTTGTATTTCTCTTAGCAAAATTTCTACTTTCAATAATATTCAGTTTTCTATTTTTACTTTGTTGCTTTATTCTGTTATTCTATATTTCCAATGTTTTTAAATTTAAGCTTTGATTCTACTAGGATCATATGTGAGTAGATCTTCCTTGCCTTGGGATTGTAGGATTTCCAATGATGGATCTCTAACAATTTCTATTTCATTCTTTCATGGATGTTGATCATTTAATCCATTCTTAGTAAGAATCATGTTCATACTTAGATATCAAATAATATACCAAAGGTGAATTTGATATCCGATCCCTAAGATTGGACAAGAGAATCAAATCATGAAAATAGATTTTGGTTCTCTTGAAATTATGAAAGATATATTATGTTAAAGGATTATGCTAATACATCAATCATAAAAATAGGTTGGTTATTAGTTTAAAATACACTTTTGTTCTTTGAAAGAAGACATTAGTTATAATAGTTTATCTGATTTTTAAGAGTTTAACACCCATAACTCAAAGAAGGATAGTTTTACTGTATCTATTATTGTAACAAAATAACCATCCCAATGCTTTATTTTTATTGCGAATTTTAAATCAAAAATCATTATCAACATTTATTGTTTTAGCTAATCATCGTAGTAAATAGAATTTGATACTCATAACAAAGTCTTGTGGGAACGATAATTTTTACTACGTGATAATATCGTACACTTACGGTCTTATCATGTTTTTGGCACTGTTGTCGGGGACTTTGCTTTTATCTATTTTGCTTTTTTAGTTTTAAAAAGTATAATATTAAAAATAGTTTTACAAAATAATTTTTAAAAATAAGTAATTCAAATAAATTTTTTAGTTTTTAAATTTTAAAATATTAAAATAAAGTTTTTGAGATGTGAATCAAACAAGTAGAAGAAAAATAGAAGAAAATGGGTGAATGGAGTAAATTAGTTATGGTCAAAGGCTAATGGAAACTAGTCGTGAAGAAGGAAAGTGGTTAAGGACAATTCTTTGATTGTTAATAACATGTTGCATGATAAAAGGATATTAGGTGTAAAAGCTTCATATGTTTTGTATTTATTTATAAAAGCATGTGTATTCCTATTATTTGTGATGTAAGGGAATGCAATTCAATTTCAAAAAATAAACCTACGTGAAAAGGCAAGGCATTCAAGCATTGTAAGGCCAATCAATTTTTTATTTATTCAAAATTGGTTTTAGGCATGGCAACAGGACGGAGCGGGGGCGGATTTCGTTTCCTCCACACCCACACCCGACTAATCGGGGAAAATCCGCACCCGCCCCCGTTTCATAGCGGGTGTAAAATTTAGACACCCATCCCCGCCCGCAACGGGTCTCGGGTTTCCCCGCCCGCACCCGCACCCACTCATATATATAAAATTATAAATTGAAAAATCATATTTATTATAATAAAATAATTATTATTAAATAATAATAAAATTAAAAAATATTTTCAATAAAGATAAAATTATAATTTTTAATATTTAAGAAAATATTCAATATATTTAATATATATATATGTACATAAAATTTAAAAATTGCAATAATATTACTTGCGGGGCGGATGCGGGTGCGGGATGGATATCATCACCCCCAAACCCGCCTCCGCCCCCGAATTTTAATGTCGGGGAAAATCCGCACCCGCACCCGCACCCGCACCCAATTAAAGCGGGTTTTTCCCGCCCAAATCAAGCGGGTTTGGGTGGGTTCCCGCGGGTGCGGATTTTATTGCCATCCCTAATTGGTTTGTCAATACCCATCCTAAAAGTAACACAATTAATTCTTAATATTTCTAACTTAGATAATTAGCGTAGCCAATAAATCAACACATACTTAAAATAAATTAAATCATCCAATAATCAATATAAAATAAATCATTAGTGAGTGAAAATAAATTATTAGAATAAAATAAATCAATGAAGGAACTATTAGCCTACTATAATCACACCAAATTGATCCACTAAATTAAATAAACTAAGAAAATAACTAAAATAAATAAAACTAAGGATTCTAATCAATTAATTAAAAAATACAGTGTTACAATATAGTATGTGATAGACGAGGTTGATGAGGTAGAGAGTCATTGTCAGTGCATAAAGCATGTACAATGGAAAGTTCTTGAGACTTTTCTAGCAAAAAGGGCACATGAATGATCAAATCACATCGAAATAAGAGAGATCCTAAGACCTTATAGGTATGAGACTATATAGTTGAAGAAATGCTTATTAGAATTGATATTTACGACCTATACCAACAAGATGCATCTTCTTTTCGAGAGTCCATCCCATAAGAACTCCATAATTAAACATATTTGACTTGGAGAACTCTTTGGATGGGTGACCTTCTGGAAAGTTTATCAAGATATATGCAAGTGAGAGCAAAGTATGTTGAAAAGATTCATGTTAGTTTGTGGGGCAGTAGAAAACCCTTAAAGCAATATGGGATGTTACAAGCATTTGGTACTATTTGATATAAGTGTTCTTGTTATGCTATATATGATTAATGTTGTATGTTTTTTATGACATGTAAATTTTTCTCTAGGTATAGTAGAATAAAATTTTAGGATGCAAGAAATCAATTTTTTAGTGATCAGAACTTAAAATGTCTTAGTAATTAATATGGGATGAAATATTAAACTTAGTTAGTTATTGTTAATGGATTTAGACATTAATTAGGTAATCCATGACGATGTTTGATGGTAGTTTAATAAAATAGTTAATTAGATTATAGTTATAATTAATTATTAGGTGAAAATTGAAGTAATATTAGTTTGTTAATTACTTAGATTAACATAATTAAACTTATTAGACAATTAATAAAAGTTAGTTAATTATTAAAAAATTTTATTTAATTACTTAGTAATTAATGGTAACTTGGTGAGTTGATGAAGATGATGTATAAAGATAATTATTGATGAATAATAATATTACTACTAAGTTAGCATATTAGAATAATATCTAATGATGATTAAATAAAAACGTGAATGTTATCTTATTGATGACGTATGATGTATCTATGTTTGTATGATATGTTTGTTGATGATGTTGATGTAGATGTAAAATTAAACTGTTATGATATACGAGTCGTGGTATGGGCTAGGTGTGCTCTAATGGTAGTTGTCGATAATTTGATCCTTGTAACTGAACTCAAGTCGCAATATAGGATGAGTGTCGTTTGATGGTGATGTTGATAAGTTGATTCATTGTAAGTGAACTCAAATTGTAGTATGAGTTAAGTATCGTTTGACAATGATGTTGTTAATAATGTCCTTTATGTTTGCATATAAAAAGCACCTCGGGGAGTTAGTGTCGTGATATAATTAGAGCAGACAACCAAATTGAAGTCGTGAGGGAATGTTGGTAGGAAGATCTTACATGAAAGGCAAGATCGATACCAATAGGATATTTCAGTTTTATACTGACGCCTTATTGACTAGACTCTCTGGTTCATTGGGAAAGAGGTGGCTTCTTTACTTACACTCCTAGAGTAGTTGGATCTATGTGTTGGAGTTATTTGTTGATTAAGTAGCATTACATCTTATGTGTACTTGCATTAGTGGAGTCACTAGGATATGTATTATATACATTGTTGTTATATGATTTCTTATGTTTGAATGTTGTGTGATGTGTGTTCTTGATGATAAGTTAATCGAATTGAACGCTAATAATCAATGGTAATAAATAAAATAATATTTTATGTTGCTTGAGAGTCTATTTTGCTCATTTTATATGTTTTATATGCTTGTGTTGCAATTCTCACAATAAAAACCAATATTTTTCATATGTGCTATAATGTTCAGGTCTTCTCGAAGCTCTCGCAATGTGGCATCAATGGTTAAGGACTACAAGTCCTTATTTTCTAGTTACATTATGCTCTGATCAAGTGACAAGGGTTTCAATATGTTTTTGCAATTATAAGTTTTGGAAAAGTTTAACTAATACTCTTTACTAGTGGCGTGATATGTTTGAAATAAATAAAAGTATTTAATTTCACCCAAATTTTCTTATTATTTATATTTTTTTTGCAAATCTAGGTAAATGGTGTCACACATGTGCATACGATTTCCCATACAAGAAATGCATCATTAAATCATTCATTAATTTACATATGCATCTAATTCATGATATATTAAAATAGAAACAAATCCAATTAAACGTCTTGTTCGACAACTCCTAAAATTTTGTTGAGTCATTTCATCTTTGTCGTGTGATTTGGTTAATGATTCTTCCGTTGTCAAAGGATGTTTCTTCATAAAATCACTAAGTCAATAAGATTTGATTTTTTGTCCTTGTATTCATTGACTCTTGATGAAATTACATATTTATAAAGATTATTAAGCACTTAAGAGCAATAATTGTCAAATGATTTGGTTGTAGGAAGGTTTAAGAGCATTATTAAGCATTTAGATGCTCCACATATTTATAAGGAAAGGATGGGTGATCTTTATTTCGTCAAAGTTTAAGATCTGATCTCTTAATTTATTCTACACAAAGGTAAATTGTAAAGTTGCTTAAAATTTTAATTTATCAATGGTTTGACATTTGTTATTAAAGTGATAAAATGCTTATGTTAGTTTCTCTTATATAATACATCTTTTATATTGGTGTGTATATACTTAATGATTATAAATGTTTTGCAATATGTGATTTGGGTGTGCAAATGCATTCATATATGAAAGTATGTTGATGTTTGATCATTGCATAGATACGTTGAAATTTCATATTTTTCCTATGTTTTAATATTGCAAGTCAACTCACCTACACTATGAATCAACTTACAACTTAAAATTTTACAAAATTGATTTCATCAAAAAGTAAATCAACTCATAGACATTGTAAGTCGATGCACACAAATTAAAAATTCCAAACTTCGTAATTTTTTAAGCATTGCAAACCGAACCAAAACTCAATTAATCACTACTCAATCACTTTCTAACTACTTTCTTTTTAGTAACTACACTTTACTATCAATATCTCACTAAAAAGCAAAAATTATCTCCATTTTCTCAAAAAAAAAAAAAAAACTCCCAAATCAATTTATCCTCTTTTCAAGCTTGGATTCTAAAAGTTAGAATAAGGGTTTTTTGTTTCTCAACTCAAAGTTTGGGTATTTCCACCATCAATAAGGTAAATTCGTGTACCCCTTTGTGTTGTGTTTTTTGGTTTGATTTCTCAAGATTTTGGTTGTTTGTGTTGGTTTCGTTGGTTAATTGGTGTTGTTATTGGTTAGAGTTTGAAGGTTATTAGTGTTTGTTTTGATATAGAAATTGTGAATTTGAGTTTCCACCATTAAGGTTTTTTTCTTTGAAATTGTTTTGTTGAAATAGAAGAAACCAAATAGAACATGGAAAATATCTTGTACTAAGAGAAAAAAAAATTACCACTTAAACATCAATTTTAGACTTTAAGAGGTTGTATGTTAATAATGAGGAATTTGGAAGATGTAATATTTAGTTCTTTCTTAGTCGTGTTGTTATTCCTCAGATATGGATACAACCCTAATTAGAGAAAACAAATTCATTACTTGGTTGAAACATCAGGGTTTAATTAAATTTCTTAGTTTGGATAATAAATACTTTGTGCCTTTGGTAAAAACATTTTATAGTAATTTGATAATTAAGGATAGTCCTCTTTATTGAAAATTTAAGGACATTAACATCAACGTAGATGCTATTATTTAAAAAGAAAATTGAAATTTAAAGCGTATCGAATTGTTTTTATTGAAGACTTATACGAGAATTTTGAATGATGCGACAAAATTACTTTTCTTCAAAAGATCTTGGTTAATTCAAATGAGATTCCAACTCGAAAAGTGTTCTTCGTTGGGAAAGTGAAGTCTTAATATATGTTGTTGCATTGGGTCATCACAAAACGCATGGATCTTAAAGAGTATAACTATGCAAGAAACTTTTAGTATGACATTTTTCTGATGTGGTTGATTTCTTAAGCCGCATTAATTAATTGGCAACCTACATTGTTAGAAAGATGATAAATATGAAGAAACAAATAAGCAGTGCTCTTTCATATGTTCGTGTGATTAGCTTGTTTCTATAGTGCTTTGATGTTTTGTTGAATACTATCAAATGCATTATTCATAATCCTATTAATGGAATCATAAAGACCACTTTAACTAAAATGTGGTTAGTTGAAAATAATGGGGAATAAACACAAAAAACACATTAACAAGTAATACGCAGCGGATATAAAATTCTCCTAACTTGCAAGAACCCATGAGGAGCAACAACAAATATATGGCAACAAATTAATCAAAATAAAGGACGTAATGAACTCCGATATTTTAACGTGGAAAATCCCTCAATGCAAGGGTAAAAACCACGAGTCGTCTAGACCAAAGAAATAGTTCCACTATAATCAAATATAGATACAAGAGAGTCTCAAAATGATGCACATAGGGTGCCTACAACCAGCCAAAACAACAAAACAATAAAGCCTACAAATAAAAACAAGAAGAAAAACATCCAAAAACCTGCTGCTGTGCGAGCACGATTTCTCCTTCTCTGACCGTCGTTTCTCCAATCCGACCGTTGAAAACGAAGACCTGAATGTTGCAAACCTGTTGTTCAAACATCAGCCGGATCCAACGGTTAACGAATGCGCAATCGATATTTTTCTGAGATTGATTTAACAAAATCGGGAATAGGGTTACTCCTTTCTTTTCTCTTTTGGTGGTTGTCTTTCCTATCAAAATAATCCCTCTTATAACCCTAATTAGACCAATCTCCACTTAAATAAGTGAGACACATGGACTACAATATTTGGGTTTTTCTCTACATAGGAAGGGAACCCAATACCGAACATATCTCCCTCTCACAACTATGTGGAGATAATCGCCAGAGCGGCGATATCACAACAAGTTTCAAACTTCCCTCTTGGTAATGCTTTAGTCATCATATCAGAACCATTAGTATGAACTTTAGTCACTTCCAACAACTTAGCTTCCAAAACATCACGTATCCAATGATACCTCACATCAATCTATTTGGACCTGGTATGAAACGTCGAATTCTTACCAAGATGAATAGCACTTTGACTATCGACAAATAATACATATTTGTCCTTAATAAACCCAAGCTCGTGCAAGAATTTCTTCAACCAAGTCAGCTATTTTCATGTTTCAGTAATGGCAATGAACTTTGCCTCAGTTGTAGACAATGCTACACATTTCTGTAATCTAGACTACCAAGCCACAACTCCATCTGCAAATTTAATCATGTAGTCTGAAGTTGACTTTCTCGAGTCAATATCTCCAGCCATATCTGAGTCGGAGTACCCCACCAAAATAGGTTTGTCACCTCCAAAACAAAGCCTCATACATGTAGTACCATGAAGATACCTCAAAATCCATTTTACAGCATTCCAATGCTCTCTACCTGGATTTGACAAAAATCTACTAACTGTACCAACAACATGCACAATATCTGGTCTTGTACACGCCATTGCATACATCAAACTACCCACAACAGAAGCATAAGGAACTCGTTCCATGTCTCTTTTCTCATCTTCACTAGAAGGAATTTGTTTAGAACTCAACTTAAAGTGAGCAGCAAGAGGAGTACTTACACCCTTGGAGTTTTCCATCTGAAACATTTGCAACACTCTCTCACTATAGTGTTCTTGTGGCATCCAAAGTTTCTTCTCCTTTCTATCACGCATGATTCTTATGTCAATAATATGTTTAGATGCTCCCATATCTTTCATGACAAAGGACTCACCCACCCGCTTCTTTAACCTGTCAATCTTGGCAATGTTTTTTCCAACAATAAGTATGTCATCAACATATAATAATAGAATAATGAAATCATCGTTAGAAAACTTTCTAACAAATACACAATGGTCAGAAGTAGTCTTCATGTATCCTTGGTCATACATAACAGACTCAAACTTTTTGTACCACTGCCTTGGAGCTTGCTTCAAACCATATAGACTCTTTCTTAGTCTACACACATAGTCTTCACTGCCTTCAACAAGAAAACCATCAGGTTGCTTCCTCCAAATCACCATGAAGGAAAGGCGTTTTTATATCCATTTTCTCTACCTCTAAGTCAAGAGTAGCTGCCAAACTCAACACGGTTCTAATTGATGACATTTTTATCACAGGTGAGAAAATCTCATTAAAATCAACATCCTTTCTTTGACGGAAACCTTTCACCACTAATCTGGCTTTATACCTCGGAGACCTTAAGTTACTCTCAATTTTCACTCTATAGATCCACTTGTTTTTCAAAGCCCTTTTTCCTTTGGCAATATCACCAAATCATAAGTGTGATTATCATGCAAGGATTTCATCTCATCATGAATTGCATCCAACCACTTTTGACTTTCTTCACTCTCTATGGCCTCTTAAAAACACTCAAGTTCCCCTTCATTAGTCAAATTTACATACCCGTTAGAACCATACCTTGTAGATGGTTGTCTCTACCTCTTAGACCTCTTGAGTTGGGTTAGAGATGATTCAAAAGCCTCACTAAGATTCTCATCGTGTGGCAACTCATGATCTTCACTAGTTGAAATATTTACCTCATCTCTAAGTTGATGTTCATCAACACAATCACGTGGCTCATCATTCTCAACATTAGCATCATTAGTATCCAAATCAGGAACAGGTGACCGAACTGGATCACCATCAACTAAGACGTAATTTCTCTCAAGTGTAGTCTTCTCCACCTTATTAATGTCTTCAATAGTTTGGTCTTCCATGAACACTACATCATGACTTCTGATAACATTTTTGTTTATAGGATCATACAATTTGTAGCCAAATTCATCCTCACCATAACCAATGAGAATACACTACTTTGACTTTGCATCCAACTTGGACCTATCATCCTTCGGAACATGCACAAAAACCTTACAACTAAAGACTCTCTAGTGATCATACTTGACATTCTTGTCAAACCATACCTTGTTTGGTACCTAACTATTCAAAGCGACAGATGGAGTAAGATTAATAACATGCACTGCAGTGTGCAGTGCCTCACCCTAATAATGTTTAGGCAACTTAGCTTTAGAGAGCATACACGTCACTCTCTCAACAAGCGTCCAATTCATCCTCTCTGCTAAGCCATTCAGCTGATGAGTTTTATGAGGAGTCTTTTCATGTGATATACCCCGTTGTTAGCAATAGACATCAAAGGGTCCACAATACTCACCACCGTTGTCAGTACGAACACATTTCAGCTTCTTGTCTGTCTGCCTCTCAACCAAAGCATGAAATTGTTTGAATTTCTCCAACACTTGGTCTTTTATCTTTAGAACATAAACCCATAGTTTTCTGGAATAGTCATCAATAAAAGTAACAAAATAAAGTGCACCACTAAAAGATTTTACCTTTAAAGGGCCACAAACGTCAGATTGTACCAACTGAAGCAACTCTGACTTTCTAGAGGGAGGATGCTTTTTGAAGGATACTCTAGCCTGTTTACCAATCATGCAGTGAGAACATTTCTCCAAATCTACATACTTCAATCCTGGAAGCACATCCTTTCTTGCTAAGCAATTTAACCCCTTTTCACTAATATGACTAAGCCTTCGGTGCCACAAAGATAATTCCATATCCACATCATTCACACTGTCTTTTGCAACAAAAGCTTTTGTCCAATACAATTTACTAATTTTCTTTCCTGTAGCCACAACCAAGTTACCTTTACTGAGTTTCCACTTTCCGGAAGCAAAATGATTATCAAAACCACTTTCATCAAGCATATGCACAAAGATCAAATTGAAGCGAACATCTGGAGCATGTTTGACTCCTTTAAGCAACAATTGCATTCCCATGTTGGTTTGCAAGCATACATCACCAAGGGTAAAAACCTCTAACTTGCAAGAACCCCGTGAGGAGCGGATATAAAATTCCTCTAACTTGCAAAAACCCGTGAGTAGCAACAACAAATATATGGCATCAAATTAAACAAAATAAATGACGTAATGAACTCCGATATTTTAACGTGGAAAACCCCTCAATGCAAGGGTAAAAACCACAGGTCGTCCAAACCAAATAAATAGTTCCACTATATTCAAATAAGGATACAAGAGAGTCTCAAAATGATGCACATAGTGTGGGAATTAATGGCCTCTATTTACTAAAAACTTAGATGAAATCCCTATACTAAGTTTTACAAGATTATCACACAGGTTAATAAAGATCGTATACAGAATTTCTTCAGAATCAAGGATTCACTATTGCATGCAATAACAATACCAGATTTCAAATACACTACTTATTCACAATATTGATCAAGACAGATATTTATCAATACAGACATTCAAGATTAGGCATTCATGCAATATTGAAATAAAGAGAAAGGATAGGAGAGTTGTGCACCGAGATTTATACTGGTTCAGCTGTCAGTATGACAACCTACATCCAGTCCTGAAACCGAACCGATTTCAGCCTTTTTCCAATAGAATCG
The DNA here is from genome assembly GCA_037974775.1 of Cicer pinnatifidum. Classification (NCBI taxonomy): domain Eukaryota; kingdom Viridiplantae; phylum Streptophyta; class Magnoliopsida; order Fabales; family Fabaceae; genus Cicer; species Cicer pinnatifidum. Next base: position 24,683,292 of record JBBPBR010000007.1, on the reverse strand, counting down.
TCTAGAGTATGTTTTACAGATTGTCCAGCTCACACAAGGCCTATCTATCTAACTCTCTTGATTCTATTACACAGCCACCAAATCCTTGGAGTTAATCGCCAAACTCACACAAGATAACTATGAAACTTCTTCTTGATGAACACCTTCACAAACGAAGATAGTTACCAGTTTCCACACTGGGTTTTTCAATTCTTTCTTTACAAAAACGTTGTTACAGAAAAGGTAAAAGCAATACATAAGATGATTCAATCACTACAATGAATCTCACACAAGAAGTACTTTGCCAAAGAAGTGTTTGTGAGATATTTCTTTTTCTCTCAAGTGGTCTTTTTCAGCTCTCTAAGATCATGAAGAATATTTGGTTCAGTTCTGAAAAAGTAATATCAAAAGTTGCGTCAAAAGATATGAAAGTTAGTTATCAAAAGTTATGAGAGAAAATGATTGAAACCGTTTATATAGTTTCTGAAAAACAACATATAAATCGATTTCCCAATCGATTCATTAATGTATTAAACAGGCTCAATCGATTTCCCAATCGATTATCGCGTGTCTTGTTTTTCTTGATTCTTGAAATTATATGAACTAATCGATTGCCTAATCGATTATTTTAATTCACTTTTCAGAAATTGATATTCAATTCATATTGGAATCGATTGCATAATCGATTAAAGGTGTTTTGTTCCAACAACGAGATCAAAACAATCGATTACTCAATCGATTCAATAATTCACATAATCGATTTGGCAATAGGCTAAGTCTTTCCCTGTAACTTAAACTTTTGTTCCAATCGATTTCACTGGTCACAGGAACTCAATTATTTTCATCAAATCGATTTGCCAATCGATTATGTAATATGTTTCTGAAAAATGATTTACCAGTTAGTTCATTCAATCGATTTCTCAATCGATTGATACCAAACTTGTTACATAAGAAATTTGTTTTAATGGATTGTCCAATTGATTGTGTTTATCACAGAACATGTTCCTTTTGAAACCTTATTTTCGAAATCGATTTCCCAATCGATTAGCTTACTAAAAGCTTGGTTCTGTGACTTGCACAATCGATTATTTTACTATCACCTTGGTTTTGTGATTTGCACAATCGATTTGCCAATCGATTTAATCACTAAAGGCTTGGTTCTGTGATTTACAAAATCGACTTATCAATGGATGTGTCAATCGATTGCCCAATTGATTGCCTTAAACACAGAATACAAATTTTCATACAACCCCTTTATAGAATCGATTGCCTAATCGATTTTCTTAGTAAGTCTTCCAACTTTGGTTGATTCCTTGAGTTCTAAGCAATTGTCTCAAGTATGTAGGATTGAGTTGTTGTTCCTAAAATTTTACCTAGTTTAAAATGTTAGATTTATCAAATGATGTATGTTTGTCAATAATATCAAAATGGACTTATGTCTAACATATAGTATGTCTACAACCAGCCAAAACAACAAAGCAATAAAGTCTACAAATGAAAAACAAGAAGAAGAAAAACACCCAAACACCTGCTGCTGTGTGAGCATGATTTCTCCTTCTCTGGATGTCGTTTCACGAATCCGACCGTTGAAAACGAAGACCTGAATATTGAAAACCTGCTGTCCAAAAATCAGCTCAATCCAACGGTTAACGAATGCGCAATCGATATGTTTCTGAGAATGATTTAACAAAATCGGGAATAGGGTTACTCCTCTCTTTTCTCTTTTGGTGGTTGTCTTTCCTATCAAAATATTATGTCTCTTGTAACCTTAATTAGACCACTCTCCACTTAAATAAGTGAGACACATGAACTACAATATTTGGGATTTTCTCCAAATAGGAAAGGAGCCCAATATCTAACAGAAAATGCATATGGTGTTTTGGTAAGAATGGATTCTTCTCAAGAAGAGGAATCGTAGGATATTGAAGTAGATGAGGTTCCTGGTCAAGTTGAAACACTTGCTGATATTGGCGGCTAAAAAGACCCAAATTTTCAACAGCGAAAAGTGTATTTTCTTTATAAACAACTTCTCAAATAAAATATGATAAAATGATCCTCTTAATAATCTGGTCATTCAACTCAGTCCATAAAATGTAAAAGGTCACCAACTAAAATTAATATATAAGACTTAACAATTATGAAATCATAAAACAACAAGTAACATTGCATGCATATCTATCATGGTATCAAAACGTGACTCGTGTGTCAAAATACCCTAATGCAATGATTCCAAAATTTCAAACCTTGTACTATGGACTTTGTAACAGTCTGACCCTTATCGTTATCGGCACTGCTACTCACGACCTTCTCACCCCCCGCTCTTTCCTCTCCATAAGAAATAGCGAGTTTTTTTTCCTTTTGTGGGAGTCGAATTCGGTACCTGGAGGATGAGTACCGTCTCATCTCATTCTCACTACCAATTGACCAGTTAGAAAGTCAAGAAAATCACAGTGATGACGGAGGTAGATGAAGAAGAGAAATCAAGGATGGTGGTTGTAACATCCCACATTTCATAATCAACTATTTTATTAATTAAATTGGATTTTAAAGAACTTAATTTGGTGTTAAAATTATTTTAGAATATATGTTGATTAATTTTATGATTACTTCTCCTTATATGTGTGAGTTTCTTATGGTTTGATAATGTATATATATTTGATTTTATAAATAATATAAATTATAAATACTATTTTTAGTTATTTAATTTATTTTTCAAAAATATAATAGTATTTTAGTAAAAGTATTTTAGAGGATAAGATTTTGAGTGAGTTTACATGTATATTTGCATTAGATATTTGTGGTTATATTTTCGTGTGCAATTGGCTACGTGATAATATGTGCGTAGTTATATCTTAATTATTTAAGACTATTTTCTATTTTAATCATTTGTTTTATAAATAATTGTCTTAAGATATTAGTAATATTATGATTAATTTATTTATTTTTATATACTTTCTATGATATATGGTTTTATACATATTAATTGTAATTTAGTAATAAATATAAATTAGTTATATTATATTATTTATATTATCGTTTTGACTATTCTATAGAGATGATAGTATTTTTATGTGAATATTTTGTAAAATATTATAGTAATAATTGTAGTTAATATTGTGAATGAGAGTTCTTGTTATTAATGTATTTTAAAATAATAATTACTTTAATTACTTTTTATAAATATTAATTTTTAAATATTAGGAATACTTTAGTAATGAAGTTGTGTTAAAAAAAATTATTTTTGGTAATTGTTTGTTTTATTTTAAAAAAATAAAAAAAATGAGTAAAATGTGTTTTATGGATTTGACCCATATACACGTAGAACCTAATTTAAAATATGTATATGGAAACATCCAACCAAGAAGAAACAAAAATTATGAATTATCGTTAGGCACCAGTGATCAATAACTATTCTAGAAAACTTTCTCCGTTTTCGTCCAAATTTTAGTATGTTATTTCATTCATTTAGTTAGTCAATTAAACATACTTTCTCAAATTTTTAACCATCTCAATTACTCTCTAAAATACCCGACTTCTCTGTTTATGAAATTCTTTATTTTGCACCGTTCTTCTTCACTGTAAGTCCGATTTGAGTAAAATCAACGCCAAAATGACGGCTATATTATACCATGATTATTTTTAGATTTAGGTAAGTTTACTTGATTCAGTTTCAAAAATTGACCTTTTTAGAGTGTGTTTTCATAATTTATTTTTGACGTTTACTCATAAATTGTCGAGTTAGATCGATTGAAGGACAAATAGTTAAAGAACAAAGGCTTTTTATTGTGGACTCGTATTCGTGTGTGAAAGCATCTAAATAAGGTAAGGGGTGAGAGAGCGTTTGATTTCATGAGTATATTATAATGTGAGATGAACGGGAAAACTGTATTTTCTAATAATCTTCGGGGCTCGCTACGCACTATTACTTGAATTAATATGACTATGTATGGTTTTTAGGATTAAAATATGAATTTAAAACTTTTATTAGGTTGTTGTCTGATTTAAATTATGCAATTGTGTAGTATTTGTGAAGAAAGTTTAAATTCTTATTTTTAATGTGTTGAATGTCTTATTTTTTATATATGTGATAAAATTTGAATTTATGTGTGGCATATATGAAGGTTTTAATTTCTATATGTATGTGATGAAAGTTTAAACTTTTATAATGTAACACATTAAATTTTTTTTATTTTTATGATACTTTTATGAATATATGATTTCTTGATATGTGTGTCAGAAGCTTTTATCATTATCATAGTTGTTTATGAATATATGATCTTCTTGATATGTGGGGTGGAAGCTTTGATTTTTATGATAGTTGTTTATGAATATTTGATTTTCATGGTAAGAACATGTGATGTATGATCTTAGTGATATTTGAATAAAGTGATGATTTCGTATAAGTTATTTTTGGATAATTTGATCTAGTCTTAGTAGGTTGTGTGGAAATGTTTGATTTTGATAATACATCATTATGTCATGACGTATGTACCTTAGTGGATTGTGTGGGAATATTTTATTTTGATAATGCACCATCATGTTATGGCATATGCATTTTCGTGAAAGTTGCCTTTGTGGCAGGTTTATTTTTCCCAATGGTATGAGTGATTTTCTGTGTGGAAGTTGCCTTAATAGAAGATATTATATTTGGATCATATAGTTATCAGGAGCATGCATAGCATTGCACCATCTTGTGATTGTTTTATTGTGGTGAATGTGTATCTAATGTGATAATAATTTCTTTTAGACGATTTGATGTTATAATGAAATATTGATTTTCTTTAAGTGATTTTAACTCTCTAATATGATTATTTCCTTGAATATTTTGATATATTGTGATGTGGTTGATATGACTCTGTGTTGATTAATTGTGTGTTCTTCTAACTTATAATATACCATCAACATGAGTTTCAAACTCACCTCTTTCGTTGTTTGTGTTTGATTGACATGACCTTGCGTTTGTGAAATCGCAGTTATTATAGGTTAATGAGTATTGAAGTTCAAGTTTGGGAAAAACCCCACTCTATAAGATTATATCGGGAATGAGAGTTATAAGTTGTATTTTACTTATTTAGTTAGAAACAACTTTTTGTAGGAATACCATACAAGTACTACTAAGTGTTTGGAATGAAATTAAGAAAGTATAGTTAAATCAAGTTTATTGAGATTACATTGTTACATAGGAGAAAGAGTCTAAAGTATTCAATTTATATTTTGAGAAACACGATGTTCTAATAACTTATAAAAGTTTATTTTCTATTGAAGGAGTTTTTATTTATCTAGTGCGAATTTTAGTAAAAACATGATATAAATTATTATGTGTATTATTTTGGAGTTTAGTTTTTACTAACTATTTAAATGAACAATAGTTTAGGGATTCTTACATAAATAATTAAAATAAAAATTGTCGTATTTTTTCTAAACAATAAGTATTTTTAAGTAATGCTTTGAATAAAAAATTCGGGGCGTTATAGTGGTAAAGGAGATAGAAGAAAAAGAATGAAGCTTAAAATGACATTGTAACAAGGAAATAGTGATCCAAAGGCTTACCTTGAGAGGGAGATGAAAATTGAGCAACTCTTTTCATGCAATAATTACACAGAAGAGAAGAAGGTAAATGTGGTAGTCATGGAATTGACTTATTATGTACTTATTTGGTGGAACCAATTACAAGAACAAAGAGGGAAGTATGAAGATTCACTGGCGGATAGCTTGGTGGAGAGGAAGAGGTTAATGTGGAAGAGATTTGTTCTTTCTTACTATGATAGAGACCTTCACAATGTAGCAAGAGTACGGATGATTATTAGAAGGAGATGGAGTTTTACAAGTGTTATCTAAAATTAATGATATTGCCTACAAAATAAACCTTCAAAGTGAGTATGGTGTTAGGGCTACTTTTAATGTGGTTGGTTTATCTCCTATTAATGCATGTGAAGAAGATTACAATTTAAGGGCAAATTCAGTTCAAGAAGGAGGAAATGATGAAGACATAGGAGCATAACCAAGAAAGGAAGCATAGAAGACGTCAGAGGTCTTGGAACTCCATTGACATGAGCAAGGTCAAAGAAGCCCAAAGAGACTCTAAATAACATGATAACCACTTTAATTGATGCAAGTCCAACTCATGAAGAATTAAACCATAAGATAGTAAATTGGTTAATCTGAATTGAAGAAATTAAACAATGAAGGATGTAACTATTTGTTATCAATTTTTGTTAATAGTTTTAATTAAAGTAGTGGACTAAATTAGTAAGTTTATTTGGATCTAATAGTGAGAACTTGAGTTGTGCCAAATTAAAAAAAACATGTAAGGTGGTGCCACTATAAAAAGGCACACCAATGCTCGTAGAAAGAATATTTTGAACATATTGTTATTTTGTCATACTTTACTCTCTAGAGTTCTTAAAATAATTTATTTTGAACTTATCAAGGGTGGTGATCCTTGTGGCATTCTTTTAGGGTTATCAATTCTTGGATTGTGGCACTATTCAATTCTTGTTTCTTTTGCTGAATGTTATTGTCCAAATTTGTTTACAACAAACCACGTGTTTTTAAAAACACAACTTACTACATTTGTTATCGAACATTTCCTACAAGAATACGACTTCTTTTATCTCACTTGTGTCTTTTAAAAATTTCCATATACTAAAAGTTTCAACTCTTTCCTACCACTTATACACTTAAAAATTCTCAAAGTCACCACTTCAAATCTACTAAATTTTTCAAAACCTTCAAATTTTCAACAATAATATAATGAACAACTTAAGTTTCTTAACCTTTTTAAATCTAAGATCACATTCTCACTTGCACAAATGAAAGTATTGAAATTCCAAACCCTTAAGGTTTTGTTTTAGATTCGTTCATTAAGCCAAATGGAATGGGAAAACTTCATCTTCCAAAAATACTTTCATTCATGGTTCTAAACGTACCTATAAAAGTCTTTTTAACAACAAAAACTTCAAGGACCAAATTTACTAACACATTCATTTTTTTGAGTAAAAACTTTAAATGGTTCCAAATTAAATTTTTCTTCAAGATCTACTATCACAAGTCATGGATCTAAAATTTTTGCGAAGAAAATACCATTCTAATACAAATCCATTGGTTTTAGTAACACATCAAAGTGTTTTGAATCAAATTTTTCTTTAAGATGTATTATCACATGATCTACAGCATTAGTGAAAGAAAAAAAACATTCTAACTAAATAATTGTTTTTGCAAAATATTCAAAAATCCAAAATCAAATTTTTTCTTTGAGATCTATTACTATGATATATGGATCTACAACGTTTGTGAAGTAAAATTTTCATACTCAAAATACACTTTGTTGCAAAAACTTCAACGTACTCTAAATCAAACCTGTCTTTTAGATCTACTACCACAAGACTTGGTTCTATTACTTTTGTTAATGAAAAATGAAAATCAACCCCCTAACCACTATACGGCCTCACGACCTAGAGGAAAAAGAGGAAAAATCATTGATTCTTCCTCACTTGGAGAAAAAAAATGTTTTTAGATAAAGGGAGAGGGAGGGCTCGGTTACTAGAGGGGAGGAAAATAGCAGAAAAACTTTACTAAGACATCTATTTGTAGCCTAGTTTTTTCATTTGAGTCGATAAGAAATTTGAGAGAAGTGTAGCTTATTTTGGTCTATTTATTCCTTACTAGATAGTAAGAAATATCTAGATACTTTTTCACTTTTCAATTTGTCTCCCATCACTACCATTTCCAAAAAATTTCTACCCACACGCAACTCAATAGACATATGAATTTAATCTTAGCATGTAACGTTACAAAGTATTCGTTGGTAATTATTATTTCGTAATACAACAAAAATATTTTTCGATGAATATTTTTAACCGAGTCTCTGAAAATATTTCCCAAATATCCTAATGACCCTAACCATCCCAAGAACAAGGATAAACACTTTCGTCCAAAACATAGTAGTTATGAAATTTCACAAACGGTAAAACTGTTTGTTCGATTTAAAATTTATAAAATTTTCCATCGACGATTAAATAAAACTAAAAATGGAGTAAACTATCTAAACAACACATTTATTACAAAGTGTAGTTAAACTACATAAACTAGCGTTTAACAACTACAAATCTTACAATGGCCTTTCTAATAATGCATTGCCATGGTTCACAAACTTTGAGGATAAGATCATTCGACAAAAGGATAAGGTTCACAACCTTGGTTCACAGGCTTTTAGTAGTTCTTTCATTTCTAATTACAAACAGAAATAAACTTTGTTGCTTTGAGATATGAGAACAAAGTAGATCTCATTGCCATGGGGGAACACCTTTATACTTGTTTCTCTACTCAATTTCTAAATGGAACACGGTGATTACGACCAACATGTTGACCATTGCATTGCATTCCATTTTATGCTTCATCTTTGCTATTTATTTTCATATTACAGACATATATTCTTGGTTTGTAATATGTTTACCTTATATGGATTTCGTTTTCTTTGTTTCATTTGAACCTTGGTTTGTAATGTTTCATTATAAATATTTTGGTCTTAGTTAGTACTTTGAATTTGACGTTATATCAAATCATATCATCATCAAAAAGAGGAAGATTGTAACTACAAGAGTCTTTTAGACTTAGATTTGACATTGTGTTTTGATTGATGTTAAAACTAATTTAGTCTAGATTAGATAGTGAGCGTATGCGTTTGTGTATTCTTATTTTCAATCTCGTGCAAATGCAATTTGAATCAGAAAGTTCATGAAAAATCATGTTTTAGCATGTATAAACTTTGAAATGCATATAAAACATGTCCTAAGTTGCTTTTGACTTTAAATTGACTAATAAGCTTATGAATCAACTCATAGATGTCAAAAGCTCATTTTTTTTTATGTTCTATACTTGTGAATCGACTCACTACAAAAATAAAGTTTTGTGAATCGATTCACATTAATGCAGGATTAAAAATTTATTTTCAAAACATGTGTGAATCAACTTGAGGCATGTGACAATCGATTTAGAAGACCTGATGACCTATTATTTAACAATTTTTGGTAGTTATGATAGTTAGAAAGTTGTTATTTCAGTTTTGAAGTAATCATATATAAGCAGTCCTAAACCTTTTGAAATGTAAGAACACTTTCACCCATTCTCAACTTCATGTACTCAAGATCATAAAACAAATAGAAAACTCTTTCTTACTGCAATGGGGTTTGCAATTTTAGTTTATGCAAGAAACAACATAGAGTGGTTTTGTGTTATGGTGTTTATTCCAAACCTAAAACATCGAGGATTTTTCAATTGGGGTTATGTCGAAGAGCTAAAGAGGGACATTTTCATGTTTGAATTAAGAGGTGTCTCTAGCGACTATCTAATAAGGAGTTTAGAGTTGTTCTTCTTTTTGAAGATAGTGAAGGTGAAAAAAACACAAGAAATAGAGGTTTGAATTGTGTATCAAAAACATTTTCTTTAAAGTTAATTACATAAAACATTTTTTTATGAAAATTTAGCTTTTAAGGTAAGGAGATAATGGAAAAGGTAAAGTCATAAGCAATTTATCCTACTTCCACAACATTTGGTAACTACCTCTAATCCTTTCAACTTGAAGGATTTTCCACTAAAATCAAATTGGTTTCTCTTTCAACCATTATAACATACTAATGTCTACTTGACTATATTCTAGTCTTCTCAAATATCTAACTTAGTACAATCAAGCTTTTGAGGAGAGAGCCACTACTAGGCTAGGTTACAATGGAAAAGAGATTAGTGAAATTACAAGTTAACTCTTTAACAGAGGATAAAGAGTTAAAGCTAAAATTACAAGTGATTAACTTTCAACATAAAATATATTGAGTAAAAGATCACTTAAGTTCAATCAAAATTCTTTTTTTGGATGTTTTGTAGTGTGATTGTTCAATAATATTCTCTCCTGTATCTTTGCAAAGATGCTTGCATACTTTTTATATATCCCACAAAACTTGTACAGTCTTGTACTTTAAGAAAAGTTTGGTGAATTTCAAACTTGATTCCTTAAACCTGTTCTTTTAAGTCCCATAAAATATTCTACAAAAATTCCTTCTTTTAAGAGGAATCTTTAATGACTCAAGAGGATTGATTGCATTTCAAGATGTAGTTCATCAGGTGAAGATAGTTGTTTTACTAGAGGAATGAAGTAACATGTGATCTACATCTTGTGCTTGATATGATTTTACCAAAGAATTGACAATGAGACGATTAACTTTTATCAAAGAGTTGATTAGATGATGTATTTGTATAAGAAGATTTATTTTTGTCAGAGTTTCAACCATATGATGAATAATGTTGGCATAAACTCAATTGTACATAAGAAGAATCAAATGACGTGCTTCATAGTATAATGTTGACTAGAACATTGACTAAATCAATCAACAAAGGACGCAAATACTAGTCTTCTTTGTGCATATGAAACACTGAAATACTCATTAGAGGATCTACACCCTTAAAAATGCTAAAGTAAAAATTGCTCTCTTGTATTCTTTGTTATCACCAAAACCAAAATAATGGATGATTTTTTTACAAATCAACTTGGTTCTAACAATCTCCTACTTTTGAAGATGTCAAACAATCATATTGATGAAAGTATTTTTAAAAAAATATCAAAGTAAATTCAAAGACTATGCCTGAGTTGATGCATGGATATTTTTAAGAACTTTAATTAGATGCCAAAATAATTAATGCTAAAAGGAATGCATGCTAAAAATGTGTTGGCACTCTAAAAGCTATGTTATCTATTAGCATTTTATTTCTATTAATAAATTGATCTCCATTATTTTTTCCCTTTGTCATTAATAGGGATGGGAATAGGTCAGGTCAGACAAAACTTTGAAAGGCCTAAGTCTAACCTACGATTAATTTTTTCAAGTCTAAGCCTGACCTACGACCTATCATAGGTTATTTTTTTGGCCTGACCTTTTTAACCGTCTGGTCTGACCTAAAAGCCTATTGAAAAGCCTTATTCACATTAAAACATTTAAATGAATCCAATAAAACACCTATCCAAGAATCCATAATTAGGCCCTATACACATATCACGCTGCACTACAACAAGGAAACTAATAAAACTATAATCAAATCTAATAAAATAATAACTAATAAGTTTGTACTGCAACAACCTTACAAGAAAACAAAAAACAAAATGAATCCATACCAATTTACATGATGTTATACTCATACCACATGATGCTCTCCACATACCAATACCAATGTACATATATATTAAGCAAAAAATTGATTTTTTCTATCAAAAAGATTTTTAAAAATCTGATATAAACACCATATATACCCTAAAAAATGATTTTTGGTTTCAAAGAATAGATTTTATCTTGAAACAAATGCACCTATTATTACATCTCAAACAAATATAGAACGACTACTGAGTGATTGCCTAATTTAACGACTATCGAATATTGAATCACTACTAGATATGAAACGACTACCGAATATGGAACGACTACTGAGTGATTGCCTAATTGATAAACTTTAAAATAGGAAATAATATTATTAATAAAAAATATTATTAATAAATAATAAAATATATATAAGTCAACCTGTCAGGCCTAATAGGCTTTTTTGTAAGCTTGAGTCTGGCCTATTTAAATAAATAGGCTTTAAACATAGCTTGAGTCTAGCCTTTTTATTAAATAAGTCAGACCAAGGTAGTTCAGGCCATAGGCCCCTAACGGATAGTCTAGCCTATTCCCATCCCTAGTGATCAGACAATAAGGTTAGAAAATAAAAATTGCATCATCGTCAAAGTGACTAGATAAAATATATTCATTTAGTAAAATAGAATGAATCAAGAACAATCAAAATTCTATTTAGTAAAAGAGATTGTTATTTAACAGAGTTAAAATCCAATCAAAATAAAGAAACAACCAAAAATAAAATAAAACCATAAGGGTTTGGGTTAGAAATGCTAGGATCAGGGCTAGTGTGCTATGGATCTAGGCTTGACTACTTAGAACATCTTCATGTCTTTTGGTTGATGCTTCTATCAAAGCCTGAATCATTGCTACCACCTTGACGAATTCGTTTTTTGTGAAAAACTATTGAGAAGCAGATGAAGTTGTAGCAACACTAACTTCAAAAGGATCAACGCCAAATGTAGTACCTATAATGGGAAATTATACGAGAGGGATCTCTATTGGATGTATGACAAGAGGAAGTTGCAGTGGTGGTAGAGACATAGACATTGAAGTTTCAATGTGAAGACAAAGACATAAATGTCACTTCAACAGAAAATAACTTCAGCAGAAACAGATGCAGATAGAAACTTGACTCCCTTAGCTTCCCATGTAGTCTTGAAACTGAGAAATTAGAGGTATATGATTTCAACAATTTGTTGAAAGGATAAAGTATTCCTTTGAGCTACGTGTTTTTCATTTTTGTTGAGCCAATTTGACACAAAAAGAAGGTATTTATCCCACTAAGCAGAAAAATCACAAGGGTTAAGACTATTCATGTTATTATTCTTAATCCTATTGACTTTATTCATAAATACATATAAAAATTAATGTAAATCGAGAAAGCTAGGGGGAATATATGGGATAAAGAGTGCAAGGTTAGATGTAATAGAGGTGGTGGTTTAGGGGAAATATATGGGATAAAGAGTGCAAGGTTAGATGTAATAAAGGTGGTGGTTTAAGGTTGAGAGGTAGAGGATGATGGTAAATCAATTTGAGGAATAGACGAGGTATCATCAGATGAATTATGTAATTATAAGTTTTGAATAAATGTTGCACCTATATTAGAGGCTATGATGATGGGGTTATAAGAGTTTGAGCCAAGTGCAAAATTTGGAGAAAATATATGTGTAGGAGAATTAGGGGTAGTGTGTTGGTTGAGATTCAATTTGAGATTGTGGAATTTTAGGGACAAATAAAGGTGGGACTTCAATAGCCAAAATCCGCGATGACATTTTTATTTTAGGGCTTTTAAAGAGGCGATTTTGTAAGTTAACTCACAATTGTGTGAATCTACTCACACATCTTCCAACATCATTTTTTGTTTCTTTAATTTGTGTAAGTCGACACACCTGATATGTGAATCGACTTACCAGGCCTGCAAACTTGACATTTGACAATTTTAAGGTTGTTATGACAATTACAAAGTGGTTATTTCTCTTAAAATTCATTTTTCATTGGTCTAGCCTATTCATGCATCATATAAAAGGTTTTTTAATCCTTTCTAAACCAAAAATATAATTTCACCCATTTCTTATACTTAAGCATTCAAGATCATAAAATAGATTGAAAACTCTTTCTTGATCAAGTTGGGGTATGTAATTCAATTTTCAAGTGAGAAACAAAAACGAGGGAATATCGAGTTTTGGGTTGTCTATTCTATATTTGAATCATTTAGGGGACATCAGTGGATTGTGGATCGAAGGCTGAAAAAGGTCATCTTTAGAGGTTTCCTAGAAGGGTTTATAGGTGCCTATCTTGTAAGAATGACGTGTGATCTTTATCTTGAAGATAAATTTGTATTTATAATTTGGAGGGTGTTCCAAGATTCTGTGTAGAAAATTGTTTAGGTAGAAGGGTTTGTGTGCAAGGTTTTATAATATCGTCCAATGGATCTTGTACACACTCATAATCAATGGAAGAAAACTCTAATTCGAACGAATGGGGACAAGATATAGTCTACGAGTGAGGGTGAAGTAAAGGAGCCTGTATAAATTGCCGCATGAATCTCTCTATCCTTAACTGTTTAATTTTCTTCAATTTGAATTATTATTTAATTTTCATTTTATTTGGAGTTTTGTGTCATTTTCTGTATATGTGTAAAATGGTATAAAGATTTTTATTAGAGTTTTCTTATTTAGAATCTTCCCTTGATTTTGAATGTTGAATAAAAGTCTATTTTTAACATTCAATTCAACATCTTAGGTTGATTCAAATTGAAGAATCTAATACCTTAGTGTTTCTTTTAAATATGATTCATCGAGTCTGTTTGTATATCTTTATTATATTTGATCAAGGTATCAAAAATATTTTCAATATAACTTCAATCAAATTTTTTGTTTTCTTGTATAAGTTTTTATTTGATTTGTGTTGTTTTTTTAAAAATATTATCAACGAAGCGATATGAATATCCAATACTCTTAATACTCGAGTCCATCACATTAAAATTTTCATTTTCCACCATGTGATTCAAACTTTTTTCGAACAACTTTTCAAAAGTATTAAACTCTATTCAACCCTCTTTTAGAGTTCGTTATCGCTAATTTCAAGGCTAATAGAAACCAAATGAACAACAGGATCATCGTGATGGGAATAAATACAGAAATATGATAACAAGTAATATGCAACGGATATAAAATTCCCCCAACTTGCAAAAATATGTGAGGAGCAACAACAAATATTTATGACAATAAATTAATCAAAATAAAATAGCGTAAAGAACACTGATATTTTAATGTGGAAAACCCTGTTAGTATAGAGGCGCACCTAAGATGGGGTGAATTAGGTGTTTAGAAATTTTCTGATTTTTAGAGACTTAGTGGATTATTTTTCTAATTAGGATTAGTGTATGGAAAAATGTAAATTGAAGAAAAATAAAGAACACATCAATTTATCCTGGTTCCCCTTACAATCAATGGTACATCCAGTCATCTTGTACACCACAAGAGATTTTCCACTATTTGTTAGAATAAGTAAAAGTCTAACTCTAAGACTTCTTTTACAAACTTCTAACAATCAACCTAAGATAGCACGTGTAACATCCCAAATTTCATAATAAACTATTTTATTAATCAAATAGGTTTTTAAAGAAATTAATTTGGTGTTAAAATTATTTTAGAATATAAGTTGATTAATTTTATGATTACTTCTCTTTATATGTGTGAGTTTCTTTTGGTTTGATAATGGTATATATATTTGATTTAATGAGTAATATAAATTATAAATATTATATTTAGTTATTTAATTTATTTTTAAAAATATAATGGTATTTTAGCAAAAGTATTTTAGAGGATAAGATTTTGAGTGAGTTTTCATGTAGATTTACATTAGATATTTGTGGTGATATTTTCGTGTGTGTTAAACTACGTAATAAATGCGTGCATAGTTATATTTTAATTATTTAAGACTGTTTTCTATTTTAATTATTTATTTTATAAATAAATTGTCTTAAGATAGTAGTAATATTGTGATTAATTTCTTTATTTTTATATATTTTCTATATTGTGATAGTTTTATACGTATTTATTGGGATTTAGTAGTAAATTTAAATCATTTATGTTATATTTAATTATTTTATCATTTTTACTATTCTATAAATACGGTAGTATTTTTATGTGATTATTTTGTAAAATAGTATAGTAATAATTGTAGTTAATATTGTGAACATGAGAGTTTTTGTTATTAATGTATTTTAAAATAGTAATTACTTAAATTACTTTTTATAACTATTAGTTTTGAAATATTGGTAATACGTTAGTAATGAAATGGTGTTAAAAAAAAATTAGTTTTGGTAATTGTTGGTTTTATTTAATAATAAGAATAAGAATAAGAATAATAATAATAATATTTTCTCTCTTCTATTCCTCATTTAGGCCCAACACTAAGAAAAGAATATTGAAACACTAACCATTACTACAAACTCTATTTCACTAACCCTTTATAAATAAAACCAAAATCCTAGCCACCATCACCATCACCTCCTCTTTTTTGGCATCAAAAGCTTAGAACTTCTTTTCCTTGTGAACGACTTTGTGGGGCTTATTCCTTTGTACTAGGAAGAAAAGCGGTCAAGGTAAGGGTTTTCCCCACACAAATTATAGTTAGGCCGTTAGTTGAATGACATGAAATAAATTATCGCGATTACTTGTATTTTAAAAGAAATAAATGTAGAGTAATAGAACTCCAATTTTGGTGAGATTGAATTTAATATTTGACTTCTATGTAGTAAAATATGAAATTTTATGCGATATATGATAAAAAAAAAAAAAAATTAACTCTTATTATGTATATTAGTTGGAGTGTGAATTTTATTGTTATATATGTTAAAGTATTAATTTTTATGGCCTATATGATATCAAATTTTTATCTCTATGTGTATGTGGTGATAATCATAATTTTTATCATTATTTGTCTATGAATATGTGATACTCATGATATGGATGTGTGTATGTGTTCTTAATAATGTGTGAATAAGGTGATGATTTTAAAAAAGTGATTTTTGAATGCATATGGCATAATTCTTAGTGGGCTGTGTAGGAATATATCTATTTCATACTACATCTTCATGGCATGGCATATGCATCTTCCTGGATGTTGCCTTAGTGGCAGGTTTTTCCCCAATGGTATGGGTGATTTTATTTGTGAAAGTTGCCTTAGTGGTAGGTTTATTTTCCTATTGATATGAGTGATTTTCTGTGTGGAAGTTGCCTGAATGGCAGATTTATATCCGGATCATGTAGTTTTAGGAGCATTCATCATGCATATGTTTTGATATACAATTTATCAGTTTGCTCATTTTTTTCTTTTAAAGGGGGAGTTTTTACATTTATATGTTTTGTGTTATTCTTCTATATGTCTCGCTTTGGTTTGATGTGGATGATGGAAAAAATTGACCCTTACAACTACATTTTAGGTACTAATGAGTTCGAGGTGATTCAAGAGTAGTTAATGAGTATTGACGTGTGGAGAAAGTGGGGTAAACATGGGTTTTCTTTCAAGACCATTTTGTAATAATGGAATTGTCCAATATTTTTAAGTTCTTCTAATCTTTTGTCACAAACTTTTAATGTGTACTAGAATTCTAGAAATACGGAAGTGGTTTCCCTTCCGTTAAGAATAATTGTCTTCACATTATTTTAATTTTGAATAAATATTTTCTTAAGGATATTAAATAACGTGATTGTTACTAATTATGCAAAATGAATAAATGGTAAGTATTAAAAAAAAAAAAAAGATTCATAAACTTTTCTAAGAAATAAGTATTATTTTTTTAAGTAACGTTTTGGATTAAAAATCTGGGGCGTTACAACACGCCACTATCCTAATTTACAACACTTGAAGAAAGTATACCATTTTCTTCAATTTACACAATAATTTGAATTATTTTACAATAATAATTTTGAATGAAATCAAGAAGGTATAACAGTTGGGTACAATGATAATAGTCTAATATAATTTCAAGTACCACAGAGAACCTTTCTCAATAATATGAGAATGTAAAGTATGTACTTGAAATATGAAAGTAAGACTTAAAAAATTCAAAATATTTCAGAAAGTTTGTTCAAAGTTGTTCTAAGATTGATATAAACGTTATTAAGTTAAATATGAAAATAAGAAGTATCTATACTCCTTAGACGTCACTTCAAGATGATGATCAAGTTCCAAATCGTTTCTTCTGATCATCATCCGATGTCGTTTCTTTTGCGTCTTCTTCATCATGGGCCGCCGTAGATGATTGGCCAAGGTCCCTTTATGGACATAAACCTGAAGTTGCTCGCTCCATATAATCTTCATACTTCGCAGCACATTCAAGTCAATCACATTATCTTTTGTAGGTGTATACATGACTTCACCAGAAAAGTCAACTTGAAAATGATCCAAGATCCTGGTAATCTCTTTGGCATATGGCAAACCGATGGCATTTTTGGAAACAAACAGAACAGACCAGGCAAAATATGACCAATTGAGATCAGTTCCTTCTATCGTAAAGTACATAATTTGAAGCTCAAATTCATTCATTTGTGAATAATTCCATGCCTTCAGAACCAAAATGTAATCGAGGAAATAACGCAGCAGCCAATTTTCAACGGTTAAATTGCCAACACCATACCGTTGCCTAGCAAATTCAGAACCAACATGTGCCTATTTTCTTTCCATGGTGTTTTTGTCAAAACGGCACAATGATACATAAGCATCACATTTGGTCACATTTTCCCATTCACACAAATTTCCAGGCCTAAGTTTCTGACCTTCAAATGGTAACTACATAGTTTCTCCAATTGTTCGAGTTTCTAACTTGATATATTTGCCCTTCACTTGAGATACCAACTTAAACCATTCCTTCTTAAGGTTGCAGTAAAATACCCTAGCTAAATCAGCATAGATTGGGCCATTCTAGCTAATAAATGCCTCCAAGTGTTGCACCCTAAGTAGCTTAGGAAATTTAAAGGCTGAGAAGGATTCAAGTGTACCATATTTCGGAGTTATCAGCTTTTTATTCGAGTAGTAAGTGCGAAAGCGATCGATTTCTTCTGGTGAGTGAAGTAATCTTGACAGATCGACAACATTGTCATTCTTTACCCTCCTTTTTGAAGGACCCAATGAAGCATGCTTGGTTCAGGAACCTCTTTTTCGTGCATCCATGGTAAAAGTTGATGAAGTTTTCAGATTTTGGGGAAAACTTTGGGGATTTGGGGTTTGATTGAGTGGGAAGTAATCTTAGACGCAATTGATGTTAGGGGATATATTTGGTAAGATTTACAAGTAAGATTAGATGAAGTTTTGAAGTAATAGAAATGGAGGAAGATGTGTATTCGACTACTGAGTTTTAAGCAAATGACCTAAAAAAACGTGAAAATGCATATATATGGGGAAAAATTCGAATATGTATTCAGCTACACACTGGTTGTAGTCGAATACATCATTTTCTAGAAACGTGTATTTGAGAAAAAAAAATAATTTTTCAGTCAAATTTTTACTAAAAGAAAATATTTAAAAGACATAATCATGTTGAGAAAGCACATATACATCAAAGATTTAATTATCTCAACTTATCAAATGAAGATTCTAGATTTTGAAGAGAATTGACTTACAAAGTATAAAAACCTTGCATTAGAGATCATTTTCATTTAGAATGTCAAGTTCTCTTTGTATCTTATAGAATGAATCTTTAGGCAATGGCTTTGTGAAGATATCTACTAGTTGATTATGTGTATCCACAACTATAACTTCAACATTTCTCTTGATTATGTGTATGTCAATATGTTTGATTTGAGAAAACATGATTGGGTTCTTTGAGATATTGATAGCACTAGTATTGTCACATCTTAGGGGGATGCATCTGAGATCAAGTCCATAGTCACATAAATGCTGCTCGAGCCATATAATTTGTGCACAACAACTGCCTGCTGCTATGTAACCTGCGTCAACAGTGCTTAGAGCCACACATCTTTATTCGTTTCATCTTTATCTGCATAAGTTCTGGAGTCCATAGGAGTTACATTTTCTTTACTGTTGTCCATTTCAAATCTCTTTAACAGTTCCTTACAGTACTTTGATTGATTGATGAAAATGCCATTTTTGAGTTGCTTGATGTGAAGTCCGAGGAAATAATTTAAATTACCCATCATAGACATTTCAAATTCTCCTTGCATCATTAATGAAAATTCTTCACATATTTTATTATTGGTTGATCCAAATATGATGTTGTCAACGTAGATTTGAACAAGTAAAGTGTGACCATTAGTTCTTTTAATAAATAATGTCTTATCAACTTTACCCTTTTCAAATCCCCGTTCACATAGAATGTTACTTAGCCTATCATACCAAGCTTTTGGAGCTTGTTTCAAACCATAAAGGACTTTCTTTAATTTGAAGACATGTGAAGAATTCTTGAAGTCTTCAAAGTCGGGTGGTTGTTTGACATACACTTCCTCATTAACGTAACCATTTAGAAAAGCACTCTTGAAATCCATTTGAAATAATTCAAAATCCATAGGACAAGCATAAGAAAGTAATAATAAAATTCTTCTAACCTTGCTATCAGAGCAAATGTTTCACCAAAGTCAACCTCTTCTTCTTGGTTGTATCCTTGAGCAACCAACCTTGCCTTATTTCGAACAACTATACCATTTTCATCTAGTTTATTCTTAAACATCCATTTGGTACCAATGATGTCTTTATTGCCAGGATTAGGAACAAGTTCTCACATTTTGTTTCTTTCAAACTAGTTTAGTTCTTCTTGCATGACAAGTATCCATTGATTGTCCTTAAGTGCTTCACCTACCTATGAATGTTCTATTTGAGAAAAAAAATGCCATATTCAAGCAAGGATCTTGAATTTTGAGCCTTGTAGTAACTCCTCTGTTGATATCACCTATAATATTGGCAATGGATGATCTCGATGAGTTTTCCATTCTTGAGGGAGATCATGTTGATCTTGCTGCTCAAAACTGACTTCATTCTTTTGATTTGATTGATCAACTTGATTGTCTTTGCTTATATCATCACTTATAAAATCATCATCATGATCACAAGAGACATTTTTATCATCTTTCAAGGGGTTAGTTTCATCAAATGATACATGCATAGATTCTTCTACTTACAAAGTTCTTTTATTAAAAATTATAAAACTTTACTAGATAAGGAATAGCCAATAAAAATACCTTCTTCAACTTTCTCATCAAATTTTCCAAGATTTTCCTTACTATTATTCAGCACAAAGCATTTACACCCAAATATGTGAAAGTGAGAGATTTTTGGATTTCTACCTTTATAGAGTTCATATGGAGTCTTTTTTAGGATTGTCAATTATTACTCGGTTGGATACATAACAAATTGTACTTACTGCATCTACCTAAAAGTATTTTGGTAAACTTGAGTCACTTAGCATGGTCCTTGCAAGTTCTACCAATGATCTATTCTTTCTCTCAACAACTCCATTTTGTTGAGGTGTTCTTGGTGCAAAAAAGTTATGGAAGATTCCATTTTATTCACAATATTCTACAAAAGAAGCATTTTAAAATTCTCCTCCATGATCACTTCTTATTGATACAATTTTGGTTTCTTGTTCATTTTGGACTATTTGACATAATTTTTAAATACTTTAAAAGTTTTATTTTTATTTTAAAAAAATAAGGTCCAAGTGAACATTGAGAAATCATCAACAATTACTAGTCCGTATGAATTTCCACCAGGACTTTTAGTTCTTGACCGACCAAATAAGTCCATATGTATCAATTGAAGTGGTCTTGAAATTGATAAAATATTATTGGGTTTGAAGGAAACCTTAGTTTGCTTACCCTTTTGACAAGCATCACATAATTTGTCCTTAATGAATTTCATCTTTGGTGAGCTTACAATAAGCTCATGCTTGACTAACTAGTTTAAATGATCCATATGTATATGTGCAAATCTTTTATGCCATATAGCCATGCATCATTGTTGTCACTTACCATAAGACATTTCATTCTCAAATATAAATCATCAAGATTAAGTATAAAAATTTTAAAACACTAACCAACAAACTGGATTTCATTTGACACCTCATTTCGAATAATGCATTCATCCTTGTTGAAAGCTATTTTGTAACCCTTGTTACAAAGCTGACTAATGCTAATAAGGTTGTGCTTTAATCCTTTAACATATAGAACATCTTCAATTGAAGGAGATGGGGTTGCACCAACCTTTCCAATACCCAAATTTTTACCCTAGTTGTTATCTTCATAAATCACATAACCTTTTGATTCAAGAGTTAGAGCTGAAAATTTTATTTTGTCACCAGTCATGTGTTTTGAACACCCTTTATCCAAGTACCACATATTAGAGGTGCTTTGTATGCATTCCTCTTTTTCCTCTTCGGATTGGTGTGATGCCATCAAGGCAACATTTGCACAATCGTCACTTTCCGAATCCGATGATGAACTAACTTCATTGTCCTCTCATACTATGTAGACCTTTTTGAATTCTTTCTTCTCGAGAACACTTTTCTTGATAATATTTGGATATTCTGCTTTTATGTGTCCTTGCTTGCCACACTCAAAACAAGTGAAGTTTTGATTTTTAGTGGAGACATCCTTCTTCCTGAAATTTTTCCTTTTCTAAGAAGTTTTATCATTTTGAAGGAACTTACCAAATTTCTTTACTAGGAAGGTGATGTTCTTATCTCCATCTGAATTCTCATCATTGATTTACTCTTTTGACTCTGCTTTTAAGGCAATTTTCTTTGGCTCATTTTCTTTCATTTCATTATTTTCTAGCCTTCCAAGTTCAATTTCATGTTCAGGAACTTACCAAATTTCTTTACTAGGAAGGTGATGTTCTCATCTCCATCTAAAATCTCATCATTGATTTGCTCTTGACTTTGCATTTAAGGCAATTTTCATTGGCTCATTTTCTTTAATTTCATTCTTTTCTAACCTTCCAAGTTCAATTTCATGTTCTTGAAGTTTTCCAAAAAGTGCAGAAAGAGACATCTTTGATAGAATTTTCTTTCCCAAAATTGTTGTTACTTTTGGTTGTAAAGCCCTTGTTAATGATCTTAGAACTTTAAGGTTCAATTCATCAATAGTGAAGATCTTGCCAAGCGCCATCAAGTGGTTGGTCAGATGAGAAAATCTTTTTTGCAAGTCCATAATAGATTCTTCGGGCTGCACTCGAAATAGTTCATATTCTTGACATGATGTATTAAGTTTAGAAAGTTTTACCTCAATAGTTCCTTCATGAGTTACTTCAAGAGTATCCCATATTTTTTTTGGCAGTTTTGCAATGAGACACGTAGAAGCATTCGTCCATTCCAAATGCCGATTGTAACATGTTTTTGGCCTTTTTGTCAAACAACACTTTTCTTTTGTCATCATTTATCCATGAGGCTTTTATCTTTATTTCCTCTTTATTGTTGATGACTATTTTTGGGACATAGGGGCCACTTTCTACTATATCCCAAATATCATCTCCTTGTGCCGCAAGATATGCCTGCATGTGTATTTTCCAGAAGTCATAATGTTCTCCAACAAAAAAAGGTGGTTTATTGCTACAACCACCATTTCTAAAAACTGGTTGCGCGGAAGCCATGAATAAGGATCGAGGAGCAATTTTTCAAAACCTGCTATGATACCTATTGTTAGTACAGAGGCGCACCTAAGAGTGGGGTGAATTAGATGTTTAGAAATTTCTGGTTTTTAGAGACTTAGTGAATTATTTTTCTGAATAGGATTAGTGTATGGAAAAATGTAAATGGCAGAAAAATAATGAACACAACAATTTCTCCTGGTTTCCCTTACAACCAAGGGTACATCCAATCCTCTTACACACCACAAGAGATTTTCTACTATTTGTTATAATAAGTACAAGTCTAACTCTAAGGCTTTTGTTATAAATTCCTAACAATCAACCTAAGATAGCATACCATTATCCTAGTTTACAACACTTGAAGAAATTAAACCACTTTCCTCAATTTACACAATAACTTGAATGATTTTACAACAATGATTTTGACTGAAATCAAGAAGGTATAATAGTTGGATACAATGATAACAGTCTAATATAATTTCAAGTACCACAGAGAACCTTTCTCAATGATATGAATATGTAAAGTATGTACTTGAAATATGAAAGTAAGACTTTGAATAATTTAAAATATTTCATAAAGTTTGTTCAAAGTTGTTCTAAGATTGATGTAAAAATCGTTAAGTTAAATCAAAAAACTAAGAAGTATATATACTCCTTAGACATCACTTCAGATAAGTGGCAATCGTTCCTATATGTTTGATGAACATATGCAATGATCCAGATTGAATCTGAACTGAAAAATTGCATTGCTTCGCAGTTGTATTTGGCTACAGCCTAAGTGTAGTCGAATACACCTCTCTAACATTCAGTTTGATTTCAAAAGTTTAACCTTGTATTCGAACAAAAATCCTTATAGTCGAATACAGATGACTGAATTTTGCCACTAACTTGATTTTGTATTCGGCTACAACGTATTGTAGTCGAATACAAAAGTGTAGTTTTAGCTACTGACTTGATATTTGTATTTGGCTATAACATCCTGTAGTTGAATATAGATATGCAGTTTTTGCTACTGACTTGAGTTTGTATTTGGCTACAACATGTTGTAGTCGAATATAGATGTGCAATTTTTGCTACTGACTTCATATTTAATCAGCGACACATATATGTAGTCGAATACAACCTTATTTTTGTAAAAAACTGGATTTTCAAAAATTGTTCATGCATTTTGACACTTTGAAAATTCTTATGATGCATATGCTAAAATAGAATTGTAACACCCTGTTTTTCAAAGCGAGGGTGTATTTTTTTTTCGAAAGAAATTAAAATAAACCAGAGAAATAAATAAGGTAACACCGTTGGATAAATAATTAAGTCATTATAATCTACAAGCAGTGGAAAAAGTTTACAAAATATGAATTCAAAATGTTTACATATCAAAAGTGGTACAGTCTTCCAGTTTACAAATAAAAACAACCCAAAAGAAAGACATCCGTTCCCACTGTGTCAACCTAGTCTGATCATTTTACAAAACAACTAAACACCATGAGTGATCTCCACGCGCCCCGTGAGATCCTCCTAACGTAGCTCCAGTCAAGCATTCTCATCTACATCCCCATCCACAGGGTATGAACCGGTAGGATAGTCCTGGCTATCATCTGAGGGCAAAGCCCAGATTTCCACAATAGTTGTAAAGGGTCACCAACCGAAATTAACAATTAACACGTAACATTTAAGTTTTCAAATGCACAAAATACCCTTTCCACTAAGCATGCACCTTAAAAGGATTTTCCATATGCTAAAAGTTCATGTCATACTTGCCAAATAAAAATGAAATCAAAATAAAGTTCCCAATCCATCAAGTAATATATAATTGACCAAAACATTGATAAATCACTTGAACAATCAATTATCTAACTCAAAATAAGATTTTCCACTGAGCCAATCGATTGGGGAAATCAATTTCCAGAAAGTTTTTAGTGAAAATTGAACTCTGGGCTTAAATCAATCGATTGGGTAAATTGATTGACTCAATCGATTGGGTAAATCGATTGACAGACAGAGCCCCTGTATTGAATCCAATCGATTGAGCAAATCGATTTCGTGAAAGGCAGAGCCCCTGACTTGAAATCCAATTGAATCCAATTGATTTACCAAATCGATTTCTTAAATGATTTTGAAATACAACTTATAAAATCGATTGGGTAAATCGATTTCGTGTAAAACAGGGCCCCTGTAACTCATCAAATCGATTGGGTAAATCGATTTCCATGTGTATTCTTTCAAAAATTCATAAACTAACTCCATCACATTCATACATGATCCCAAATCTTAACGCTTAGCACTAATAACGCAATCGCTACAACATCGTGAGTTTCGAAATAGATTTGCAATAAAACATGTTACACCAAATTCCAAAAGATAGCACTTAACACTTATAATACAATTACTACAACATCATGAGTTTCGAAATGGTATTACAATCAACATGTTATCACCAAATTCCAAAACATAACACTTAACACTTATAATACAATTACTACAACATCATGAGTTTTCGAAATAGTATTGCAATCAAACATGTTATCACCAAATTCCAAAACATAACACTTAACACTTATAACACAATACCTACACGGACAAAATGAACCAACAATTCACAGTTTAACAGGGTGTAGTCTCTCACGGACAAACATCTGTGTAGTCTCTCACGGACAAACACAATTCACCAGGGCGTAGTCTCTCACGGACAAACCCCTGTGCAGTCTCTCACGGACAAACACAATTCACCAAGAAACGTAAGTCGTAACGTACTGCCTATCACGGCCCGTACCGTTTACCAAGGTGCCACCTATCACGGGTCTGCACAACTTACCAAAAATCGTAAACCATAAACGTACTGCCTATCACGGTCCCGTACCGTTTACCAAGAAACGTAAGTCGTAAACGTACCACCTATCACGGGTCTGTACTGTTTACCGAGGTGCCACCTATCACGGGTCTGCACAACTTACCAAAAATCGTAAACCATAAAGTACTGCCTATCACGGGCTCGTACCATTTACCAAGAAACGTAAGTCGTAAACGTACCACCTATCACGGGTCTGTACTGTTTACCGATGTGCCACCTATCACGGGTATGTACAACTTACCAAAAATCGTAAACCATAAACGTTCTGCCTATCATGGGTCCCGTACCGTTTACCAATGTGCCACCTATCACGGGTCTGCACGGTTTACTAAAACAAACATTAAGTAAACGAGACATTAAGAGATTCCCCATTCTTAATACTCATTTAACTTAAGCGATTTTCAAAACAAACATTAAGTAACCAAGACATTAAGAGATTCCCCATTCTTAACGCCCAGTTAACTTAAATGATTTTTCAAAACAACATTAAGTAAATAAGTCATTAAGAGATTCCCCATTCTTAATACTTATTTAACTTAAACGATTTTCGAAATAAATATTAAGTAAACGAGATATTAAGAGATTCCCCATTCTTAATTCTCATTTAACTTAAAAGATTTTCCAAAACAAACATTAAGTAACCAAGACATTAAGAGATTCCCCATTCTTAACGCCCAGTTAACTTAAATGATTTTCCAAAACAACATTAAGTAAATAAGTCATTAAGAGATTCCCCATTCTTAATACTTATTTAACTTAAACGATTTTCCAAAACAAACATTAAGTAATCAAGACATTAAGAGATTCCCCATTCTTAACGCCCAGTTAACTTAAATGATTTTCCAAAACAACATTAAGTAAATAAGTCATTAAGAGATTCCTCATTCTTAATACTTATTTAACTTAAACGATTTTCCAAAACAAACATTAAGTAACCAAGACATTAAGAGATTCCCCATTCTTAACGCCCAGTTAACTTAAACGATTTTCAAAACAAATATTAAGTAAACGAGACATTAAGAGATTCTCCATTCTTAATTCTCATTTAACTTAAACGATTTTTCAAAACAACATTAAGTAACCAAGACATTAAGAGATTCCCCATTCTTAACGCTCAGTTAACTTAAACGATTTTCAAAACAAACTTCAAGTAAATAAGACATTAAGAGATTCCCCATTCTTAATTCTCATTTAACTTGAACGATTTTCCAAAACACACATTAAGTAAACGAGACGTTAAGAGATTCCCCATTCTTAATACTTGTTTAACTCTAATGGTTTTCAAATTTCACACCAAACAAACTCGAACATAATATCCAAATCAATGAACGATTCACACCAAATCACATCAACCAACAACCATCAAGTAAGAACACGCCAAGTACGATGACACAAATTAAATTAATCCATCACTCAAACACAACAAGTTTCATATACTCGAAATCATACATAATGGGTTTAAAATTTATTCTCCACAAAACATTACTTAAACCCTAACCAAATTCTTTTCCACACAACCACAAGTAAGTCCCTAAATGCAAACTAAAAGTTTGGAAGGAGCCCTTACCTTCACGTTAGCTTCCACGTTTGATTACGGTACCGTGAGTTAATCCGGTAAAATCTCTGCTCGCAGCGCCGCTTCTAAAGTTGGTCCACTAGCACCGTAGCACGGAGGTGAGCAACTTTCCCTTCTATCTCTTCGTGAAACGAAGCTTAGATCTAGAAGAAACGGGAAGATTTGTGTTTGACGGTTTTGAAATCCCTAAACCGTTTTTCTTCATTTTCGGATCAAAGAGGAAGAGTGAAGTTGAGAAATCCTTGTCCTATCACCTACTATCAATTTCGAATTCAAGGAAGCAAGGAAGAACGTAAATGGATGAAGATGGAGGAAGGAGGAAAAACGCACGCGAGGCAGGGGAGGAAGAAGATGGAATTTTCTGTTTTCTCTCCTTCTCTTTTCCTTTCTTCCTTTTTCTTTCCTTTCTATTTCTTTTCTTTTCCAATTCCTTCCCTTCCTTTTCTATATATATAAACACACACATATATATATGTATATATATATATATATTAATAATAATTAACAAATATCTCCAAATCTTTAGATATTTATTAAATTATCCTTTCACCCATAACGCATTAAACTCTTCACAAAAGATTCACCGCAGTTAATTTAATTTATTTATCGGCGAGTAATTCTAAGCGGACATCAAAATACCTTTTTGGTCTTATAACTCCAAAATATTAATGACTTTGGCTAAAAAGCCTCCGAGTTCAATACCAAAAATACACCAAAATAGATAAAATACACTTTAAAATTATGGGTCTTACAAGAATGTTCTCGTGTGCATTTAAAATATAACAATATTAGATTGCATCATGTACCTTAAATTATAGGTCTTCTAGAATATTGAATATAGTTGACTTCATTGTTGACTTCTCTATCAGCTTGCAATTTGATCACTTTATTTGGTCTTTGTCTTCATAAAAAAATATAAGCATTTTACAAAACCCTCAATGCAAGGGTAAAAACTAGGAGTCGTACAGATCAAAGAAATAGTTTCTCCTCCAAAAATCTCATCAATCCTCCTTTCACTAAGTTACCCATTCAACCAACCTTGCAAAATACATCAATCTTTACTCCTTTCTTGTCATTCACCATCAGATTTCTCACATCTTCCACATTTCCTCTCAAACACATTTTTTCACCAAACTTACAAAACTTCCTTTCTCAACATGGACGCACACAAACGAGGACCAAGAACCAAGCATGCAGCAGTGGATCCCTCAAGAAAGCGAACAAAGAATCCACACATCACGAATTTATCCCGGCTTCTACACACACCAGAAGAAATCGACCAATTTTGCACATTCTACTCTAACAAGAGACTCATTATTCCAAAATATGGTACTTTAAATTCCTTCTGTGCCTTTCAATTCCCTGAGTTGCTCAAAGCCCAACATGTTGAAGAATTTATTGGTTACATAGGTCCTGTCTATCCTGATTTAGTTAGGATTTTCTATTGTAATCTCACCGAAGATAGAAATGTGCTAGTGTCTCGAGTCAAGGGTAAAACCATTCGGTTAAACACCAAAACCATTGGAGAAATCTTAAACATTCCCTTTGAAGGTCAAAAATTTTGTCCCAACAACTTGTGTGAATGGGCCGATATTTCTAAATATGATGCTTATGTTGCATTATATCGGTATGACAAACGCACGATAGAACAAAAGAGGACTCAGGCTGGTTCAAAATATGCGCAACAACGGTATGGAGTTGGGAATCTTACCGTTGATTATCGCTTTCTGCACTATTTCCTCATTTACATTTTGGTTCTGAAGGCTGGAAATTACTCCCAAATTTCGGAGCTTGAATTACAGATCATGAACTTTATGTATGAAGGATGTCCACTAAACTAAGCATACTTTGTTAAATCTGTAATGTTTGTGTCAAGAGAAGCAATTGGGTTACCATATGCTAAAGAAGTTTCCCGGATTTTGGAACATTTTGGGGTGGACTTCTCTGACGAAGTCATGTATACACCCACCAAGGAAAACTTGTTGGATTTAGGCGTTCTGCCTAGCATGCGGATCGTATGGAATGAGGAGCTTCAGTCCTTTGTGCATAAAGGTGACCTTGGTCAACCATCTGATGCCGCTCAAGAGGACACTGCTGGCCCCTCCAATGTTGTTGCCCAATATGATGAAGATGGCGAGGAAACAACCTCTGATGATGATTATATCTCCAATCACATGGTCATGAATAGACTTGACTCTTTCCAAACCTTCATCCAAACCTAATTCCAAAATCTGACCACTTCTATCGACACTCACTTCCACAACATTGAAACTACTATAGCTCGCAACCATGACGCTTTATCTCAGGACATTAGTAGTTTATATGACAAAATTGATCATCTTCACATTCCAACAGATTTTGATTAGTTCGATCCTAGGAGTTTATTTATTATCGTTTGTTTGTGTAATATTTCGATGCTAGGATTTTAATTGTTGTAGTTTGGTTGTGTATCGCTTAATGCTGACAATATCAAACTCGCTTACCATTTTTGTCTTTATGATGTATTTAATTGAACATGACTCCATCCTTCATTATGTCATTCTCTTTTGTTTACCATGTGTACTACTTTTCCCTTTATTCATGTTTATATGCTTGGAATTGTATGTTTTTCCTTCTTTTTGATCATGTCAAAAGGGGGAGAAAATTTGGTATTGTTGTTTCTTTAAAAACCGTTGTAGATCTTCAAACAAGTTTTCAATTTAATCACATACATTCAAGCTCAACGGGGGACTACGCATATATTACGGGGGAGCAATGTTAGAATTATACAAGAGTCTCCTTTGGAAACAATGTAGCCTATTACAATTTGGAACAATACTTTATACTTGCTTTCAACAAAGCAAAGACTACGTCAGCCTTAGAGCCTCCATTGTGAATTTTTTCAATACCCACAAACTTTTAAAAGCCTAGACGAAGCCTTAAACCTTTATGATTGCAACACCAGTAAGTTGAATGATCCTGGCTTGAGTCCTCAAAGCATCGTTGAAAACTTCATCATTTGAAGTTGTAACATACCTCTAGAAATTTTTAACTAGCTCATCATAAATTTTATGTTCTTCGAAATTGAAGTAATCGTACCAACCCATCTCACAAAAATCATTGATGAAGTCAAACTCATTCTACAAGGGTTTCTAATTCGGAAAGACGAATATACATTATAGGAGCAGTTTTGGATGCCTTTTGTTTTAAGAAAGTGCATAGATAGAGATAGTAAAGGTAGTTGGTGAACGGGAGTGGTGGGTGAGTGATTTTGTTCAAACGATTCTATTACTCATTTAAAAAAATGAATTAAAATAAAAAATAAAATGAATTTGAAAAACGCTACAAAAAGACAGTTGTAATAAATATTTTGTCATTAAAAAATATTCAAACTCATTACAACTTTAACTCAACATATGAGAACAAGTAAGTGTCTTAGAATACCAACATTCAACGTATGTTACTAGCAAGGAAACAATTTCGTTCTAGAGATAGATAATTCGTGTTGTTTGAAAAGAGGCATAATTTTCAATTTATTCAGCAAGGGTTTAAAAATAGATCTATTACCAAAAGTAGATTGAAATTCAATCTACAAGAGGCAGAATAAAATTTCAATTCTCTAGAGGCATGAAATAGTTAGATAAAAAAAATAACTTATCATATCTTTGTATACCTTGATCTTATATAGTTGATTCATCTTTGGTAAGAGAACAAGTATATGCATTTGAATAAGCATTAGTTTACCATCTTCCATTTTAAACTTGTTAAGTAGACTTAGACTCACGTTCAAAGTAGACTTAGACTCACGTTCAAAGAGATCATGAGTAAAAGAAATTTGTTTTAAGAAATAAAATAATAATAATAATAATAATAATAATATATAAATAAATAAAACGTCAACCTATGAATCGCGGTTTGGGCTATATATATATTCAACCGTTACATAATACAAACACTTTTGTCTTTGGACAAACACTTTCTATTTTCTTAATCTAAACCCATTTTACGAGAATTAGAAGAAATTCCAATCGCCAAGAACGCTTTCTTTGAAATTCATCGCATCACATCACAATAAAAAATAAAATGAATTTGAAATAAGATACAAACAGATAGTTGTAATAAATGTTTTGTAATTAAAAAAATTTGAATTCATTACAATGTTAACTCTACATGTGAGAGCAAGTGAGCGTCTTAGAATACCGACCAACATATGTCACTACCAAGAAAAAAAATTTGTTCTAGATGTAGAAAATTAGTGTTGATTGACAAGAGGCAAAATTTTCATTTTATTGAGCTATGGTTTAAAATGATATCTATTACCAGATGTAGATTGAAATTCAATCTACTAGAGGTAGAATAAAAGTTCAATTCTCTAGGGGCAAAATGAAAATTCATTTTAGACAATCAACATAGAGTTTAAATAATCATTCTTTTATAAAGTGAATATTTAAATTCTACTTTATAAAATTGAATCTATTTTAAAAAAATTTGTATAAATATATGTCCATTAATGGTCATTATCCATAAATTTAATGTCAAGAATACCTTTGTGAACATTGGCTCTTATAAAATGATGTTTAATTTCAATATGTTTAACTCTAGAATGTAAAATTAGAATAATTTTTTGTTAGACAAAA
Source organism: Cicer pinnatifidum (assembly GCA_037974775.1). Lineage (NCBI taxonomy): Eukaryota > Viridiplantae > Streptophyta > Magnoliopsida > Fabales > Fabaceae > Cicer > Cicer pinnatifidum. The sequence continues at coordinate 24,651,507 of JBBPBR010000007.1, read as the reverse complement.
TACCAGATGTATTATTACAAAAGATATAAATGTTACTCTAATTCATTTGATAATCTTCAATGTACTGTTTCATTCATAGTAGTTGTATGTTGCAGCTTGCTACTAAAATATATTATACTTCTAAAATAGATAAATCAATGATTCTCATTAATGAATGTACAACTTTCAAAAATACTTTTGCGCTCTATTTTGTCTCTAATATAGTGGGCACCGTAGAATATGAGTAATATATATGACAAAGTTTTCTTATATGGCTAAATAAGCTTAGTAATACTTTCCAAGTGGCTATATTAGATTGCTAACTTTTGATGTGACTATATTCTCATCTATTTCTCACAATCTATTAAAGTGGACTTAGACTCATATTCAGTAGATTATGAGTAAAATAATAATAATAATAATAATAATAATAATAATAATAATAATAATAATAATAATAATAATAATAATAATAATAATAATAATAATAATAATAATAATAATAAGCCTTCTTCCAAGAACCGTGTCGTGACTCAGAAGCTATCGTTACTGGAAACGGAGAAAACAATGGACAAAGTAACGGTGTTTGTGAGAGTGAGACCAATTTCGAAGAAGGAAAAGGAAGCGGGTTCGAAGTGTTGTGTGAGGATCGTGAATCCCGATGACGTGTATTTGAAGATTACTTGAGGTTGAAGAGAATTCGTGGACGTCATTTCACCTTTGATGCTTGCTTTCTTGATTCAACTACTCAATGGAAACTTTATTCCACCTCGTGAGTTCAGTTCTCTATACCACGACATTCACACCTTAATTATATTCAATTAATTTATTTTCTCAGATTATTACAATGTCTTATGTGCTTCATTGATTCTCTTCATTCATAATTTTCCTAAATTTGACTTTCCTGTAAATATAGTATATCATTATCAAATTAAATTTGGCTTTCCTATAAATATAGTATATTATTATTAAATTAAATATGTCTTATTGGATTCTCTTCGAATATTGGGTTTTGATATGGAAACTTTTTTTTAAACTTTTTTTGGTAAAATATCATGATAATTGTTTTATTTCATTTAGTTCACTTTATTTATTGAAGAATGTCATACACATATAATTGTGGTTACATTCAATCACTTTTATTTTTCCATTCTATGAAGTTTTTCCATCTCTTTACTTTCTATTTTAATCCTATGAAGTTTTATAAGTGCTTTCACATCATAATGTTATTATTTGATGTATGGTTAAAAACTTGTTTACGTTGCATTTTCAGAACATCAAAACTTGTGGAAGGAGTTCTACAAGGGAGGAATGGGACAGTTTTCTGTTATGGTGCGACTGGAGCTGGAAAAACTTACACAATGCTTGGTACAGTGGAGAGCCCAAGGGTGATGGTGTTGGCAATTAAGGATCTTGTCGGTAAAATCAAGACGAGAAGTTATGATGGAAACCATGTTGTTCATTTGTCCTATCTTGAGGTTTTTAATGAAACTATAAGAGATTTGATTTCACCTGGAAGACCTTTGGTTTTGATAGAAGATAAATAGGTCCACTTTCTTATCTTAATTGTAATTTTAAAAGAAAATTAGCCATGTTCAAGAGAAATGTTACTGATAATTTGTGCCTGTTATGGTACCTGTGACTACATACATGACTTTGAAATAAATTGAATGATTTTTCAATAGTATATCTTGATGCAAGTACATACATAGGTACAATCAATTTACAAAGATATGATGATATTTTGATAAACATTCAAAGTTCATGTATACTGAGTCACATAATGCGGCCGCTGCAACCCCCATGAAGCTGTAATTGTAGATTACATTGTTTTGCATTAGGCCACAATAACTACATTTCAACCACAACTGAGGCAATACATCAGCATGGGAAATTTAATACATTTAGCTCATGTTTACTAGTATGTTTTTTTGGGGCCATCTATACTACTAGCTGAAAGGAATAAGAACTTATTTTTCCTTGTAGGCATTAATACTTAACTCATTAGTCTTAATGAGAAACCTTGTAGTTTAATTTAAATACCTGTTTATTAATATTATTTTAATTCTTCACCTACTAGCCCCTCCAACCAGATTAAATATACGAAAAATGAATTTTTGTTTGCTGTGAAGAGTTCTTGTTTTCGCTGCATCCCATTAAATCACAATATGATCGTCCCTTGTCTAACTATATTTTAGGGGATTGTGGCAGTATGTCTTACACAATACAGAGCTTACTCTACTGATGAAGTAATATTCTGAACCATTCTGATATATTGGAAGACTGCTGTATGAATTTTGAGTTTTTATTTGCTTTTGCTGCTTTAGGTGATGACATGGCTTCAACAAGGAAATCATAACAGAACTACAGAACCAACTCGTGCAAATGAAACATCTTCACGTTCCCATGCTGTCTTGCAGGTACACTTTTGAAGGTTGTTTACAGAAAATGATGCAAAAACCCTTATATGTTGTGATTGTGACTTGTGCTTAGTTTATTTGTTACATATAGGTTGTTGTTGAATACCAAGTTAGAGATGCTGCAATGAATATTATTAACAATGTGGGAAAGCTCTCGTTGATTGATATTGCAGGGTTAGAGAGAGCTCTTGCCACATATCAAAGAACACTTAGATCTCTTGAGGGTTCCAACATTAACCGATCTCTTCTTGCACTAAGCTGCTGCATTAATGCTCTTGTAGATGGAAAGAAGCATATACCATACCGGAATTCAAAATTGACTCAACTTCTCAAAGATTCAGTAGGAGGAACATACAACACTGTCATGATTGCTAACATAAACCCGAGTAACCTCTCATCTGGTGAAACTCAAAACACCCTTCATTGGGCTGATAGAGCCAAGGAGATTCGAACAAAGGTTGAATCCTCTAACCATTTCAAAATTTCACTGATAGAATAGTATTGATTCATCTTGTGTCAAATATATCACTTCGTCGATTCTGAATAATGAAACTGAAACCTGTTGGACATGGATGCCGGCAAATGATGCAAATGAGGATCTATTTCCAGTAACTAAAACAGGAACAGACCAGGCCAAGCTGGTACATGAGCTGCAAAAGGAGAATCGTGAAATGCGAATGCAGCTAGCACGACAGCAACACAAGCTTTTGACACTCGAAGCACAGTCCTTAGCAGCATATTCCTACTCAACACCACTATCCGTTTCATCTCTTCTTTCGACTCCTCCAACTTCTGTTCAACCAAATGAAAAGCGATGGACCAGACCCTTTTTCTTTACTGCAATTTAGCTCACTCCAAAAACCAAGTACAACGGAGAGAAGATAGGCATCACTTTTAGAACACTTAATCAAATTGTAAAATCCCTAGTGTCAGAAATAGAGAGAATGGAAAAGGACCACTGTTTGCTGATAAAGCAGAAAGATGATGTTATTTGCGAGCTTTCACAAAAAAGTAGGAAAACAACAGCAACAAGAAGAATTTGCACTCACTTACTCATGATAGTTGGAGTATTTGCAATTGCCAAATAAGCTGTCATAAGCCCTCTTGAAGCCTATAAATAAAGCTTCAAGAAGAAAAACATATATGAGCTTCAAGTGTGAAGCAATACATCACTCTGAGTCCTAAAATCTATAATCTATTACCAAACACGAGTTGAGCTTACTCATATTCTAACAATATCAAAATCATTACTTTGTAACTCAAGGCTATATTTGTGACATTGCTTGAGTAGTTTATAAAAATCCTTTTATGTTTAAAAGGTACTTTGTAAAAATCCTTTTTGAAAGAGAAAGGTAGTACTTTGTAACAGATCAAAATTAATCTATAAAAGCTATGTGAAAACCAAGAGCGATGTTGCTTTGAGCACTTAGTGGAAAATCTCACAATTGTGAGGACTAGACGTAACCCGTGTTGGGTGAACTAGGATATATCTCTGTGTGATATCTCTTCCCTTATCTTTATTTACTTTTTATCTACTAATCAGTTTTTATATTGATAAGTTAATATTGTTGTTTTTCACTAACCAATAATGTTCTTCGTTTGTAACCAAGATCAATCTTGAGTTAAACATCTTAGTTTTTAACAAAATTTTTAAAAAGGGGCAATTATAATTCAAACTCCCATTCTTATAACTGATATTGTTACTTCAATTGGCATCAAAACCAGTCTATAAGGATTAAACACCCAAAAAGTGTTAGAGCAAACGATTCAGGAAGAAAATGTCAAAAACCAAATACATTGGTGAAGGAGGATCATCAAACAGACCACCTTACTTTGATGGCTCAGATTATTATTTCTGGAAAAGAAAAATGGAGCCGGTTCTAAAGTCATTGGACACAGGTATGTGACGCATCATTACATATAGATATTTCATACCAAGAGTTGATCAAATCGATTCAACATTTGCTGAAAAGAAATAAGCAAATTGGACAACAGAAGAAAAATCTAAGGTACTTCTAAACTCAAAAGCTCAATTATTTTTATCATGTGCTTTAAGTAGGGGAAAAAAGGAAAGAGTAAATGAATGTGATACAATAAATAAAGTATGAGACACATTGCAAACTCACTATGAAGGAACAAGCCATGTTAAGGAAACAATAATAAACATTGGCATACGAAAGTTTGAATTATTTGATATGAATGAAGGAGAGACAATCGATGAAATGTACTAAGGATTCACAACCATAGTGAACTAAATGCGTTCTCTTGGAAAAGCTTATTTTGTACAAGACAGTGTAAGAAAGATCATGAGGTCTTCTAATCATGTGTAGACCAATGGTAACAGCTATAAGCCAAGTCAATAATGTTGAGGTACTAGGTTTGCAAGAACTTGTTGGAACTCTAAGGTCACATGAAGTGTTGTTACTTGAGGATAAACCTGTAAAGAAATGTAAAGTAATAGCTTTAAAGGCATCTCATAATTCACAAAGCATCTCACACTCAAATGAGAAAAGTGATCCAGAAGATAGCCAAGAAAATATTGATGAAGAGATTGTTCTCCTCACAATAAAGATACAAAGAATGATGAGCAGAATAGATCAGATCCAAAAGGGATCTTCTGATAAAAAAGAAAACTTTAAAAGTGAAGTAGACAAGAGTAAAATAACTTGTTTTGGAAGCAAAAAAATTGACATTATAAAATTGAATGTCCCTTAAACAAAATAGCACCAAAGAAATTTCCTTTTAAGAAGAAATCAGTGATGGTAACTTGGGATGGTTATGATGAATTTGAAACAGAGGAACTTGAAGAAGCCAACTTATGTTTGATGGCAAACTATGAAGATATGGAGGTAATAAATTTTGAACCTTGTCCCTTATGTGAAAAAATTGAAAAAGATTTTGATAGTTTACTTAATGATTCATACATGCTTGTTCAAAAATGTAACTCTTTAAAGAATCAAGTTTAAGAAAACTGATGAAACTGAAAATTCAGAATGTTCTACGATTCAAAATGAGAACATTCTTCTTAAAACAAAAAATGAAATTCTCAAAAATGACTTAGGAAAATTTTTCAAGTCCACCGAAACATTTAAAAAAAATCATGGGACCCCAAGTAGGGATATTTGACAAAGCTGGACTTGGTTTTGACAAAACTCAAACACAAAAATATATAAAATTGTTTTTGTTCTTGAAAGAAAGGATGACAAATGCAAAGCAAGATGTTCATACTATAAAAAATTGGACATTTAGAATATGCCTGCTATTTCAAAAAAAGGATGAAAAACCCAGAAAATAGGGAACAAAGTAACAGTGTTTGTGAGAGTGAGACCAATTTCGAAGAAGGAAAAGGAAGCGGGTTCGAGGTGTTGTGTGAGGATTGTGAATCCCCGGGACGTTTATTTGACCGAATTCATTAATCCTTACAATTACTTGAGGTTGAAGAGAATTCGTGGACGTCATTTCACCTTTGATGCTTGCTTTCCTAATTCAGCCACTCAACACCTGAGTGGTTGGTGATTTGTGTGTTGGACATTGTTCCCTTTATGATTATCTAAGTGGATGGTGACATATACCTTTTGAGCATCATTATCATTTCATGACATATCATATGCATCTTGATGGTCGCTTGTGTGGCTGATTCAATTTTCCTCATTGGTATGAGTCACTTCTGTGTGAATGCATGTGTGACTGGTTATATCTAGATCATATACTTTTAGGAGCATGCATAATTTGCATACATTTTATTGTTATTTTAATTTTGATCTAATTATTTGTTCTAAGGTGAGTTGCTACTTGATTTATTTAGATGCATTTATGACTTTTGATACATCTTTGTGAATTATTAAAGAATCAATTTCTTTAAATATTTTATTACGAAAAGATTTTATATTCATATTTTATGATTGTAACTTACTATTTGGTTTAATTTTGTCGTGGGATGAACTCACCATTTAGACCAACATTTAGATACTAATGATATCAAAGAGTTGCATCAATGATGTTTGACTTAAAAATAATATTTGTATTGATAAATCTAAAGTGGTATATTTCTAAAGTTTATTTTCTTTTCATTGTTAATTTTAAATAGAAATGGGAAGGTGAGGTTCCTTCCGCTAGGAAAAATTTGAATTAGTGAACCTTGTTTTTTTTTTCACTTAAAGAGAATTTATTCTAATTTTGGACATAAGTGAATGTTTTTCTAACAGTTAGCATATTATTCTTGCAAGAAAAAAAATAATAAGAATGATATCTAGTAAATCACATTGTGTTCCTTTACCAAAAATGATATTAAGTTATCTTCTAGTGAAATTTATCTTTATTATATGATGTGCTATTGTGTTTCTCATCTTAATTCCTCATTTCTTTAATAACTCTAGTTGTAATGGTTAAAGTAATTCGATCATCTAATACTACAAAAATCTTCGATAAACTCAAACTCGTTCTCAACAAGATTTAGGAAGTCTGTTTGTAGTTAATTGGGAACATGCAGCTGGTCAAGAATTATTGGATGCAGAATAATCAAAGCAAACTTGTATTATCAGATTCATCAGAGGCGTGTTGAGAACGCGTTGATCAGAGTCAGACACAACTTTAGCAGATTCTTCATAGAATTACCTTGATTTCTTCATTTATCTTCTCTATTAATTAGAGGATGTGACATAAAGTCTTTAAAACATATGACAAATGGTCTACATAGTTAAACGATTTCATAAGCACAATAAATTGTCCCACAAAATAATTTATTTATCATCCAAATATTTAAAGATAATTGCTCTTCAAATCAATTTGGTTATAACAATGTCTTTGTGAAAGAACTACACCAAGAACATCCTCTTGAAAGCCACCCAAATGGTTTTTGTCTATGGCCTCTCCAAACATTGACGAGTGTTGTCCTACTGATTCACTGCCTCCTCATTTAATATGAATATACCTAAATCCACCTCTTAGTTTTCTAGACAAGCAATCAAGCAAAAAAATCTTCTCAATATCTTGAAGTCACTTATGTGCTCCATTTATGTTGTAGAGGCCTTCGAATGATGGAGGGTTCACCTTATGGAACCTATATATAACGAACTCTATTCCTTCCACAATCCCATCGTCATTTCTTCCACCTACCACTACTACTTACATTTGCATGAAGTAAATAAGGTGGAATAGGAATGAAAAAAGAATAATACTTAATTCTAATCTAACACAAGACACCAATTGATCATAAATAAGTAACATGTATCATTTACCACAATATACACATCGCACATGCAAATTGTTAGTAGACACGTAACACGCAATGGTTTGACAAGACAAATCAATTATAATACCAACTAATGTGACACCGTAAATCTCAAACACATATTTAAACCTTAAATACTTAATTATTTTTATTTAAAACAGTTGAAATTAAAAACTTTTTGTAATCATTTCACATCCAAAAGGAAAGGGCATCACATGTTTTATAACACTAAACCATAAAAGGACTTCAATTATTAGTGTAATATAGGCTTAAATCAATAAAAGATAACTTCTTATATGTCTTATATTAAAATTGAAACAAACAATTTATCTTTCCCCGATGTCCCCTATTACAACTCAAAATTCCAAAAGTATAGACGTTACATAACAAGAAAATACATAATAACTTAAATAGTTGAATGATATCAAAAGAATCTAATAACAAGTTATTCTAATATTGCATGCAAACGACATCACATATTAATGACTCTTTATCTACAACCTACAGAATATTTGCGTTCATCACTGACAAACGTCATTAGATTATCATATATTATATAGGGTAATCACAATTCACAACTCATATACATATACCGACAAATGCAATTTCATTATCATATAAGGTAATCACAATTTACAACTCATACACTCATATTCACCTCTACATAAGGATCAACACAAATGAAATCACAATTTACAACTCATATAGTCATGTTCATTTCTACATAAGGATCAACACAAATGAGTTCATTTGTAATCACATAAATTCAAGTTAATTAGTCACAAATACAAAATTATGCAATGTAATTAATATTTTTTCACATAATGCGACACTTCTTATGAATGTCGTACCCTACTACTTTGAAGTACTTGGGATGAACATGGCACTACATCCTTCGCTTGGATGAACACATTTAAGTCTTTTGTAGGCTCTCTCAACACCAAAACTACCATGGTTACTATTTGGTGTATAGTTAGGGTATTGATGTGTTGCATGGTATGTAACTCCCAACATAGAGAAAATACTCCCAAGCCATATAGGTATTCTCTTCCCGATCGACTACCCCAATGTTACTTGTGATCGTCACCCAAGGCCACACATTTTATACTTCCCTTCATCTTTGGATTAGTTAGCACATAAAATACAATGATACAAATTTCTTAATAAAGAAACCATACTTTTCAGTTCAATGGATTTTAGATTGCTTATAATTCTTAAAAATATTTGATACTTTTAGAAATTTATATAATTGAAATCTTGTGATAGTTTGATTTCATACTTTAGAGTATGCATATACATATAGTTTGTATATACATATAGTGTAGAATTAGTAGTTTCTTCGAAGTTGGAGATTGCTTAATATAGCCCGAAAAGAAATAAATAAGTTGTCTCATATAGCCATATTTCTTATAAAGCTTAGTTGCTTATGTATGGATGGATAATTATGTTTTTAGGTATGCCATTGTACGCAATTTCGGTTATTCGAAATAGATTTGTTGGTGTTCAAATATACCTGATACATTATATATAAGATTAATGTGTTGACCTTATCCCTTCTCGTGTATTGAATATGCTATTGACCAGACACACTACTTCAAGATCAGATGATGCAATCAGATAATGTGCTTGTATAGTACTAGACACAATGAATTTCAGTCGTGCTTTATAAAATAATGTAGTCAAACGATATCCTGAGAGACTTGATTATAACATCTGCATATTTGAACAAATGTCAGAGAATAAATTGTTCTCTAATGTTTCGTTATCATCAAAATAAATTACAAGTCATTGTTTATGAACCACCTTGGTCCAAACAATATCCCTTTTTTTATGATGACAAACATGTAATTTCATGACTAGTTTTCCATGCTTGAATGAACTATTTTTATAAAATAATAAAACGTTCCCTACAAATTTTAGCAAACAAAAATAATCCACGTAACAATAAATATATTTATAAGAGTTGCTGCCATCTGACTCCCCC
>JBBPBR010000007.1:24620072-24641842 GCA_037974775.1 Cicer pinnatifidum | reverse complement strand
CCCCCCCCCCCCCCCCCCAACATCTCTATGATCAAAGACATGAATAGACCCACCTCAATCAATCTAGAAATTATAGACCTATTGGTTATAAATATCAACAAGTGATTCACTCACTTTACCAACTTCTCACTTTAGATGAGACAAATTCATATATACCCACATACATAAGCTGATAGACTAGTAAAAGATACTCCATCAAGTCCTTTATTATAAAAGACAATTGAGTTATAATTTTATCAACAAAAAATGATGTATTTAATCTATATTGTAAATCAAATACGTCAACTTTTGTTAGGAGTGACCGTTGAACCGATCTGGGAGGACACCAAAAAGACTAGAGGTGCGCACTACAAACTGGATTTGTTGAAAGATGTCTTTAGAAGACAATGTGTAGTAGAGAGATTTGACTGTGCTACTAGGCCGTATCTCTTGAATTTAGTAGGGAGTACTATTTTCGCTGATAAGAGTCCTACTCTAGTTGATGCGAAGTACCTTCCTTTATTCAAACATTTAGATGGTACAAATAAATACATATGGAGTACTGCTGCACTCGCAGTCCTTTATGACTATCTATCAGATTCTTGTTGTTATGACACCAAACAACTAGGTGGATATATGTCCCTACTTCATGTATTAAATATTTATTTATTTATTTTTATTTATTAAATATTATGTTAATTATTTTTAATTATTAATTTTTATGTATATCATTTATTTATTTTTATGTTTAATTTTTTAAATATTAATTATTATTTATTGTTAATTATTAATTTTTTTATTATCATTAATATATTTATTTTTATTTGCAACAGTGTTGGATTTACAAATATTTTCTAAATATATGTAATAGAGGCGACCAAGGTGCTGACATGAAATATTTTGCCCGAATGAATAGACGTGCTACAAACAAGGCAAGCACAAGGTCACTGAGTACATACGTAAGATTGACGTATTGACACTTGCAGATGTCATATGGAGACCATGAGAGAGTCATAGGGATGTCATTCCCTTTGATGATATCATGCTCTACATTTGTCACCTCCGATTATGCAGCACAATAGTGAAATATCTGCCAGAGAGGTGTTTAACACAGTTTGCATCATCGCCACCTCCAGGTCCTTCTAAATTATTTGATGTAGATGTGGAATGGTTGGGATATGTGACCCCTGTCACCGAGATATTTCACAAGATCCGTCCAACTACATATCCATATGAGTGTCAATAGAGATATTTGAAGTGGTTCTTTCAGGTGTCTCATCCACTACTAGTGCGACTAGATGATATACCCCAAGTCCCACATTATAATGTCTCGACCACCAGTGCAGATGCTTCTAGTTCACAACCGCCAACTATCCTACAGCAAATCGGTGATCTTGTACATCAGGGGTTGAATGAACATGAAGCTAATTCGGATGATGAGTTGTATATTCACTTTTATAAATATTTGTATTTATCGCGTACTCACACTAGTTAGTAGTAACTTTTATAAACATTGTGCTTGTGAACATCTATTATAAACACTTAATGCGTTATTGTTATGTTGTTTACTTTATATTGTTTTTGATGAAATATAAGGAAAATAAAATAAATAAATTACAAGATGAAATCGAGCGACAGTAAACTAAAATTAATTAATAACAAGTGATTTTGTAACAGTTTTAAAGCATTAAGTTTCATCTAATGACATTGCATCTACGGGTTTTCTATGTGAATTTTGGGTAACACGTGGCAAACGACCTAATAAATACCCCTAGTGTTGTAGATGCCCTGTATATGCTATTGTCCAAGAAGTTGCTTCATTCGTGCGATATTGCTTCCAACTTGGTGCAATGTATGACATTGGAAATCCATCTTTTCATTTTTAACTGCAAAATAAGATCATTTGATTATTATAAAAATTCATTTGATTATTTAAAAAAATTAATACAAAAGAAAATAAGATAATTTTACTGGAACCCAATGATTTCCATCAACAAAACCAATACATATCATACGATCATTTTTTGTCGATCCTGAATGTGAACCCCTCATAGGAAATAAAGTCATTGAAAATGTCTAACCAAATGTGACGAGAATAATATTATATGGTTTCGCTATCACGTAACTCATATTAGGTATGGACATCTATTTATCTATAGGTTGAAGACCTAAGCCGAATATCTTCAACGAATCTTTTACTTCTCTAATGCGTCCTGTGAATAGTCTATCATATGGAGTTATATGAGAAGCAATCTCCTAGTCCAAACTATTGCAGACCAAAGACCAAGACTCCTCACCGTGTCTAAGCAATAATCCAATAATGCGAAAACCACAATTTACATCCGCTACCACATCAAATATGTCATTAATGTATGGTTGAATAACATCAGGAAATTGTCTCCAAAACAAATGCTTTGAAGATTGAGATGATTGAGAGGGTTGTTTCTTTGATTGAGAGGCTTGCATTTTCTTTGATGGCTGAGATGGTTGGGAACCAGGATCTTCACAATATATTGCATAACATGCTCAAAGTAAGAAGGGTCTCGATATACATCATAACCATATGACTTCTTACACTTACTTTTCTTCACTCGTCATTTTTTGTGTGTGACTTTTTCAGGTGGTGGACACATTAAACTTGTAGTTGAAAAACAAGTTCACGCACCTTACTCTTCAACATTCGTTTTCTTATAACATCAAATGATAGAAAATGTTTCCATAAGGCATTCATCTTAGTAGACATATCCAACTATGATCCATCTTCTATGTCTTGGGTGAGTTCACATTCCATGCTTAATTTTCTTCATTGAATATGCACAAAATCTAGAGGAATTGGTTCATCCATCAATTTATATTGTGCCACTTCACAAGCACAAGGTAACCCGTATGTCCTTCTAAGAGAGCACCCACATACATATTTGTCAGTACTCACCCACTCAACTTTCTCGTATTCTTCAACAATACGTCTTTGAGTTTCTCTTGATACAAATGTATTCAGTCTCTGATAAAATGGATTTATGTGTTCATGCTCTTCATCATAGAAACTTTTTTGAAACGAGCCCACCATTTTTTTGTCTATTTTATTTTTTTATGTTGTAATCTTATCATGCTGTTCATAGCCTCCCAATATTTACACATGTCACCCATACTATGTTCCAACATTAACTTCAATTTCTAATAAGCTGACTCAACCCTATCATTACATATATATTGTCACAACCTATCATTAATTTATTTCTCCTCCCTTTCTCTCCTGTCTCTATACCTGATCTTTTGAAGATAACAGTAGCTTTTTTTTTATATCGATTTCTTTAGCCCCGGTTTACAACAAAGTCCCTTGTATCAAATATCTGAAATAAAATATAAAATAAATTATAATTAATCACAATAATATATTTTTTCACTATTAATATTAATTATAATTATTCATACATGATCTGTGTCAAAAATGTTTGTAGTATCGACACATGTTTTATCCAATAATAGTAGTGGTTTATCTATATATGTTAATATTTTAAAAAATTAATAAAATTTAAAAAAAAAATTTAAAAATTGGTGTGTACTGGAAAACTTATTAATGAAACTTTTCGGAAACACCTTCTGTATCGGAAAAGTTGAAGAAAGTTTCCCTGTACACACATTTTACCATGATGTACCGAAAATATTTTTTTAAAGTTTTCCTGTATAAACCTTCTGTATCGGAAAACTTATGCAAAGTTTTCTGGAAATCTTCAAAATCGAAAGTTACCAAAAACCTTGCATCTACTGAATTTTTTTGACGGCTCCAAAAATGATAAAATGGTAAAAAAAAAGTAACTTTAAATTTTGTGAAATAATAAAAAAAATTTTGAGTAATTTTGACATTTTCATAAAATTATAGATTTATAGGTAAAAAAAAAAAGGGAGTACAAATTTGCACTTACAGAAAATCTTTTTTAGGGCTTTAGAAATAAAAAAATGGTAAAAAAAAGTCTAAATTTTGTGAAATAGTAAAAAAAAATTAAGACAATTTCATAAAATTATAGAGTTATAAATCTAAAAATGGGGTACATTTTTCCCCCATGAATGGAATAGATAACTTTACACTCTCGTGTGTTGTAATTGTTTATCCAAACGGAACATTGCCTAATCAGCAACCTACATAAGGGGATTTATTCTAACTCACTCACTCTCAGCAGATGCCACACCATGCTTCTTCTTCCCTCCTTGAAGCTGCATAGCAATTTCCGGTTCTGCACTCCCGGTTACCGGAGAAACCAAACACACCGCAATAGTAATATCATCAGGTGTGCAAAGAAGAGAACCGGCAAAAAGCTGTACCCGTCAGAGAAGAAGAAACTGAAGTCCAAATACAAAGAACTTTTGTCTACTTTTAACGAGAAGAGCAAATTTGAGGGTACATGGAGACTCTTCAACCTCGCTGTTCCACTTGATCAAGATCCTGGCAAAGACTCTCAAGAAATTTCCGATGCCCTTCTTCAATCAATCGCTGAACTTCTCAAGTTTCCGGTAATTTAAAAATCAAAACTCATTTTGAGCCTTTTTGTTGGCCTCAGCTTCTTTTTATTTTATGTCTTTTCAGTGGATTGAAATGTGAATTTAATTTCTTTTAGGTTGCTTTGATGTTGCCGCGAGAACCTTTCTCGGTTGTTAGAAAGTCCTTTGATGCTAGAAAGGTATGTAATGTTCCATGTGGTGTTAGAATCTTGTGAAAACATGCTAGTGGAAAGAAAAGTTGCTCTGCAACTCTGAATTATTCATTCATTGAATTGATTACAATTGTGTTGAAGTTCTTACAATATATACAACTTGAGTAAACTAACTGAATCCTAACTGACTTAAGAGTTAGCTCAACTAACTAACTAACTCTTAAGTTACTACCAAACTAGTACAATGCATATAACTACAATTGCACAAACATACTCTATTAGCCCCCTTTCAAACTTAAGGATTTTTGCATTCAAAGACCTTGAGTTTGTCCCTTAAGCTAAGAAATCTTGTTGTAGGCAGTGGTTTTGTGAGTGCATCAGCTATCTGGTCAGTGCCTGGAACATGCTGGACTGAGAGAGACTTGGCCACTACTTTCTCTCTAACAAAGTGAATAACTAATTCAAGATGCTTTGGTCGAAGCTTGCAAAACTGGATTTTGAGCAAGTAAAACAGCACTTAAGTTGTCACAGAGAAGGATATGTGTATGAAAAGGAACGTTTAGCTCAGTTAACAAGGACTGAATCCACATTAGTTCAGCTGTAGAGTGAGTATGGCCACCATATTCAGCTTCTACACTAGAGTGAGCAACAAGAGATTGTTTCCTGGCACTCCATGAGATGAGATTTGGACCAAAGAAGATGCAGGAGCCTGAGGTGGAACTACGATCATCAGGATCACTAGTCCAGTCTGAGTCACTATAGTTCGAAGAGATAACTTAGACACCATAGACAAGGGTTGAAGTAATAGACCATGTTGTATGGTGCCAAACAAGTATCTCAAAATTCTTGACTGCTTGCCAATGGGACTCCAGAGGATGAGACATGAATTGGCATACTTTGTTGATACAAAATGCAATTTCTAGGTCCAGTGTCCTTCGGTGAATTTTTTTTTTTTTCTTTCAGTAAACCGTATCCCAATTTTGGTTTATCCCCTTCTCTGTTGCTCTGTTCATTTCTCCAGCAAATCAATTGCTACAATGTTCATCGCAATTTTTTTTCTTCTTCTTCCGCTACTGTTTCGCTGCTGTTTTAGGTAACATTTTACTGACTACGACTACTAATGAATATTTTCTTTGATGGATAGAGTATGGTTAAAACTCCGGTTTTGTTGTTTTAGCTACACAAAGTGGTAATTCACCTGTTTGCATCTCACCTTCCCTTAGTCCATGGGTTCTCGATTCAGGTGCATCTCACCACACTACTGGTAATAAGACTATTTTATTCTCTCTCACTACATCTAGTTATTTACCTAAATTAGTCTCAATCAATGGTTCTGAAGCACAGTCCAAAGGGATTGGCACTGTCCAAATCCTCCCTTCTCTGTTAGCTACATTTGTCCTTTATGTGCCTGGATGCCAATTTAATATAATTTCCATTAGTTGATTAACTTGTTCTCATGACTGTGTTGTCACCTTTAATAATTGCAATGTTAGTCTGTGAGATCGGATTTCGGGATGACAAATTGGTGTCGGATGCAAGTCTAATGGCCTTTTTTATCTCTCAAACCCATCAACGGCATGTCCTATCACATATTCTCCTATTACTATACATGCTCAGTTAGGTCATCCGAGTCTTTCCAAATTTCAATAGTTAGTACCTAATCTTTCCAAATTATCTAGCTTATATTGTGAGTTGTTTCAGTTAGGGAAACACACTCGTAGTCATTTCCTTGATCGAGCCAATAAACGAGCTTCGTCCCCGTTTGCTTTAGTTCACCCAGATGTTTGGGGTCCTTCTCGTATTATATCCACTCTTGAGTCTAGATATTTTGTTAAATTTATTTGTGATTTTTTCCGTTGTACGTGGTTATTTTTAATGAAAAATAGGTATGAATTATTTTCTATTTTTTAGCAAAGGAATTGAAACTCAATTTGGTGTGTCCATTTGCACTTTGAACAATGATAATGCTCGTGAATATCTGTCCTATCAATTTTAGAATTTTATGGCCCTTAACGACATTCTTCATTAAACGTCTAGTGCTCATACACCTCAACAAAATGGGGTAGCCGAAAGCAAAAATCGACATCTTATTGAAACCACTCGTACTCTCCTTCATGGTAATGTACCATCTCATTTTTGGGGCGATGCTGTTCTAACGGCGTGCTATCTTATAAATTGCATGCCTTCGTCCGTCCTTGATAACAAAGCCCCTAACTTGATCCTCTTCTTCACTCACTTCCTCCTCGTGTCTTCGGGTCTACATGTTTTGTCCACAATCTCACTCTTGGTCTTGACAAGCTTTCAGCTAAAATGTGTCTTTCTTGGTTATAATCTGTCCCAAAATGGTTATTGTTGTTATCCTCCTAATCTTCAACGATATCTCATATCGGCTTATGTAAAATATTTTGGGTTTGTTACATACTATGAGTCGCTTTCTAACCCTCTATTTGCTACTATTCCTGTGGACCTACCAAAGTCTGTTTCACCTGCTATTTTATCAATAGAGCCTATTATGTATGTCCCACATGAGACACATCTGGTAGTCCCTCTTGTCCCACCTGAGACTCCTCATATAGATCATCCAACTGTACAACCTCTTTAGACATACCGTTGTTGTCAACCTTACATCCGACCGAGCTCATCCTAGAAGCTTCTCCGCTGCCACCTCCTTTATCGGATCCGACCCTTGATATTCCCATTGCTATTTGTAAAGGTATATTCCCATTGCTTCCTTTACCATTTAGAAAGTCTTTATACGGTGAAGGTTGACCCTGATGGTAACACTGATCACTTTAAAGCTTGTTTGGTGGAAAAAGGGTACACTTAAATTTTTAGTCTCGATCATAGTGATACTGTCTCACTTGTAGCTAAGATGGCCTCTGTTAGATTCCTCACATCTATTGCAACCATCAGACATTGGCCTCTCCACCAACTTGACATTAAAAATGTTTTTTTGCATGGTGACCTTGAAAAGGGAGTGTATATGGAGCAACTACCGGGGTTTGTTGCTTAGGAGGAATCATCTACCATGTTTTGTCGTCTTCATAGGTCTCTCTATGGTCTTAAACAGTCTCCCCGAGCTTGGTTTGACAGATTTAGCATAGTAGTGCAACAGTTTGGTATGATTCGAAGTGAAGCCGATGATTCTGTGTTTTATCGCAACTCAGCTCAAGGGTACATTTACTTGATTATCTATGTAGATGATATTGTCATAACTGGTAGTGGTCAATAGGACATACTCCAGTTGAAACAACATCTATCTCATCAGTTTCAAACTAAAGATCTTGGCAAGCTCCGCTACTTCTTGGATATTAAGGTAGCCCAATCCAAGGACGGCTTAGTAATTTCACAAAAGAAATATGCCATGGATATCCTTAAATAGACTGGTTTATTGAATGCCAAGTTAGTTGATACTCCTATAAATCCAAATGTCAAACTTCTACCTAATTAGGGGGAGCCATTTTCTGATTCTGGGAACACATGCAACTGGAAAGAAAAGTTGCTCTGCAACTCTGAATTATTCATTCATTGAATTGATTAAAATTGTGGTGAAGATCTTACAATATATACAACTTGAGTAAACTAACTAAATCCTAACTGACTTAAGAGTTAGCTCAACTAAGTAACTAACTCTTAAGTTACTAACAAACTAATACCACAGTAAAGATACAATAAGGACAGTGCATGATAACTACAGCTGCACAAGCATACTCTATTAGATGGAATCATTTTTTGGTTTTTGAGAAAATTATCTGTTTTTAATTTTTAATTACAAAAACTTCACTTTAAGTTGTGTTGAGAGTCTTACATTGGATGAGATAGGCCGATATATGATTTGAAAATGTGTTTAGAAATATAAGACATCCAGTATTTCACTAGCTGATTTTGGGATCCAGCTCTCCTGCCATTGGAGTCACCTACATCCACGCATTCCGAACATTGACGGTCGTTCAACCAAGATCGAGTAGTCTAGATTTAAATTTTAAACAATTTTTAAAATTATAAAATTAAAATCAGTACTTTTTTGGACCGTTCGAGCAAGATCAGACGACCACCAATGTGCCCAAATACATGTACTTCCCGACTGGAGGGAATCCACATTCCTTATCTTGTAGGGCTGAGTTAGGTTCAATCTAAATTTTAAGACTTTCATGGGGTCATAGGGTTTATATTTTAATTATTTGGTTTTAACCTATAAGGATATCTATGTCACCAAAAATAAAGAACATGGTTGCAAATGAACATAGTGAAAACCTCCTTCGAAGTGTATAATAATGTTTTAAAAGTTCATCTGAATTTGGATTGAAATAGAGTGAAATGTCGTTTTAAATTGTAGTACAGTTTCTGCCATTGTTGCATTTGCATCATCTTATATTGTTTTGCTGATGGTTTTTATAAATTAAAGGAGCCCAAATTTGTGCATACAGTGGACATGGATGTCCAGAAACTCCTCAGCCTCGAGCCTTTCTCTTTGGACTTTATTTCTCAACTGAAACCTAAAGTTGGCCATGTGGAACGTGTACATGACGGAGGAGATTTTGGTGATCTGATGAGTATTATTCGAGACTGTAAAGAAAATAAGGAAGGTTTAGCGAAAGGGGAAAATGGACACAGCATCTTCTCAAATGAGTTGTACAAAAAGCAGGATATCAAAAAACCAAAAATTGCTGTAGTGGGTAGCGGGCCTTCTGGCCTATTTGCCGCTCTTGTTCTCGCAGAGCTTGGTGCAGATGTCACGCTAATAGAAAGAGGTCAACCGGTTGAAAAGAGGGGGCGTGATATTGGTGCTCTTATAGTTCGGCGAATATTGGAATTGGAAAGTAACTTCTGCTTTGGGGAGGTTGTACTATTCTTATTTATTTATTTATTTATTTCTTTGAGTGATGGTTGGTTGTCTCTGTTTAATAGATTTTGTTGAATGCATAGTAGCATCATTCGTCACTTCCGACTTAAAGTAATTTATTTTTGGATGCTTGTTACAAAGTCACTCACTTATTTATTTAAAATGTCAGGTTCTGACAAATATGCAAATTCATTCAAAAGAAAATACATGGGAGTATTCTTTGTGCCATTTGTGCTGCTTTGTTTCTATAATTTGAACTTTCTCCACATTAGACAATATGCAAGGTGCTTATTATGAATTTTTATTTATATGCACCTTTTCAAGACTCATCTATGTTGCAACACTTAAGCATTTCTAGGACTTTCTAAAATGCTTATAAAAATCACCAATGAGATGATTTATTGATTTACAGATAGCTGGTCAGCTCGCCTGTGATTTTCTTATGTTGCTCTACATTCAAATACTTTTCACCCATGTTGGTTCACTTGTTTATTTACTTTTTCATTTATCAAGGACTTATGTGTGGCAGGGTGGGGCAGGCACCTGGAGTGATGGAAAGTTGGTAACTAGAATTGGACGCAATAGTGGCAGTGTTATTGCGGTTAGTTTCAGTTGAATTTAAGATGACTATTTTGCTGTATTTTTTTATGAAGAACTGTACAAATATATATACAAAAGAAGCATTGTCTAGATCCCTAAATTTGGATCATATCAATTAGTCCAGACCACCTATGGTAAGTTGACAATGATGAGAAGAAAGAAAGAATAACTACCAAGTTTGACAATGAAGATTACCTTTCAAGTTTTATTAGTATATATGTCCAATGCATCTAGAGTCACATATATATGCATGCTATCACAGGATCTTGTAAGGACTTGGTCACTAAGTCTTGTAGCTAATACATGGAATTCACAAAAGAAGGCTTGATGATGCTTGGGAGGATATCTTCTCTAAAGAAGTGACAATCAGCTTCTTAGTGTTTAATCCTTTCATGAATAATTAGAATTGAAGAGATTCAAAACTAGTTGGTTATCACTAATATGATTCATAGGACAATAGGACAATACTCTACATCTCTGCTTGATCTTGCAACAGTAGTTTGCTTCTTGCTTTTTCACGAGATCTAGTTACCTCCATTAAGCACACAATAGTCGGTAGTGGACCTTAAGCATCGCTTCGTATTAGATAGTGCTTCTTGAACATGCTTAATGATAAAGCATAAAAAAAGAACAATGAGAAGAAGATAATTGATGAAAACTCAAAATTAGAATTGGGGTGATGATTGAGAGTAGGGTGCTTACGAAGGGAAATAGGCAGGTTAGGGGAAGTGGTAGGCGGGACTATAGTTACCGAAAAGGTTAGAGCAAGAGTTGAATGGGGAGAATCAACAATAAGAGTGATCTGTGGAGTTTTAGGCATTGAAGCACAAAAATAAACCAAACCAAATCAATGCAATGAATGGTCATGTTGTAATTGTGGAGCTTAGGGGATACAGAGACATGATTCAAACTGAGGAATGGGTGGTACATGAGACAAAATAGAGTCCAATGTAGATAATTATGCAAAGAGTGATGTATGCTAAATTGCAAATAGAATGTAACATTTGCGAGAATCACATAAAATGATGTGTACTTTGAGAGTAACATCAACATTTCTTGTGAACTCAATAGTAATCAATCAATCAATCAATCAATAAACATGGATGACATAAACCACAATGGAGTTAGGAAACTATGAAATTGTGTTTATGGTGAATGATGAAGGTTCAAGGTAGTAGAGACCTTATGATCATCTCCAGCTCCAATTGTCCTGTCTTGTACTTTTGTCTAAGAAAAGTATCAAAACTAAAAATTGTGGAACATTTTAGAGTGCTAGTAAGTTGCCTGATCAATATTAAATTAAAAGGACAACTAGTCACACGCGAGTGAATTTAAAAGTAAATATGGAAGAGTTGAAGCTCGACCGGTACCTGTAATCTATCCTGGAGACCCACCCACAAGAGTGATGTGAGGTTGCTTTAGGGAATGTCAGTTTAGGCAAAAGAGAAGGATTACCATCTCATGATTAGAAGCAATTGATTAGTGTCTAAAATCCTGTGACCGAGTATGATCTAGTCCATCAAAAAATGATTCTGCTATGAGTTAGCCATAACTCCTTACCTGAACTCAGAGGAGTTTAAAAGTTAACTCAAATGTTTGACAACCAAGGTAGCGGAAGATCATGGAAAACAATATGCCAAACCATTAAGAGAGATATGGATTTAAATGAAATATAATTTGACATGATTCATGATGGACATTGAGGCGTTTTTTAATTCATGTAGCTGACCACGCCTAGTGGTAAGAGGCTTTGTTTGTTGTTATTGACGTTTATTAATTTAATTCTTAGTGAAGTATTCACTTATAATAAAACCTCTAGTTTACTATTACTTATAATAACCCCGAATACAAGGAAATCTGTGACTAAATGTTTAATTAAAAACCGATAATGATAAATGTTTGATAAAAAAAATAAGTGGGAAAACCTTTTTACTTTTCTCTGTTAGGTTGGTTTTGACCCAAACATAGATCTTTTATTTAGGAAGGTTTTAATAGCTAGTAGGACAAGTATAACTAACTTGACAAGATTTGTGTGGTTTTAATTTACCCATTACACCCTTATGTCTAACTTTATATGTCATGGAATGCTTGACTCGATATCTTCATTTTAGGTTATGAGAACTCTAGTGCAGTTTGGAGCTACAAAACAGATATTGATTGCTGGAAAGCCTCACTTAGGAACTGATAGGTTGGTTCCATTACTTCGCAACTTCAGGCAACATCTGCAAGATTTGGGTGTGAGTTTCATAACTTCTTTGCACTTACAATAAACTCATGTCTGTACTTTTCTATCGTGCGTAGTGTAATTTTTCTTCCTGCAGTTGTCGTCATACTGTCCAATTCACAATGCTGCTTCTTTTATTGCAGGTAACCATAAAGTTTGGAACAAGAGTGGATGATCTACATATAGAAAATGGACATGTTCTTGGGGTTATGATATCTGAATCAGCTGATGAATTACGTTTAAAAAGTCAAAAGTTGGAATGTGATGCAGTTATTCTGGCTGTGGGTCATTCTGCTCGTGATACATATCAAATGCTTCTTAGTCACAATGTGGAATTGGTACCCAAAGATTTTGCTGTGAGTTTACATAGACATCATCTTTTAATCTGCAATTCAATTTATTGAAATTCGGATGCTTCTCTGTTGCATTTCCTTGTGTAAGGTTTGCATATCTGATATGAATTGAAGTTCTATTACAAGGAATAGGGGAAATCTCCTTACTGAACAATAATGTAGAGCTTCAAGGGTTTGCAACCTCCCAATGTACCCGTAATCCATTGAAATGACTAGCTAATTATCTTTCTTGATCCCTTTTCTTATCTATAGACGACATGCCTTATTTCTTCTATCTTCCTACTAACTCACTAACTAAATAATTATAACCTTTAATTCCCTCAACTAATAAGGTATCGATACTCCCCCCTAAAGTTTCACCTTGCCCTCAAGGTGAATAGTTTATAGCTGCTGAGAAAAGGTTTCATTGGTGATCCATTGTATGAGACACGAATCTTGCTGATATAATTCTCAAGTCACCAAAATCTTCTCATGTCCCACTAACAGTAGCAAAGTCCGGAGACGGTGCAGGTCTTCATTGATAGCATGAGTTGTGGCTCCCAGTTTTATGGGTGACACCAAAGTGTGGACTAGGGGCATGGGTGTCAAGGGGTTTATTTTTGTTGATAAAGAGAATATCAAAGAAACATCAGACTGGCCTAGGAAACAATGGAGAGTAACATTTGTAGCGGTGGAAAGTTAGATGAGGAAATAAAGCAGAGTGGTGTATTCGGTGGTTATTGAAGTGAAACGATCCATTTCGTGATATCATTTTGTTGAGGGATACAAGTACAAGATCTTTGATGAAAGATGCCATGTTAAAAAAAATATGTGAAGATAAACAAGGTTTAAATATTCTTTAGTCCCTATAAAATTTCAGTTTTTCAATTTAGTCTCTGTAAAATAAAAATACAACTTTTAGTATTTACAAAATTTTTCAGAAAACAATTTTAATCCCTGCTGAAATGAAACATGTGTAATTGTTTCAATTTTTTGCAAGAATGTTTAAAACATTATAAAAAGTTTATCCACAAAAAATTAGAAATTTTTGACTTAGATGAATTAAATATAAATTTTTAAAATGTAAAACACTAAAGATAAAAGTAACGAAAATATGGATTTAGAAATTGAATTTTGAACTTATTTTTTGTGGATGAACTTTTTATATTGTTGTAAACATGTTTGAAAAAATTTCATTTAAAAATATACGTTATAGACAAAAACTGCATGTATGATGTTTTTGTTGGGATTAAAAGTTGTATTTTTATTTTATAAAGACTAAACTAAAAACTTACTTAACTTTAGAAACAACTACGATCCATTTTCTATTTAAAATAATCAAGTGCATCAAGAATAAATATTAGTGAATGTGACAATATTTGGACCCCAGAGTGGTTGGTGGGCAATATGCCTTGGACACCTTACCTTACATTAGAGTGGATCAAATCAAAAGGGAATGTAGCTCAGGATGGACACGATTTCGGAAATTTCATAAATAGGATTTACAAGAAACGTAGATACATTTGAAGGACTTGCCACTATTTGTTATAGCTTGGCAAAGTTCTAATTTAAATTAAGGAGAAACTAATGTAGATTCCTAAGGCAGGCCCAATTCTCATAGAAAGTTCCAGATTGGCCAAATTCTTTTTTGTCATTATTGTACTTTTATTTTTAGTGGAATAAAATGATGGTGTAATGTTAGCTTTGACATTTGTACATGTCACGATTTTCTTTCTCTTCCCTTTTGAATTGTTTTCTCCTTTATACGTTATAAACAGGTAGGGCTACGGATTGAGCATCCTCAAGAACTAATAAACAAAATACAGGTTTGTATGAATCAATTTTTTTCTGCACCCTTGTTTTTTGATAAGAATATACCTAAGCCTAATTGCTGCTTCTCCCTTCTTGTTCATGTAATAAGTATTGAAATGAAGTCCCAGATATTCTTGTCATCACAATTGTAGAAAGAGAGGAGACATGAGAATAAAGTAATGAGATACTCTACAATGTGTAGTGGCCCTTAATATTACTAGGTCAAGAGAGTAGTACATAAGAAAGACAAGTGGGCTGAGCCCATATAATCAAGACTTAAACCCTAGTAACTTATTATTATAACAACTCTTAACAAGGATTAATTAGCAATCACAAATAATGCTATGAACTGTTTCAATCAAACACCATCCTTTCTGACTGTGGGAAGAATACTCAAATCATCATTTGTTGAACCCAACAGAAAAATGGAATAGTGTGAAAAAATGAGCATCTTTTTTTTAGTCTCTAACAAATTAAAGTGTCAACGTATTAGTCTCCCAAATATTTTTATACCAAATTAGTCTTTTAAAGGTCAAAAGTTGTCGCAAAATTTAGAATGTGGTGAAAAATGTCTATCTTTGTGGGACAAATTTTATGAATTTTTCTTTGGAGGGGTAATATGGTGACAGTTTAATCTTTTACAAATTAAATTATTAATTAATGTGCTTATAGGATCTGACACTACTTTATATTTCCTTTTCCAACTATGCCCATTTTGTATGCATCTAACCTTTGTGTATCAGAAAAAGCAGAATAATATGCTCCTAATCAATTCTGACATAAAATCTGTTTATCTCAAACTTTTATTTATTTTTGTGATGATTATGATGCATGCCAATTTAAATGTGTAGTATGGTGAACTGGCATCTGAAGTTTGTCGTGGACGTGGTAAAGTCCCAGTGGCAGATTACAAAGTTGCCAATTATGTTGACAAAGACGATTTCTATGAATCGTCTGATTCAAAGGTGGCGAGTCGAAGTTGCTACTCTTTCTGCATGTGTCCAGGTGGGCAGGTATACATTATCCTTTAACTCACATATCAGATTAATTGGAACTTAATCTCTTTGCGGTGCTGATTCCATGAACATACAATTAAATGTCATGGTATAAAACAATTTATTGATTGATTTGCAATGTAAAGGGGAGGGGAAGGAAGAGGGGGAGGGGCATTTGATTATATTGGAAGGATTAGCATTTAGTAGCAGCATTAAACTATTATTCTTTATTTGAATTTTCCTTAGCAATCAAGCGGTAGTGATGTATGGAATACTGGAACTTGTAGGTTGTTCTCACAAGTACAAATCCATCTGAAATATGCATCAATGGCATGTCATTTTCTCGGCGAGCATCTAGGTGGGCAAATGCTGCACTTGTGGTGTCAGTCACAATGAATGACTTTGAAGCTTTGAATTATTATGGTCCTCTTGCTGGTGTTGAATTTCAGGTTGGTCTGAATTCTTGTCATCTATGTTGTATATTCATATGCTTTAAAAATTTAAACTAAATGTCTTCTATTTGATTTCCATTTTCATCTTTATAATTATCAAAAGAAAACTGTGAAGTGAAGATGTGGGGAGCTTCATTATTCAGTTTTTCCATAATAATAATTCTAAATTTCATTACCTACAGCTATATTTAACTAAATTTTTAAAATAGTACAATATATAAAATTCATATCTGGCGTATAAGATTCAACTACACCGTTCTTGTTCTTAATGGGCATATAGCACAGTCCTTAAATTTATATATTTGATGTTATGTGTTTTGTCTAATACTTTTACTATTATTTAGGCAGAGTTTGAGAGAAGAGCTGCTATAATGGGAGGAGGAAATTTTGTAGTGCCTGTTCAGACAGTTCCAGACTTTCTCGAGAATAAGTTGTCAGGTAAATTTATGGACCATTACCGTAATACTACTCGACTCAAATATAAGCAAATAAGAAGTCATAATTGGTGGTTAAAAATATACACAAATTCAAACTAATTTCACTCTATTTAATCTTATTATTCTAAATAATAACCTTCAATGGAACAAGTTCGTAAACAAAATTTAATGAAAACAAATGGTTGTTTAGCAAATACAATGGTTTTTTTATTACATCAAGAAAATTAAATTAGGTTAATCAATATTCTTAATGTGTGTGTAGTTAGTTACTTTTACTTATAATTGAGCCTCAATGGAGTACCATTTATATGTTACTCTCAGGTTCTATGCTTGTAGATTAACTTAACTGGTTTGTGCCAGTTACATCTGTTCCGCCATCAAGTTATCGATTGGGTGTGAAGGCATCAAATCTTCATCTGCTATATCCATCACACATTATTGAAGCTTTGAAGCATTCACTTGCAACGTTTGACAAGGAGGTTTGTAGTTTCCATGTTCTTACATATGCACACAATACAACTATCTTCATAAAATTTTCCATCAAAGTTGATCTAAACATTTCTTCTCATTTTTCCTTATTAAATTCGAACTTCCAAACCTTTCAGTTACCAGGGTTTATCTGCAACGAGGCTCTCCTTCATGGCGTAGAGGTAATAAAGACAATAATAGATTTTTCAGTTTGTTCTAGCAACAGTATGCCTCATTGTATTTACATATTCTCTAAATTTCCCTATAGTATTCCACAGCTCTTGATTCATTATGCTGTCATAAATTAGATCAGCATAACGCTAGTGATTATCGTGACATTGCTTCTCAGGTGTTACTTATTTTCCCTAAACAATGTTTTGTTCCAGACTAGGACCAGTTCTCCAATTCAAATTCCTCGTGATATTGACTCTTACGAAAGCACTTCAGTAAAAGGACTATATCCAGTTGGTGAAGGAGCAGGTTATGCTGGTGGTATCATTAGTGCTTCAGTAGACGGAATGCATGCTGGTTTTGCTGTGGCAAAAAAATTCAACTTATTTGATGGAGATGTTAAGTCTGTTCTGAGCAAGGCTCATAATGTTGGATTCGTCAAGTACTAGTAGAAATCAATTTTCTTCAGAGTTCTACAGGAACAATGATTAGTAGATAGTGGAAGAGGATTTTTGTATCCCCATTACACCGCAGAATATTCGACGTAATGCTATGATTCTGCTCTTATTCTTCTGTGACACCACAAAGTTGTTAAATTCAGCTTTTCATGGAAGAAACACTGATGCTAACTGGTATCTCTCAATTGAAATTGTGCAGCAAACAAAGTTTTGCTTCCAGACTGATATACCAATACAGGAATGAACACTTTTAAACTTCATTTCTGTTGCTACATATATGTAATATCTGGAAACAGAAATATGTAATAT
The DNA here is from genome assembly GCA_037974775.1 of Cicer pinnatifidum. Classification (NCBI taxonomy): domain Eukaryota; kingdom Viridiplantae; phylum Streptophyta; class Magnoliopsida; order Fabales; family Fabaceae; genus Cicer; species Cicer pinnatifidum. The sequence goes on along the minus strand of JBBPBR010000007.1, from coordinate 24,624,113 downwards.
CTGGAAACACAAATTAGTACTTGCTAAAATGTATTTCATGATGGTAGCGACACTAAATGCCAGTTGCAACATAAATTTTTGAAATTGAAAAACATGCTTACAACATTTGCATTTTGATATTTAGTTCACTATTTACAACAGTCTAAGGATGAAACATGATCATATAAGTGGATTAGAAAGACAAAAATGGATAAAAATTATAAATATTATTTTTAATGATTTGAAAATTCAGACTCTATTACAATTATATAAACTAATCTATATATATAAATCTGTCTAAATAAAATGATCATCATAAAGGAAAAACGGAAATAAAATTTGTCCCAACTATTGCACACTATCGTAGTGATATATATATATATATATATATAAGAAAAAATAAGAATTAAATATTTTTTTATTAGAAAATAAGAATTAAATCTATATGCTTTGAGAATGTAATTTTTTTTACATAAGTATTTAATTACATCTTATCTATAATTTATTAAGTAAAAAATTCAATAACATTGTGATTAATTTGATTAGTTACTTGTGTAAAAAAGTTTTATACATTCCATGAAATACATTTTTCTTCGGACGTAATTGTAAGAATGTCGCATTAATTTTAAGAACATAGTAAATCTTTTTTCGGACGTAACTTCTTAAGAACTTAAAATGAGTCCTACGTATTAACCTATTTCTTTTTATTTCTTTGAAGTAATCCCTACAAATTATTTCTCAATTATTATTTTATGAATAAGAATAAATTCACATATATATAAATGGTTTTACACTTTACACCTACAATATCCTCCTTGAATGGTGAACCCAATTATCAAGAATTTAGTTAAGTTCTGAATACCGCAACCAACTTTTCAAGATTTATTTTGTATAGCCATTTATTGTATGAACGTAGAAAGCGATCAGACATGAGAATAATGTAATGAGATACTCTACAATATGTTGTGGTCTTCATATTTATATTACTAGATTAAGAGAGTAGTACAAGTAGGCCGAGCGCCCGAGTCCATATACTCAAGACTAAACTTTCGTAACTTATTATTATAATAACTCTTAATAATGATAAAAAACGACAAATGCTTACATTTAAATCTTACATATAAACCTTCTTCATGGCTTTATATGGTTTACTATGTGCATAAGTGAGATGTAGGTGCCCTGTATTCCAAAAAATGTACCAATGATCAGAATACCTATGATTATGATCAACTCTAAACCAAATCGTCTAGCAGCTTTGTGTATCTTTAAATAACAGAGGCAAGGAAACATCAATGAGATTGTCACACTCAAGAAAGCACCAATAAACGTCATCATGTATCCAAAAAAGGGAACAATTAGTGCCATAATTAAACTGCTGATCACAATAGTTGTTCTAATGAGAATGCTAATAGATCTTCTCTTGCATAGATGCCATTTGTCCTCAATGGCATTGATTATTGGAGTGATTATGATAGCATACTTAGTGAAAGGATTAATTACTGTGGTATATATTGCTATTTTAGTACTTATTGTATTCATAGGTAAATTTAATGTGATTTGAGACTTCAAATTATCTCCAAACATCATGTAGCCTAACATTCCTATGGTTACATAGATAACTGTGCTTCCTGCAAAGCAAACAAGCAAAACCTGCAATATGCAAAATATCATTTTGATTAGAAAAATCAAGACATGGGCCAAGGTAAAGTGGCTTCATCTCTTGGATTTGAAATAGTATTTAGTCATTTCCATACCAGTTTTGCTATATGTGAATCTGGACAATTAAATAACAAAGTGAATCACAAATTAGGTCATTGAAATTATAGAATGGCAATTTGGTTTCTACATCAAAATTTGTGAAAATTATCAATCACATTAGTCTTTCTTGAGACTATTTTAGAGATTAAATTAACTGATGTAAAAGAAGTAATGCGAACAATAATTATCAATTTTAGGGATTATTTTTCAAATTTTAGCTATCAAATTAAGCGGCATCTACAATTTCAATGATTAAATAATTGGTTTACTCTAAATAACAAGGATTTCCCTCTTGAATAAAATGTGATTACAAGGACACAACATACCTTGGAAAACTGCTTTCTATCTTTCATGGAATTGCATATTGTTGGCATTACTGCATGAGCACAGTAACAGAAAGCAAAAAAGCTCATAGAAGTAGACAAGCCTCTCAAATTTACAAACTTGCCTCTTTCATTAAACCCAACACCATCAACTTCTCCCACCCACATAACACAACCAATTAAAATAATAGATGCAACTATACCACCAAAAGAAATATAAGCCAGAGCTCCTAAGCTTCTCAACCAAGTTGTTGGTAATAATATCAAAGCAGTGAGTAACACAAAACCTTTTTTACTTCCAATTCTAAGTCCAAAAATTGTCAAACTCATATTTGGAAACAACTTCTCCAAATTGTCACCTTCTAATATAAGAAGCTCCACAGCAATTAAAAATAGCTCTAAATATATGAAACTGGCTATCAGAGTTCTTCCTTTGTACCCAAAAGCAACTTCACCTATGTCAGCATAGGATTTGATTAGTGGTTGTTCATTCATACACCTTCCTTGAAGTAAAGCTGTGTACCAACACATCATGGCTAAAATAAGTAGTAGCATAAAACTCAGCCACCCTCCTTGAGAAACTGCATATGGCATTGACAGCATCCCAATACCTTGAAAAACAAATTATCCTATCATAGTTAGAATTAGAACATTATAAGCACACAATTATTTATAGCTAAATAACTCTGCTTTTATAATAATGTTATAAGTACAAACTATCTTTTGTTGTTTAGCAGTGACTAATCTTTGTTCGAAACTTGTTGAACGCAAATAGTGGATTCTCCCAGTCAATTTGGGTTTTCTACATATGCAAGAGTCAGCAGCTCGACCCCGACTACTTGTTTAAATTTTACGAGTACCTCACCACTTGGACCAACCACATCAGCTTTTTATTTTGAATTCTTTGGTAGCAGCTATAATTGATTAACCAAATAAACTTTGATGAATCTTAATATAGCGATGCTAAATAATCTTAATACAGTTATACATATGCAATTTTTTACTAACAATATTATAATTGAAGAATCATTATGTTTGTGGCATGCATTCTGCCAAATTTTCAAATTACCACACATGTTTTTGCATATATATATATGACTAATGACTTAGTTTGAGAAAGAGAGAATGTGAGACCTGCTAAGGTGTTTAGTCCATTGAAACATGTTTGGAAAAAAGAGGTTCCTTCATTATGCTGCCTTGAATTTGAAACATGAAGCTGCCTTTCTGTCTCCATATTCTCTCAAGATAGTTACTCTTGCAACCACATCATATATATATAATTATGACTCGATAATTGGTTAAACTGTTTTACGTGGTAGATTCCATAAATAAAGCACTCTTAATAATGATTCAGCATGCACTTCAATCGAAGCTACAATACTTGATTTAAACTAGAGTACAGTGACATGGTGTCCTTGAATAGACCACGTTTTTTTAGTTCTCCTAAATTTTAATTGAAGAATTAAAATAAAAAATTATGAATATTATAGGAATTCATTCTAATAAAAATTAATTTTACATACATTAAAATAAAAAATAAAACTAAAATAAAAAATAGCGCATAATTACTTATATCAATCATACGTTTAAGCTTTTCATAATTATCATCTTTATCTTTATTAATAATTAATAATATAAAAGTGTTAGGTTGCTATTAATAATTAATAATATAAAAGTGTAAGCAAGCACCACACACAGAAGCCATCACATGTGTCATGATCACCTTTTTTTTATGACTGTGCAAGGTACCTTTTTCGGAGGGCAGTTTTTTATTTTCCATTAAATCCTATTTTGGATGATTAGGCCTTTATTTATTCATGTTTAACCTTTATATTTATTACTATTATTATTATTATTATTATTATTATTATTATTATTATTATTATTATTATTATTATTATTATTATTATTATTATTATTATTATTATTATTATTATTATTATTATTATTATTATTATTATTATTATTATTATTATTATTA
>JBBPBR010000007.1:24584437-24618120 GCA_037974775.1 Cicer pinnatifidum | reverse complement strand
CTTTTCTTTTTCTAAAAGAATTTTTTTTAAAGTAAAGTATTTTTTGTATATAAGAACTTTTCTTATATAAAAGATTTTTGTGACTTTAAAAAAATGAAATTCTAAAACAAAAAAAAAAATAATTTTAAAAAATTACATTTTCTTTTTAATTTTCAGAAACTTTTAAAACAAAAATTGAAAAAATAAATTATTAAAATTTTTATATTAATTAAAGTAATATTATTTAATTTAAAAATAATTTTAAACTCCATGTCACCATAATTTTTCACATGATCATGTATGCATCATCAAAATGAGTGGGACATCACCAAATTGAAATTTAAATTAAGAAGGAAAACAAAATGTCATTAATTTCAAAATAGCATACCAAAATTGCGAGAGAAAAATAAGGGACTCAAATGATAGATATTGTAAAATAGAAGACCTAAATTGTATTTTAGCTGTTTTATTTTCGGATCTTGCAAATATATAATACTAAAAAGATAAATTTTATGTGTGTTAGTTGAATTAATTTCTCCAAAATATCTTTTTAATTTAATTTTTGACAAGATAAAATTCTTTTGATAAACTTTTTTGAAGTATGAACGTTTTGAACAAACTAAAGAATGACAACAATTTGGTTTCTAAGGAGAAAATTTTAGACAACGGTATTTTTTTAATTTTTTACGTCTGAAACAATGATTAATTAACGAAGAAGACAAAAAGAAAAATATTGAATTATAAATAACGTGATTAAATATTATACAAAAATACGTACACATAAAACTTCCCATACAAGTGACTAGGTTATTATATGTTGTTAATGGCAAGATTTTAAGGGCAATGTTTACACACTATGGCAAGATATGAAATACAATAATTGAAGAAATGAGTAGCATAAGAAAAAGGACAAACGATAATGTTGATAAATAAGGTCAATAGGTCGACTCTAACATTGTCTGTGGGTCATCAGTGCATTGGCGTTTAAACATATTAGTGCTCTTGAAATACTCATTGCATGTTAACATTTAATTTACTTTTTGTCTATATACAACGTTCATGTTCTTTTTGTAATAGTGACATATACTTCCATTCTAAAGCCTAATCCAAAACTTGAAATGGACTCAAGCTCTTAGTATCAAAGTTTGCCTTCCACAATCTTTAAACTCATATAATGTTCTACCATTTTAATTAAAAGCATATAATCATCATGAGGCCATTTAATTGCGAGTCTTTAAACGTTTTAACATTAAAATTATGTCTTTTTTTTCTGTAGCATTGAAATTCCTTGTAAATTTGTCCACTATTGTTCATTTACGTTAGTGCAATCTACTTTTGGTCATTTAATGGCTTTCTTTTATAATTATCGTATTTAAATTCTACTCGATTTTTCTTTCAAATCCAATTTTCGTTTTCGTTAAAATTACTTTTGTGCAAATTTATCTAGTAGAAATTTGATTCATAAAATCATATATATTTGAAAATAAAACATAAAAATAATTTAATACACGTGTAAGGACCTCTTCATTGTCCAATGCCTTGTTCAAGATCTCGTAGTCATACCTATTAAATATTTATTTGTGGTCAAATTTAATAGAGATTTTAGTTAGCCCACCTGGTGTGACAAGTTTAGTATAAATATTACTTAGCATAAATTTGGTTTTCAAAATTTTCCATATACTCAAAAATTACTAAGCATAAATTTGATTTTCCAAATCTTCACGATGACACTGTATGATTGCTCAAAGCTAAAACTAAGAGAGTTTGACCGTGCTATGATGAGCATATTGTTGGGGTTGATTGCAAGTCCCACATCCTTTAGTGTGGGAGAATAAGGAGAAGGCCAAGGCTATATATTGGGTTTTGGTCCTTTGTTTTCAAATGCACCCGCACCAGTCAGCATGTAGCACTTTAAGCTTGTATTTGACTTAGTTTAAATATTTGCTTTGTAAGAGTGTGGTTGTACTGGGGTGTTGGGTGTGGGTGAGAGAAGTCTATGTGTTGTAACAATTTTCACATAGTGTTAATTCTCTGAGAGAAGTCTATGTGTTGTAACAATTTTCACATAGTGTTAATTCTCTGGTTGTCGGTTTAGGCAGCGGCTGTGGTTTTTCTCCTGTTTTGGAGTTTCCACGTTATATTCTTGTGTTGTGATTGTGTCTTAATTCTTTTGAACTTATGCTGTTTTTTCCAACAACTGGTATCAGAGCCAGGTTCGGAGGTTCGGTGGGATAATTTTTCTTAGTATGCTCTGTGGTTGCAGCTTTGTCTGATCTTCAACATCAGAAAAGAATTATCCTTGGTATTGTTAGGGGAAAGGTGATACTGTGAAAGTGCTGTTTAGGGAGGTTCTGGCTAAGGAAAGACTTGGTATTTAAACGTGTCTGTTGTGACCCACCTCTCTTTCCTGGGAACTTACCTGGTGCATAGTTTACAGTCTGCGTGCAGTTGCTATGTCTTATTCAAGCGTTATGAAGTTTGACATAGAGAAGTTTGATGGAAGAATCAACTTTGGCTTGTGGAAAGTACAAGTCAAGGATGTGCTTATACAATCAGGATTACACAAGGCATGTGAAGAGAAACTGTCTAGGTGGAGTAGTATCTGAAAAAGACTCTGAGACAAGTGCTGGCAAGGTCTCCCGTTTGTCCTTATGGTATTTCCGCTATACCATGAAAAAGGACAAGTTATTGCTAGCGGATTCAGAACAGCACACGGGCATTGGTTGGCATTGATGCAAGGTGTGTGGTGATGTGTCGATGGCTGAAGAACTTCCTGGAAGCCAACATGGGAGTTGCACCATAAATTTCAGCGAGGTTTCGACATGAGAAAATTCATGGAATGGTTTAGTTCCAAGTGGAGAAAATTCTTGGGATGATTTTTATGGTGGAGTATGATTGTCGGTAAGACAATGGAAGCGGAAGCTATAACTCTTACAATCAAGGTGTAGATTGTTGGGGTTGATTGCAAGTCCCACATCCTTTAGTGTGGGAGAATAAGGAGAAGGCCAAGGCTATATATTGGGTTTTGGTCCTTTGTTTTCAAATGCACCAGCACCAGTCAGCATGTAGCACTTTAAGCTTGTATCTGACTTAGTTTAAATATTTGCTTTGTAAGAGTGTGGTTGTACTGGGGTGTTGGGTGTGGGTGAGAGAAGTCTATGTGTTGTAACAATTTTCACATAGTGTTAATTCTCTGAGAGAAGTCTATGTGTTGTAACAATTTTCACATAATGTTAATTCTCTGGTTGTCGGTTTAGGTAGCGGCCGTGGTTTTTCTCCTGTTTTGGAGTTTCCACGTTATATTCTTGTGTTGTGATTGTGTCTTAATTCTTTTGAACTTATGCTGTTTTTCCCAACACATATGACCACGTTTCCAAAGACATAATAAGCCACAAAACTTCTATTATCAAAATTATAGTTAAAATTACATCATCTCAATATAATTTTATACTTAAATAAAATCATGTTACTAATTTTCTTGATCCTAGTATCGTCTATCAGAATTAGGGGTGGGCAAAGTTCACTTTTGAACTAGAACTGTTTGAAAATTGAACCGAACTGGTTTTCAGTTTGAAAAAATCAAACCGAATCGGTTTTAAGTTCAAAAAACCGAACCGAACTAGTTTATAAAAGTGGTGAACCGGTTTATTATTTTAAACTGAACCGAACTGGTTTAACTTAGTTTTTTTTGTTCATATAGGCCAAAATTTACATAATTACCCATAACTACATCTAAAAAAAATTCGGTTCAAATTTTTTGAAATTAAAATTGGTTCGGCTTCCATTTTTCCAAACTGAAAACCGGTCCGGTTCAGTTCTAGTTTTAAAAAATCAATTCGAAAACAGTTCGGTTCTTAATTTTTATAAACCAGTTCAGTTCAAAACCAATTCGCTTCGGTTCGGTTTGACAGTTTGGTTCAGTTTTTGATTTTTTTGAACACCCCTAATCAGAGTAGAAACTTTTTAAATATAGATTTCAACGTTGGCCTCAAACTCTAAACCTCATTGTAGCATATGATATAGATTTCAAAATCATCTTAGTAATACAATACACATACGTGCAAACACATACAAAATCAAACATCACCATATCATCAAGGCATATTCTCGATTTCTACTTACAACTAAGCATTCCTTATTGATAACATGTTTGCATTTATCATCTAAGATTAATCATGTAGTCAAATATTTTAATGGAAATTAAATTCATTTAAGAAAGGTATCATATGGTGATATAACATGGCGAACATGATATATGGTATTCACATAGACATCATACAACATAGGTGGTACCAACTATTGATGTCCTTCATAAGTTTGTGCAATATCATAACTCTGTAGATCACTATTGATATGTAGCTAGGGTAATAATGTGTTGCATGATAACTCCTAACTTTGGGGATCATCATCAAGACACATATGAATTTCACACCCGAATACCTTCACGATCTTTAGATTGTCACTCCAAGGCCCAATATAATTGTGTTTCCTTGACACCATTTGGTTACTTAACCATCCTACACATCACTTAATGTATGCTTTCACACAAAATTACTAGTCGTCCTAAGCCACCTCTTATTAACAGATGGATATCATGGGCACGAGTCTCATATTCTCAACATCATATTTCATAAAATTAACCACTTTATCATATATCATTGTATCACCATTTAATTATAGTTTATTATATAATATCACTCTGTAAGGTGCATAAGAAGATATGACCAAAATATTATTCACAAGAAAATTTGACCAAAATGCTGTTCACAAGAAGATATGGTCAAAATATTGTGTTGTTCACAAGAAGATACACTTATAATTTATTTAGAAGAAAAATATGGTCTAGATTTTATAAGGACAAAAGTGAAACTATAATCTATTTTATAAATAGAAACTCAAGGCTGAAGATGAACTTAAAAAACTCATAAATGCGTACAATTCAGAAAAACTTTTGAGAGCTCAAAGTTCCAACATATTCAAATTTCAAAGGTTTAAGTTCTAGAGAAACACTTGCACAAAGAAATATTTTTTAAGTATTTTAGTGTGAAAATGAATTGTAAAAATCTACTTTGTAGAAGCAAAACACAATCGATTCCAAACTTGTGTAACCCAGCCCAATAGTGGCTTTAGGGTTACTCAAACAATTTGTGGTTTTCAGGTTCTACTGAGAAGACTTGACTTGTAGGGTCAAGGTGTAGTTGCTTTCAACAATATGTGGATTTCAGGTTGTATGGAGAAAACTTGACTTGTAGGGTCAAGGTACTTGTTTGCCTCAAAAAGTCTATAGGTGTCAAGTTGTTTTGGGAAGACTAACTTATAGAGTCTGGTGCAGTGTAATTCCATGATTTGAATTCGTGGTTAAATACTTCTAAGTGAGGGGACTGAATGTAGCTATCATGTAGGTGGTGAACCAACATAAATATGCTTGTGTCACTTTACTTATGCACTCTTTACTTTATTGTTGGCTCTAATTTCTTTAAGTCTGATTGTTATTGCTTCCGTTCTAAGAAAATCACCAAACCCGAAATAGTTCTTGAATAAAGAATTAAAAAATAATTCAAATTGGACAAATACAAGTCAACCCCCTTTATCGTGTTTACACCTTCTAAATCATTATTCCATCAACACAATTCACATAATCACTTTTATTACTTAACCATAATCATTAGTAACGAATCTACAATAGTTATTCACAAACTCAACATAACACAAACACTTCATACATCTATTACAATTAATTATTTACATATCTAGAATTCGTACTAAATAGGTCACAATTAATCCTATCACATATCACAATTCACAAATATTCATCTCCCATGAGGATAAATACATCATTATTCAATATAAATTCTCACACAACTTACAAGGTTATTAAGCGCAGTTTAAATTCCTCAAATCAAGAATTCATATTTAATCAATTAACTAAATTACTACAAAAGTACTTGTTGTTTTAGAAGTTTAAAAAACCTTTAGAAAAATAACAATGCCATTGAAAAATATTATTGGGTTGAGTCGCGAACTAGGTCGCTCTCTTTAAGACGTTTCGAGACACTGTCCAAAATTGTGCAAGGCATACTATCAACCACGAAGTCCCCAGGATAGAACAACCCAGATACACTATATCGGAGTTCTACTGCACAGTAGAAAACTGTTCTCGAATTACACCCTCAGTATGGTATTCGTATGACTGCCACTTGTAATATGACACTAAGACCACTCATAAGAAATAGAAGAAAAAGTAAGACTGGGGAGAAGTGAGAAAAGTCTTAGGTACAAAGAGCTTTTGGTGTGATTTTCCAACTAAGGGGAACCCTCTATTTATAGAGGAAATCCACAACTAGATCTGAGAGAATTAGGGGATCCATCAGAACGTGCTCTAGGAATTGACCTCAGAACGTGCACTCAAAATTAGCAAAACATGCGCATTGACTTTGACTTTTTGACCGGGCAATTAACAGATACGTAAGACCAAATATTAGGGTTTTGACTGGGCAAAAAAAACAGAAGCACGAAATCAGGAAGGAAGACTCGATCAGATAAATGATATTGACTCCGTGGAGGGCAGTTACGTAATTACCATAACAATTAGAGACAAAACGCAAGTATTTAATTAATTAAAATAAATAATTAATTTTCACATGCTAAAATTAATACACCACGTAGCCAAAGCCAAAGCCAAGGCCGGGCAGGGCCGGGCTGAGCTAAACGGACGGCGGCGGCTGCTAGCACGCGCACGTGTGTGGCGGTCCATTTGCTTGCGTTCTCCCTCCTTCACAAAATTAGGGTATCTCTTGGGGCCCTCCCCAAGTCTCATACCTCCACCTTATATTGAAGTAACAATGTCGATTTACAAGGAAGGGTGGTTTGAATTGTAAATGTACCTTTTTAAAAATTCCTGTAAAAAGCTTAAGAAAATAACTCAAGATTGATCTTGGTTATGAAAACAGAAAAATGGAGAACGTTCTTGAGTTTATTATAAAACAGAGAACGTTCCTTGATTAGCTTAAAACAGAAAAACAGTTTGTGTTTTATCTTAGTTAATCAATTAAGTGTAACAAACAAAGAGATATGATAGAGAATACCACACAAAGAAATATCCTGGTTCACCCAACATGGGTTACGTCCAGTTCTCACACTGTGAGATTTTCCACTAAGTGTTTAAAACAAAGAACCTTCTTGATTTTACAACACCTAGTCTAGATTAACCTTGATCTGTTTCAATCTCTATTACTTTCCACCTAGAAAGCAACAACAGCACCTATCTAACTTTGATAGGATTCAATACAATCTAAACAGACTATAAAGAAACTCTTATAGTTTGAGTTTTTACAATAAGATTGTTTTTGACAGAATCTGAGATTTATCAACTCTTGTTTGAGAATTGATTCTTTACAAAGGATTAACTGATAATTACGCAATCTGATATGATGCTTTAGATCTGCTTCTTCTTTGCGAAATTTCAGAACTTCATGTATGTGTATGTGATTGATTTGTGGGATTTTTCAACACTTGAATTTCTTGCTTTGATCCTGGATATTGGCCCTCTATTTATAGGCTTTAGAAGCATTTAATGAAGGTCAAAAAGAGCTGTTGTTAGTGCTCTGTATTTTTGACTGAAACCAATATTTCAGAATAGAAATAATCCAGCCTTAAATTGATTTAAAAACGCTTTTGACTTTTTTGTTACAGCTTTAAATCAGTTTTGTCTTCTAGTTAAAAAGCCTTTGAAGTTTCTCCCTTGATCTTGGATGGTACATTTTCGAACTTGAGTCTTGAATGTAGCCAAAGGAGTTTGGAGAAGGATTATAAGCCATTGCAGAAGAGAATAAACTACTGTTGGAGTTATGCAAAAAACGGAGATTGATTATCAATCTGTATCTATCATTTTGATCTTTTTGGAGATTTGATGATCAATCTGGAGTTCCTGTTTTGATCATTATGGATGTCCTTTGCAATGTCTTTTCATATATCAAGGTTGATCAAACTTTCTTGACAGTTTGATTTTAGAGTTTCAAATTGTTCGAGTTTTGACTGTTTTTTGAGTCCTTTTATTTTAGTGATCAGATAACCTTTTTGAGCTTGCATGAATCCTACTTGTTCCTTGTCATGTACTGATTCTATTTGAATAAATTTCCAGGGCAAACTCTTTGTTAAAGAGGTAGAAAAAGATTGGTCAATATGCTGTGATGAACATTTTTGAAACTGGAGATCATTCTCTGTTTTAATGTTCTTGTTGTTGTCTTCTTTGCTTTGCTTGATTATGTTCTTAATTAAATTCACTCAAAAGCAAAAGTTAAATTAACATAACATTTTAGAATCATAATTAACTGTCTTAATTAACCTTTGTTTATTTTCATCAAAACTTTAAATATGGAGTTTGTCTCAACATATATATCCTCCTAGTGAGTGATATCCCCATATGTGGGACTTCTTCATTTTTTCAATTCACAACAACACTAGCTCTTATAAATATCATCATTATTTCCAATAAATTTCCATTAAAGCATCATCATTTCCAGCAATCCCCCACTTGAATTAAAAAAAATAGTTTTTGAATAGCTTTAAACGCTTCTATAAGATTATGCATAAACAAAGGTGTCTCTTGACTTGAACCTTTACATAGTAAGTAAGATTCAGATTCAACAAGAGTGACTCGTAGTCTTGAACTCTATCTCTGAAAACCCACACACAACCTTTTCATTGGGTGGATTCTCAAAAGGTCGTGCATTTAGGGGCATGCACGTGTATCCCAATTTAGTGAATGCTCTAGGAATTCTGCCTCAAAATTCCATAGAAAGCGGCCCCCACTTTCACATTCACATAGGTGAGTCTATCACGAGTACTCCTGTAGCTAGGTACTCCACTCCACATAGAGTATAGATCTCATTAAGAGTTTATATTATCCCATCCTTTTATCGCTTCAGGAATCATGTTTCTCTTATATATTATATAACATGTTCATCTTATATCACTATGACTTGTTATTACCCATTGAACCTAATTCTTGGGATCTCTAGTCTTTTAGGTCGAGTTACCTACATAAGTGATCTACTAAATTATCATCAAAGCGTACATGATCCACTATAACAGCTGCTTTAGAAAGTAATTCTCTAACTGTGTTGTGCTTACGACGTATTTGTCTTCTTTTACCGTTATAATAACGATTCTCAATTTTTGCAATTGTCGTAGTACTATCGCAGTGGATCAACACAACTGGCAATTACTTTTCCCACAAAGGGATCTCTGCTAGCAAGCATCTTAACCAGCTTGCTTCTTCACTAGTTGTAGCTAGTGATATCATTTCAGATTCCATAGTGGACTGAGCCAATGTCGTCTGTTTCTTCAATTTCCATGATACAGCATCACCGACTATATTGAAAACATAGTCACTGATTGCTTTGGAGTCATCTGATAAGATTTTCCAATCAGCATTGCTGTATCCTTCAACAACGACAGGAAACCGTTGATAGTGTAATATGAGACTCATGGTCCTTTTAAGGTATCTCATGACTCTTTCAATAGTGTGCTAATACTCCATACTAGGTCTGCTAGTCTACCTGCACAACAATCCCACGATGTAGGCTATGTCGGTCTAGTGCATTCGGTGGCATACCTTTGGCTGCCAATGATGCTCGCATATTCAGTTTTTCTAACACCTTCACTAGAGTTGTTGAAAAGTTTCACACTTGGATCATATGGTGTGCAAGCAGGTTTACAATCAAAGTAATTATATTTCTTTAGGATCTTTTCAACGTAGTGAGATTGATCCAAAGAGATTCCCTTTTTCTGACCTAGTAATCTTGATTCCAAGGATTTCACTTGCTTCTCTGAGGTCTTTCATATCAAAATGGTTACTCAACAATGATTTTAATTTATCTACAACATGAATATTTGAACCAAATATGAGTAAGTCGTCTACATAAAGGCACATGATAGTGCAAATGCTATTTTCATATTTGTAATAAATACATTTGTCACTTTCATTTATTTTAAACTCATTTGACATAATCAAGTTATCAAATTTTTCATGCCATTGCTTAGGAGCTTGTTTAAGACCATACAAAGATTTATCTAACTTATAAACCTTGTTTTCTTGTCCATGAATTGGAAAACCTTCAGGTTGTTCCATATAAATTTCTTCTTCCAGGTCACCATTTAAAAATGTTGTTTTAACATCCATCTGGTGTATCACCAGGTTATGAATATTCGCAAGTGATATAAGCACCCTAATGGATGTTAGTCTAGTGACTGGTGAAAAAGTGTCGAAGAAATCTATATTTTCTCTTTGTCTAAAACCTTTGGCAACAAGGCGTGCCTTGTATTTATCAACATATCTATTGGGTTTTAGTTTCTTTTTCAAAATCCATTTACAACCTATTGGTTTGCAACCAGGAGGCAAGTCTACTAAATACCAGGTCTTGTTAGACTCTAGAGAATCCATTTCATTGTTTATAGCTTCTTGCCATAGATCTGCATCCAAAGATGACAGAGCTTCTTTAAGATTTGCAGGACCCTCTTCTAAATTATAGGCCATATATTCTGGTCCATAATCTTTATAAACTCTTACTCTCTTACTCCTTCGAGTTTTTGTTTCGTCTTGTTTATTGCTTTTAGTGCTTCTTTTCACAGGAACTTCACTAGGTTCGCTGCCCCTACTATTTCTCAATTTGAAAGGGACTTTATTTTCATAGAAGTCAACATCATTTGACTCCTTGATCACTTTCGCATTTAGATCGTAAAACCTATACGCTTTACTGTTTACAACATATCATACAAATACGCATTCATAGGCTCTACTTGCGAGTTTAATTCACTTGGGATCGGGGATTCTGACATAAGCCAGACATCCCCATGTTCTAAGATAAGACAAGTTGGGCTGTCTTTTCTTCATTATCTCATAAGATGATATTTTGCTTTTAGATTTTGGAACTCTATTCAAAACATAGCAAACAGTCAGAATAATTTCCCCCCACCAATGAAATGCAGCACTAGAGTTAAGCATAATAGCAACAACTAGTTCAGTAAGAGTTCTATTCTTTCTTTTAGCTTTACCATTCATTTCAGGTGAATATGATGCAATAGTTTCATGTATAATTCCTTGGGTTTTGTAAAACTCATTAAACAAATTTGAATTATACTCTGTTCCTCTATCAGTATGAAACCTCTTAATCTTTTTACTAAATTGATTTTCAATTTCAGTTACAAAGATCTTAAACATGTCAAGCGCTTCACTATTATTTTTCATCAAATATACAAAAGTAAAGTCAGAGCTGTCGTCAATAAAAGTTATGAAATAACGCTTTCCATTTCTGGTGAGCATTCCATCAAGTTCACATATATCAGAGTGTATTAATTATAGGGGTTCAGATTCTCTAACTACTGATTTATGTGATTTCTTTGTTATTTTAACTTGACTGCAAAAATCATATTTTTCGAAATCCTTTAGAGATAACTTTGGAATTAAGCCTAAGTTACTTAAGTTTGAAATCACATGTTTGTTCATATGACAAAGTCTAGCATGCCAAATATTAAAATTACACAACATATAAGCATAAGGAGACATTTTATTCATTTCAACATTCAATTTAAATATACCATCAATGGAGTACCCTTTCCCAACAAAAATACCATTTTTAGAAATGGTGTATAAAATTTCCCCTATAGACTGAGTAAAGCTTGCCTTATTGAGAAGAAACCCAAAAACTAGATTATTCCTTATTTCTGGCATGCACATGACATCCTTCAGAATTAAGGTTTTTCCAGATGTGAATATTAGTTCCATATCTCCTATTCTAGCAACATTAGTGGTGTGGGAATCACCCAACAACACTTTCTTATCTTCAGCAGCATTGTATGTTTTAAACATAACACGATCATATCAGACATGGCGTGAGGCGCCAATGCCTATCCACCATCCATCTGATCCCCAACAAGGTTGATCTCGGTTATCATAGCAATGAATTGCTCTTCTGTCAAGTTAGCCTAATTAGCAGGGCCTGGCTTGTTCCTGCACTTGCGTGCCATATGACCCTCTTTCCCGTAGTGGAAACAGAAAAAGGGGAGAGGGCCATTTCTAAGAGGTGGGTGATGTCTGGCAATTGGGACCTTTTGATGGTTCCCATTCTTGTTGTTATTCTATGAAGCGCGATTATGATTCTTTAGTTGTTTGTTGTTTGACTTCAGAACTACTCCGATGAATTTCTTTTTCTTGTTATTTGCCACAAGAAGAACTTCATCTTTCTAGTCTTGTTTACGTGATTCCTCCTTAATTCTAAGGTGAGTTATCAGACTCTCTAGAGAAAATTCTTTTGTTTTATGCATGAGAGAATTTTTAAAATCTCTCCAAGCAGGGGATAGTTTGTCAATAATAACAACAATCTGAAACTGTTCATTTAGGGACATACCTTCAGAGATGATCTCGTGAGCAATTTTCTGGATTTCATGAGACTGAGCTTCCACTGATCCGTCATTTGTCATATGATATTTGAGGTAGTAGCTAACAACATACTTTTTGGCTCCAGCTTCCTCAGTATCATATTTCTTCTTTAGAGCATCCTAAATCTGTTTAGTAATATTGTTGTCGGAATTGTAGTAATCATACAGATCATCAACAAGTCCATTAAGAATATAATTCTTACATAAGTAATCATTATTTTCCCATTGGGTTAATTCAGCAGCTATTTTATCCATTTCAGTTGGTTCAACGTTTTCTGGAACAACGAGAATGTCATCCTTCAAAATGTTGACAACTTTTTTTGTGGTTAGAAAAAATAACATCTTTTGTTGCCATCATTTGAAGTGATTGCCCTCAAACTGAAACGATTTGTTGAAGTCAGAAGCAGAAGAAACTATCCCAGTAATTTCGTCGGTAGACATGGAAGTTCGAAAACAACTTAAAATTGTTGTCTCAGAAGTTTAAAAAACCTTTAGAAAAATAACAATGCCACCGAAAAATATTATTGGGTTGAGTTGTGGACTAGATCGCTCTCTTTAAGACGTTTCGAGACACTGCTCAAAATTGTGCAAGACAGACTGTCAACCACGAAGTCCCCAGAATAAAACAGCCCAGATACACTGTATCGGAGTTATACTACACAGTAGAAAACCGTTGTAGAATTACACCCTCAGTATGGCAGTCGTATGACTGTCACTCGTAATATGACACTAAGACCACTCGTAAGAAATAGAAGAAAAAGTAAGAAGGGGGAGAAGTGAGAAAAGCCTTAGATACGAAGAGCTTTTGGTGTGATTTTCAACCTGAGGAGAACCCTCTATTTATAGAGGAAATTCGTAATTGGATCTGAGAGAATTAGGGGATCCATTAGAATGTGCTCCTGGTATTGACCTCAGAACGTGCGCTCAAAATTAGCAAAACGTGCGCTTTGACTATGACTTTTTGATCGGGAAATTAACATATACGTAAGACCAAATATTAGGGTTTTGATTGGGCAAAAAAAACAGAAGCACAAAATCAGGAAGCACAAAATCAGGAAGGAAGACTGGATTAGATAAATGATATTGACTCGGTGGAGGACAGTTACGTAATTAACGTATCAATTAGAGACAAAATGTGGTGGTCCATTTGCTTGCGTTCTCCCTCCTTCACAAAATTGGGGTACCCCTTGGGACCTTCTCCAAGTCTCATACCTCCACCTTATATATCCTACTGTGAGTGATATCCCTCCTATGTCGGACTTCTTCATTTTTTCAATTCACAACAACACTAGCTCTCATAAATATCATCATTATTTCCAATAAATTTTCATTAAAGTATCATCATTTCCAACAGTACTGTAGTCGTAGCAAGCCCATAAGTTGTGGAAATTGGGAATTTCCCTTTCATCCTACATATATTATATGAATCGATTAAGTTAAAACATACCTATTTATGCTTTGACGTTTCTTCGTGTTTTTAATTAGTAAATCGCTTTAAAAAAAATGATGAATAAATATCAAAATACTGAAAACAAAATTATAATATTAAAAATACAATTAAAATCTATAAATGGAAGAATTAGGGAAAGTGGATTTTAGCACTTGATGAAAAATTACGCTTAAGATCTCCTTTATTCTCATTAGCTCCATAACAGGGTTTGTCATTATTGACATATTTCAAAAAAAGGGTTTGGTGTTTATGGAACAAAAACATTGGTTTTCTCACTAGTTAGAAGATAAACTCCCTAATTCTTAGAAAATAACACTAAACAAAGGTAGAGCTCATTTATGGTGGTATGTGTTTTATGAAAATAGAGATGAGTTTTATTTAAGGTGATCAAATGATGATTTTCTTTCTAACTTATTCAATGGTTAGACTTAGACAAAAAATGTATGAACAAACAAGAACTCATGATTATTAGTCTTGAAATTTAAATAAAGAAGGTGGATGATGTTTTCTCCACATTTATGTGGAGGGTTGGAAATATAAAAAAAATGAGAATAAAATTTGATGAAACACTTTAAATACTGTTTAGAAATATATTGCTTCACACTGCGAGTTTAAGTTTTGTACCGGGAGACAAAGCTCTGTATTCACCAAATTATATTGTCTCACACTGAAACCAAACAAAGAATTCCAGTTTCTAGAAAATGGATCTTCGCACTACAATATTGAATTTTCGCACTGCGATATCAAAGTTTAATTATATTTAGGGATTGTTGGCATTTCACATCAAAACAACAGAGTTAAAAAATTCCTAACTTAAAATGGATTTCAGTCTTTCTCAATATTTATAAAATTATTTATCGTCCACATATATTCTAAAATATTTTTGATATCAATTTAATTTTTATTTTGTTTAATTAAATAAATAATATATTATAAAATTTAGAACGATACAACATATCAAATATTACAGAATTTAGGATATTACAACATCACTTTAGCAATTGTAACACTTCATTTTTTTTTAATCAATTTTTTTTAATCGTGTTTGCTTTTAGATGTTTGTCTTAGTAATTTATTCAAATTGTTGATATGGAATCTATTTATTTTGTTTTATTTTTCAAAACTAAATATATTAGTTTTAGTGTTTAAGTGCTTGAATTATATTATAATATATTCTAAAAGTATTTTTTTTCTATATACATGTTATTGACAAGTATAGTTCTCAATACAATCAGATCTCTATTATTTACATTATGCTACTTAATATACAAGTCCTTCGTAGTTTCTGTTGGTGCCGTATAGTTAACAGTAGTAATCAATTATTTTTTCCAACTTTTCTGCTAACCCTCCAATAGAAAGCAACTTGATAATCTTATACTACTCATTACTTTTTAAGCCAATACACAGAGCACGATAGAGAAGAAAGCCTACACCTGTGGTGCACTCACTAACCAACGAAACATTTAGTGTCTTTATCACTATTATTTGATATTTTTTGGATCGTCTTTTTATTGTTTTATTTTTTATTATTCCCGATCATGATTATTATTTATATTGTGTTTGAATATCAATTATCTATAGAATGAATTTTAGTGAGAGAACTAATGTTTTCTATTTTACCTAACTTGATTTATAAAAAAAAGTCAGCAACATCATGCTCTAAAAGATGACCTTCTATATGTTCACAGGTTCACTATGTTCAATATTTTTTAGATAAAGGCACACACATATTCACTATGTTCTAATGTTCACTATGTTCTAATTATTTGGTTCAGTACTCTACAGATTCACCATATTTTAATAGTATAGATAGTATAATAGGGTTATTTTATATAATTAATAAAAAAATCAAATGAATATCTAAACCAAATAATATTAGATTTTTGTAGAATACAAATTTTCAAAAAATCTATAACTTATTTTAATTATAATTTAGATTGAAGCATAAATATTCATTTGGTTGAAAATAAGTATTGTTAATTATATTATATTTCATCTAACATATCGTTTCCTTGTTTTAATAAATGCATATTCAATATTATAGATTTTTATTTTTAAGTTTTAAAAATACAATTATGTTTGATATATAGGTTTATATTATTAAATATAATTTAGATTATATTATGAATAGTAAATAACTTGTTTTTACTTCTTTAGGTTTGTATATGTTTTATTGTCTTTGTGGATAATTAAATATGTATATATTTTATTTTCTTTGTGGATTATTAAATATGACGACTGAAGAAGAGGAGACATATATTCAATAAGCTGTTCAAAATGGCATAACTTGAACAAAAATCTTGTCCATGTCAAATTTTAAAAATTTTAACCGATATATTAATCTATTAAATTCTAAGTATTTTTATTAGTTAATTATTATTTAAAGGGTTTCAACCCTACCTAATGAATTACACTTTTGAATTTCACCTCACTCTCACTCCATTTCTTGATTTAAGCTTTCGCACAACAAACTTGAACAGCCAGAGGAGGCAGAGGTTTGTTGGGATTAGGGGTGACGATTACCACCCAAAGTCCCAACAACTTTTTTTGTAATCTATAACAAAAATTACAAAAAAAAATTAAAATAATACATTAAATCTTTCGATCTAAATTCTAATTGTGTGATGTGAGATTCGTCTAAGACATATCAAGCCTATAATTTGATAGACTCAAAAATTTAATTAAAATTAATTAATTTTTTATTTTTATTTTCTTTTAGTGTTTTAGTCTAAACTGAACTTAATCAAATAAATTACTCAACCTCTAATGATTAGGTATGGTTTTATGGCATTTAAAATCATTGACCAATATTTAAACAAAATCATTATATTCTATTTCACATTATATCAATGTTATCTTAAAAAGATATTGTATTTAAGTTTTTTTTATATATATTATATTATCATTGTAGTTTATGTACTTGTGTCATAAATAAAGTTTATACAATTGTTTCAATAGTAAAAAAAATTTAGTGTTTGAAAAAAAAATTGGATTTTATAAAATAGATGTCTTAATTTTTAAAAATGTCACCCCAATTAATTCGAACCAAATCAATTTTTCATTTGTTTGGTTAGAAAATTGTGAAAAAAATAGTAAAAGTTCATCCAAAATGGAATCCATTTTTTTTCTTTGCAAAATAACAAACTAAATTGATATGTCATTCTCATAACTTATGTATCTCAAACTAGTTTAACTTCTCAGTCTAATTCTCCATTCCTCTGCAATTGTGTTTACAAATTTTGCGTGTTCACGTTAGAAATTTACAACTTTAATATACAATAAAATATTATCAATATTTTTTGTTGGAACATAAGAATATTATTGTGTGAATTTAAAAATTTGTTGAAGTCCTATATTGGAAAGAAATACTTTTTGCAAATTTAAGGGGAAAAAAAAACTTGTTTTTAAAATTCAAGTCCCACATTGGAAATAAATTTTTTTTGAAATCCCACATTGGAAAACAATAATATATTGAGTAGTTTCAAATCTATATACACTAAAGCCCCACATTGGTTAGAAAATATATGTGAGTTTGCTTCCATCACTATATAATGAGCTTCAAATAATTGTGAAAAGTACACCAAAGTTTGATGTTTTTCCCAACTTTTTCTTTTCTCTCTCTTATATTCTACTCGCGTAATATTCGAGCCATTTCTCCCCTTTCTTTCTGTCCCTTTGGTTTTTAGAGCGTCTGTTATGCCGCAGTCCTTTTAATTTTTAGAGCGGTTATTATACCGCAGTTCCTTTGGTTTTTAGAGCGGTTATTATACTGCAGTCCCTTCGGTTTTTAGAGCGGTTGTTATGCCGTAATCCATTTGTTTTTAGAGTGGTTGTTGTGTCGTAGTCTATTTGTTTTTAAAACGGTTGTTGTGTCGTAGTCCATTTTCTTTAGAGCGGTCGTTATGTCGTAGTTATGAGTGATCGTAGTACCATATTGCGAATGACTTTAATGGTCATATTGAGAATGACTTTAATCGTTATATTGAGAGTGGCGTTAACCGCCATATTGAGGGTGTTATTCTAGAACGGTTTTCTACGGTGCAATGGAACTCCGATAGAGTGAATTTGAGCTGTTTTATCCTGGGGACTTCGTGGTTGATAGTTTGCCTTGAATTATTTGGGCAGTGTTACAAAACGTCTTAAAGAGAGCAACCTAGTCCGCGACTCAACGCAGTAATATCTTCGGTGACAAAAATTGTGATTTCTAAATAGTTTTTGAAACCCAAAATCAACAATTTTAAAACGTTTCTTTCTGCCATGTCAACCGAAGAGATTACTGGATTTGGTTATGTTGCCTCTGGTTTCAATAAACTGTTTCAGTTTGAAGCAAACAGAAAAAGATAAGAATGCTGGAGAATTAACACATCGGGAAATAATGATAAGAGTTATATATTTATGGACTTGTTGATGATCTGTATAACTACTACAGTTCCAGCAATACTAGTAGAGATATTTGAGATGCTCTGAATGAGTATGTAGTGAGCTACTACCCAGAGTATCAGATGACTGATGACATATCCTTGGAGGCACACTCCTGTAAAATTCAGAAGATAACTCATGAGATCATCTATTAAGATACGTTACTCATGTCATATTTGAATTTAATATTAAAATTTAATATGTGTCTTAATATTTGAATGTTGAAATTAATAAAATATCTCTTTTTGCATACATGTTGTGTGATTTTAATTTTTGATATGCTATACTACGTGATGTGAACACAATTGATTTCAAAATTAAGTAACTTAGGTTTAATTCCAAAGTTAATGTTAAATGATTTTGAAAAGTGTGATTTTTGTAGTCAAGCTAAACTAATAAAGAGTTCACATAAAAATTGTAGTTAGAGAATCTGAGCCTTTAGATTTATTACACTTTGATATATGTGAACTTGATGAGACGTTAACAAGAAATGAAAAATAAAAATGAAACGTTTGACATGTTAAGAATCTTTGTAACTAAAGTTGAAAATTAATTTAGTAGAAAGATTAAAAGGTTTCAAGTATGATTCTAGTTTATTTAAATAAATTTTATAAATTGTCTGGAATTATATGTGGAACATCTGCACCATAATTACTTGGAGTGAATGGTAAAGTTGAAAAAAAAAGGAATAGAACTCTTATTGAACTAGTTGTTGCTAGTATGCTTAACTATATTGTTGCATCTAATTGGTGTGCAGAAAATATATTGCTTATTTGCTATGTTTTGAATATAGTTCTTAAATCTAAAAACAAAACATCTCCTTATGAGATAGTGAAGAAAAGACAATTGAACTTGTCTTATTTTCAAACATGGGGTGGTCTGACTTATTTCAGAATCCCCGATCCCAAGCGAATTAAACTCGCCAGTAGAGCCTATGAATGAGAATTCATTGGGTGTGCGGTAAATAACAAAGTGTACAGGTTTTATGACCTAAATGCAAAAGTGATCATAGTCAAATGATGTTGACTTCTATGAAAATAAATTCCTTTTCAAGTGGAGAAATAGTGGGGACAGTGAATCAAGTCATGTTCTTGAAGCTAGAAGTAACAAACAAGGCGAAACAGAAACTCGAAGAAGTAAGAGAGTCAGAGTTGCTAAAGATTATGGACTAGAATATTTGGCCTATAATTTAGAAGAGGATCCTGCAAATCTTAATGAAGCTCTATCATCATTGGATGCAGATCTATGGCAAGAAGCTATAAATGATGAAATGGATTCTCTAGAGTCTAACAACACCTGACATTTAGTAGACTTGTCTGTTGGTTGCAAACCAATAGGTTGTAAATGAATTTTAAAACGGAAACTAAAACCCGATGGATCTATTGATAAGTACAAGGCATGCCTTGTAGCCAAAGGATTTAGACAAAGATAAAATATATATTTCTTTAACACTTTTTCACCAATCACTAGACTAACATCCATTAAGGTGCTTATATCACTTGCGTCTATTCATAACCTGGTGATACAACAGATGAATGTTAAAACTACTTTTTTAAATGGTGATCTGGAAGAAGAAATTTATATGGAACAACCAGAAGGTTTTGTAATTCATGGACAAGAAGACAAGATCTGTAAGTTAGATAAATCTCTATATGGTCTTAAACAAGCTCCTAAGAAATGGCATGAAAAGTTTGATAACTGATTAAATCAAATGAGTTTAAAGTGAATGAAAGTGACAAATGTATTTACTACAAATTTGAAAATGGCATTTGCACTATCATATTTCTCTATGTAGATGACATACTCATATTTGATTCAAACATTCATATTGTAAAATTTTGAAATCATTGTTGTGTAACAACTTTGATATGAAAGACCTCGGAGAAGCGAATGTAATCCTTGGAATCAAGATTACTAGGTCAGAAAAGGGAATATCTTTGGATCAATCTCACTATGTTGAAAAGATCCTAAAGAAATATAACTACTTTAACTGTAAACCTGTTTGCACACCATACGATCCAAGTGTGAAACTTTTCTAGAACACTAGTGAAGGTGTTAGACAAACTAAATATGCGAGCATCATTGGCAGCCTCAGGTATGCCACTGATTGGACTAAACCCGACATAGCCTACGTCGTGGGATTGTTGTGCAGGTCTACTAGTAGACCTAGTATGGAGCATTGGCACGTTATCAAAAGAATCATGAAATACCTAAAAATGACCATGAGTCTCATATTACATTATCAAAGATTTCATACCATCCTTGAAGGATACAAGTTGCTGATTGGAACATTTTATTAATGACTCCAAAGCAACCAGTGGATATGATATTAGTATTGCCGGTGGTGTTGTATCATGGAAATCGAAGAAATAGACGATATTGGCTCAGTCCACTATGAAGTCTGAAATGATAGCACTAGCTACTACTAGTGAAGAAGCAAACTGGTTGAGATGCTTGCTAGCAGAGATCCCTCTATGGGAAAAACAATTGTCAACTGTATTGATCCACTACGATAGTACTGCGGCTATTGCAAAGATTGAGAATCATTATTACAACAGTAAGAGACGACAAATACGTCATAAGCACAACACAGTTGGAGAATTACTTTCTAAAGGAGCTATTATAGTGGATCATGTAGACATGAATGAATATTTAGCAGATCCTTTGACGAAAGGATTAGCTGGAGAGAAAGTCATAAATACATCCAAAAGGATGTGACTAATGTCTATAGAGTCACTCATGATGGTAATTCGGCCTAAAAGACTTGAGATCCCAAGAATTAGGTTCAATGGGTAATAACAACTTGTGAAGTGATATGAGATGAACATGCTATTATAAATCAGAGAAGCATGATTCTTGAAATGATGTTAGGATGATGTAATAGAAACTCTTAATGAGATCTATACTCTACGTGGAGGGAGTACCTAGCTACAGGACTACTCTTGATAGACTCACCTATGTGAATGTGGAAGTGGGGCTGCTTCCTATGAAATTTCAAGGCAAAATTCCTAGAGCATTCATTATATTGGGATACACGTGCAGGACCATTAATGCACAGACTTTTGAGAATACACCCTACGAAAAGATTGTGTGTGGATTTGATGTCAGAGATAGAGTTCAAGACTACGAGTCACTCTTGTTGAATCTAAATCTTACTTACTATGCAAAGGTTCAAGTCAAGAAACACCTTTGTTTATGCACAATCTTAGAGAATCGTTTGACGCTATTTCAGAAACATTTTTTTAAATTCAAGTAGGGAATTGTTGGAACATAAGTATGTTATTGTGTGAATTTAAAAATCTATTGAAATCCTACATTGGAAATAAATACTTCTTGCAAATTTAAGTGGAAAGAAACTTGTTTTTAAAATTCAAGTCCCACATTGGAAAGAAATCTTTTTGAAATCCCATATTAAAAAACTCTGATATTTTGAGTAGTTTCAAATCTATATACACTAAAGTCCCACATTGGTTAGAAAATATATGTGAGTTTGCTTCCATTACTATACAATGAGCTTAAAACTATTGTGAAAAGTACACCAAAGTTGGATGTTTTTCCCAACTTTTTCTTTTCTCCCTTTTATATTATGCTCGCCTAATATTCGAGCCACTTCTCCCCTTTATTTTTGTCCCTTCGATTTTTAGAGCGGTTCTTATGCCGCAGCCCCTTCGGTTTTTAGAGCGGTTATTATACCGCAGACCCTTCGGTTTGTAGAGCGGTTATTATACGACAATTTCTTCAATTTTTAGAGCAGTTATTATACTACAGTCCCTTCGGTTTTTAGAGCGGTTGTTATGCCGTAATCCATTTGTTTTTAGAGTGGTTGTTGTGTCGTAGTCCGTTTGTTTTTGGAGTGGTTGTTGTGCCATAGTCCATTTGTTTTTTAGAGCGGTCGTTATGTCGTAGTTATGAGTGGTCGTAGTACCATATTGCGAATGACTTTAATCGTCATATTGAGAATGACTTTAACCATCATATTGAGAGTGACTTTAACCGCCATATTCAGGGTGTAATTTTAGAACGGTTTTCTACGGTGCAATGGAACTCCGATACAGTGAATCTGGGCTCTTTTATCCTATGGACTTCGTGGTTAATAGTCTGTCTTGCACAATTTGGGCAGTGCCGCAAAAGGTCTTAAAGAGAGCGACCTAGTCTGCGGCTCAATCCAATAATATCTTCGGTGACATAAATTGTGATTTTTAAATAGTTTTTGAAATCCAAAACCAACATTTGTGTTAAGTTCCGTCACTACGCATAGACCCTTCTTTCTGCCTTCATTGTAGTTTATTTTCTACCTTCACCATAACACTATTCATCTGCGCAAACATTGTTTACATATAAAAATACCATTAGGCGTGCACCGTTCATTTGAGTTTTTTTTATTGTTCACTTGCACGTGGTACTGTTCGCTCGACATTGTTCATCCATAACTGCTACTAGTCATATGTGCTCTGTTTCTGGGCCAATTTTTACTTTTTTTTTATGTCCTCTCCTTTTTAATGGAAGAAATTGAGAGTACTAATTCTGGTATTACTCATGATTGATAAAAGTATTTGTTCCAAATCCTTTATTACATTTGGTATTATGTTTAAGGATTCTTGTATTTTGGATTCTAGCATTGATTATACTATTGTTGTTGATGTTTCTCGTATTGCATGTTGCTGGCTTTGGGAATATTGAACTTCAATCATTCTTTAAATTGAAAGATGGGCTTCATGTTCTTGGTCTTTAAAATAACCTTATCTTGATCCGTAAGTTTACTCAGAGGATAATAATTGTGCAATATCTTTTTTCATTCTCGTTGTACTTTTCAAGATCTTGCAATAATGAAAACGATTGGAGTTGCTAACACTACAAGAAAAACTCTGTATACCTACGTAAATTTACCCACGGATCTCAATTTGTGGGTAAATTATTTAATATTCACTGAAAATCCGTGGGTAACGTTGTTAAATCCATGGGTAACGTTGTTATTAAATAAATTAATTTTGTTGATTGTATTCCACGGTTAATCCGTCGATAAAATTAAAAAAATCCGTAGATAAAGTTAAAAATAATGCAGATTGCCAAAATTTCTTCGTATTTTGTTGACCACGGATTATCAGTAGGTAAATGATGAGAATAATGTTAAATTGTCGATGGATTATCCGTAGGTAAAGAAAAAATGAAATTTTATTAACTATTTTCTTTTTTTTTTTACAAAAAATAAAACTTATGAATGAAACTTACGAACACTCACTATGTTTCCTGTTTCTCTCAAAATAGGTTTTTGTAAAACCCAACTCTCTTAATGTTGCGGTTGATTGCAAGTCCCACATCCTTTAGTGTGGGAGAATAAGGAGAAGGCCAAGGTTATACATTGGGTTTTGGTCCTTTGTTTTCAAATGCACCAGTCAGCAATAACACTTTAAGCTTGTATCTGACTTATTTTAAATATTTGCTTTGTAAGAGTGTGGTTGTACTGGGATGTTGGGTGTGAGTGAGAGAAGTCTATGTGTTGTAACAATTTTCACATAGTGTTAATTCTCTGGTTGCCGGTTTAGGCAGCGGCCGTGGTTTTTTCTCCAGTTTTGGAGTTTCCACGTTATATTCTTGTGTTGTGATTGTGTCTTAATTCTTTTGAACTTATGCTATCTTTCCCAACAACTGGTATCAGAGCCAGCTTCAGAGGTTCGGTGGGATAATTTTTCTTAGTATGATCCGTGGTTATAGCTCTGTCTGATCTTCCACAACAGAAAAGAATTATCCTTGGTATTGTTAGGGGAAAGGTGATACTGTGAAAGTGCTGTTTAGGGAGGTTCTGGCTAAGGAAAGACTTGGTATTTAAGCGTGTCTGTTGTAACCCACCTCTCTTTCCTGGGAACTTACCTGGTGCACAGTTTACAGTCTGCGTGCAGCTGCTATGTCTTATTCAAGCGTTATGAAGTTTGACATAGAGAAGTTTGATGGAATAATCAACTTTGGCTTGTGGAAAGTACAAGTCAAGGATGTGCTTATACAATCAGGATTACACAAGGCGTTGAAAGGAAAGTCTGGGCATGTGAAGAGAAATTGTCCAGGTGGAGCAGTATCTGAAAAAGACTCTAAGACAAGTGATGGCAAGGTCTCCCTTGTTTTGGGAGATGATGGTGATCTCATCTAGAAGATAAAGTTTGTCCTTATGGTATTTCCGCTATACTATGAAAAAGGACAAGTTATTGCTAGCGGATTCAGAACTGCACACGGGCATTGGTTGGCATTGATGCAAGGTGTGTGGTGATGTGTCGATGGCTGAAGAACTTCCTGGAAGCCAACATGGGAGTTGCACCATAAATTTCAGTTAGGTTTCGACATGAGAAAATTCTTGGAATGGTTTAGTTCCAAGTGGAGAAAATTCTTGGGATGGTTTAGTTCCAAGTGAAGTGTACTTTTTATGGTGGAGTATGATTGTCGGTAAGACAATGGAAGCGGAAGTTGTAACTCTTACAATCAAGGTGGAGATTGTTGGGGTTGATTGCAAGTCCCACATCCTGTAGTGTGGGAGAATAAGGAGAAGGCCAAGGCTATATATTGGGTTTTGGTCCTTTGTTTTCAAATGCACCAGTCAGCAATAACACTTTAAGCTTGTATCTGACTTAGTTTAAATATTTGCTTTGTAAGAGTGTGGTTGTACTGGGGTGTTGGGTGTGAGTGAGAGAAGTCTATGTGTTGTAATAATTTTCACATAGTGTTAATTCTCTGGTTGCCGGTTTAGGCAGCGGCTGTGGTTTTTTCTCTGGTTTTGGAGTTTCCACGTTATATTCTTGTGTTGTGATTGTGTCTTAATTCTTTTGAACTTATGCTATCTTTCCCAACACTTAACACTCACTCTGAAAACACATCACCCACAGCACAACCCATATCCCGTTGCCAATCAGAGATCTTCGCCGCCGAACAGAGATCTTCCCTGTCGAACAGAGCTATCTTCCCGCCACTTCAAAGTGTCATTCTCAGGTTCTCTCATTCTCTTTTTAGTTTTGTCATTCAAGCTTGTTCGTTCTCTCTCGATTCACTCTCTATTTCATTCTCGTTCATCGTTATGTCATTTTCTATCTCTAATTTGTTTGATTTTCATGATTATTTGTTGTGTAATTGAATGTTTACTAATTTATTTGCAAACCCTAACTCATTTGTTCTCTCTTACGCTTCAATTTGTTCATGGTTTAATTTAGGGTTTAATTTAGGATTCCACGATTATTCTTTTTATTCATGAAATATGGCAGTTTAGTGTGACTGGGATAAGATTATTGAGCAGTTTAGTGTGAAATATGTCATTTTAGTGTGAAATATGGCAGTTTAGTGACTGAGATAAGTTTAGTGTGAAATATGGCAGTGTAGTGACTGAGATATGGCAGTTTAGTATGAAATATGGCAGTTCAACATCAATTCTTATATATATAGAAAGATACCCAACCTGTTGGTAATTTAGAATATTATTGAGCAATTTCTCCAGCCAAATTTATGAAAACAAAAGAAATCATAAGATTGAAATTGATAATGTAATTACCAAAGCTAGAATCTTCTCAGAACTACCAAATCCATGCAATCTTCTCAAATTGTGTTAGCATTAGAATAATATGTTATGCTGGTAGTTTTAAATTGCAATTTCGGAAAACAACAGTAGTGCCTCGAGCAAGAGACATTTTGTTTGAAAGAGAGAAAACGAAAGTGTGAAGCATAGTATGTGTTTGTGTGAATGTTGAGGTTAAAAATATGGTGGTACGTTCAAATTTGGAATGCGTGAGTATAATAATAATAATAATAATAATAATAATAATAATAATAATAATAATAATAATAATAATAATAATAATAATAATAATAATAATAATAATAATAATAATAATAATAATAATAATAATAATGAAGAACGTGTTTGTTAGGTTTCGATATTTTAATAGCATAGTAGAAAATTTGGAAACTGACAAAGTGGGTAGGTGAAGAATCTATGTTGTGTTATCTGTTTCTTTTTAAGGGGTAGCTCTGTTTCAATACAAAACCTAATAAAAAAATTTTGTTACATAAATTTACGGATTAGCCTCATTTAATCTAATCAACTCATGTAAATGTTGTTGACTTGGATATTATTTAATTATTGATTTCGTTTATTAATTATTTGAATCAATTTATCAAATATTTATTATTTTTTATTGAGTTATAGGAAGGGGATTAATGTTTATCTTATAATCATGAATAGAATTCAGAATATCAAATAAATGGAATCAATGCAGCCATATTGTGATTTTCTGTCATAATCTTCTAATTTCGGAAATTTCGGTTATTTTCTGTCATAATCTTCCATATCTTCTGATTTTGTATTTGTTTAGTGCAAAGTATTTGAGAACAATATGGTTGCTTGCTTGCTGAATCTTGATGATAATATGGCTGCTTGCTTGCTGAATCTTGTTGATAATATGGTTCTGATAATATGGTTGCTTGCTTGTTGAATGTTGCTGGTTCTGATAATATGGTTCTGATAATCTCAGTTCCATCACTGGTTCTGATAATATGGTTGCTTGCTTGTTGAATCTTGCTGATAATATGGTTGCTTGTTGAATCTTAGTTCCATCACTGGTTCTGATAATAAAGTTGTTTCAATTTAATATTAATTGATTTAAATTCAGCAAGTATAGGATGAACATCACTGGTTCCTTCACTGGTTTTAATATTAACTGATTTTAAATAATGATATTAGCAAGTATTTAGCAAGTATTCAGCAAGTATATTAACTGATTTTAATATTAATTGTTTCAATTTAATAAGTTGGTTCTTATCACTGTTGTAGCAATATCATCATTATTTCAGCAATTTATTTTGAAAGTGTAGACTTAGCTGCTGCTATTTGAAGCCATTCAATGGGGTGATGTGGCTAATCTATTTAATTATCAACACTACAGAGAAAATAAAAATTTGACTAGA
Source organism: Cicer pinnatifidum (assembly GCA_037974775.1). Lineage (NCBI taxonomy): Eukaryota > Viridiplantae > Streptophyta > Magnoliopsida > Fabales > Fabaceae > Cicer > Cicer pinnatifidum. The sequence continues at coordinate 24,590,897 of JBBPBR010000007.1, read as the reverse complement.
ACTGCAAGATATGCTAGCATGAATACTCATCATGGCATTGGTATGTGTTAGTTTGTGATTCTTCATTGAACTTGTATTTTGAATGGTTAAATTTTCTTATCTAATACTACTATTTCACTGGTGATTGATGCACAGAACAAAGTGAATTACTGTCGTTCATTAAGGTTTGATGATAAGCCAGATTAGGCTTATCTCAAAAGAATATTTTGCGATCTGTTAATTCGTGAACGTTTGAAATTATTATCATACAAAATGAATTTGTTTTTTCTGACTTCTCAAGTTTGTCTACTGCATGCTTTCTCTTATATTTTGCATTTGAGTCTGTGTAAGATCATTGTTTAAAGTTGCATATGTTATTAAATTAACATTTGAACAGGATTCCAGTTTGATTATGTGTTTGACTGGACCATCTTGAAGTATCAGCAATCATAGCTTGCCACACCTCCAGCACGAGCCATTGTAATTGTTTTTCTTTTTCTTCCCCAACTGTGATTATTATGTCATCTGCAATGGATAGAACTCATAGATGCTCGCCTTTGTTTAGGGTCCTAGTGCGGGAACCACTTCTGCAATGCCACCTGCTGTTACCAATGTTGATAGACACACAGGTAGTTTATTTAAGATCCCCTGTAAGAGTATGCTTGTCAATGTCTCAATGCCACTGAACTCTTATTTGATACTTGCAAGCATGGTATTGTATAGTCTTTCCTAGCTCTTTTCTTTTGATAAGTTTAGGACCTAGCTTATTTGGCTTATTCAATATGAACTCTAAAAATGCATATTAAAACTAATAATGAAAAGATGTATATATGAATGTATAACTCTATATGTATATATGAATGTATAACTCTATATTGAATATGAACTCTATATGAATGATTTGAGAAGTAGAACAATGAGAAAAAAATGAAAGATACACTTTGAATAAAGGTAGAGGAATAATGCATGATAGAGTTAATTTGTTTGAGTTATGATGTGGTTTAGTTTTATATAAAATGTTTATTTTTCTATTTTGATGTTACCCACGGAAATGCCATCGGTAAAGTTTATTCATGCCATTTTCGTGGATAATTGTTTTCTTTCAGACTTGACATTACCTACGGAACTATCATCGGTAAATTTACCCACGGAGAAGCCGTGATCAAGTTTATCTATGGAACGTATACATTGTTCAAGGCTTTTCCGTCGGTAAAAAAATTTCTACGAGCTAATTATCTACGAACTCGTGTCCGTAGATAATCCGTGGATAATTTTACGTTATCTACGAAATGTTCGTAGGTAAAGTCAAAATTTGCTGTAGGTAATGACAACTTTTCTTGTAGTTAAGGAACAATGAGATTTATAATATTTGTGTGATGCACAAACTAGTCAAAAAGTCTTGGTCATAATCCTTTTTCATTGATGAAATGTATGTTTCCATCTTTGTTTCCAAAAGAATTGGTTGAGTATTTTAAATGTGACATCTTGTTGTTTTTTAATTTTTCTTCGAGTTTTACTAAAAGTATTAAACTCTTTGATCTTATCCATTCTGATGTATGGGGATCTACTCCTATTGATAATATTTCTAATTTGAGATGGTCTATCTCCTATATTGTTGATTGTTCTTGAGTAACTTGGATTTTTTTTATGAAGGATATGTCGGAACTACCACAACTATCCATTCAATTTAACAATATGGTATAGACATAATTTAGGAAAATCATTAATAGATTACGGTTTGACAATGGGAAATAGTATAATAATCATAACCTTTCAAGCTTTAATAGTAAACATGACATTATTCATTAATTTACATGTCGTGACACTCTGCAATAAAATAGGATTGCAAAAAGGAAGAATCTCCACTTACTTGAAGTTACTTGAGCTCTTCTCTTCCAAATGTTTGTTCCAATATCATATTGGAGTGAAGCAGTGTTGACTGTTGTATATCTAATTAATCGAATACTATCTTGTGCTATTGGTAATGTAAAACTTGTTCAGTTTATAATTTCAAATTTTCCTTATGTTTCAATTATGAAGAATCTTAAGTCTCCAATATTTGGATGTGAATATTTTGTCCATGTTGATAAACAACACCGACAAAGTTGGATTATCGTGTAGTTAGATGTGTTTTTGTAGGTTATCCTTCTAACCAAAGAGGGTACAAATGTTACCATCCTCCCCTTTGTAAGTAATTTGTTTCTAAAGATGTCACATTTCACAAAAACGTGTCTTACTTCACTCATCCTTAACCTAAGAGGGAGAACATGAATGACACTGAATTTGATTTCAAGTTCCTAATCCTTGGTTCTAGTTTCCCTAAACTATTTGCTTCACTTCCTTTTATTAGCCTCACGTTTGAAACCGAGTTGCCTATTGTGACGACGCCCTTAGTTAGTATTGCTTCTGAATCTGAGTTGTCTATTGAATTTGCAATTTGACACCAAATTTCATGTATCGGAGAAGAAGTAAACCAAACATGCTTCATAAATAACTTTAGTTGCTTGAACCGGTGGTAGATGGTTAAAATGATACTCCTATTGACGATCCTGATATTTCTAATACTTGTGATATTGATCCGAATGATTTACCCATTGTTTTGAGAAATGATAAAAGATCTTGTGCCTCTAAATATTAGGGATGGAAAAATGGATTTGTCCTATCATGGTGGCCCGTTTAGTTCTTCGTTTCTTGTGGGGAGAGTTGAGATTTTCAACCCGCCACCATTTTTTTGTTTGCCCCACCTAACCCGCCAAAAAACGAAACGATGACGAGACAATGCGGGTTGAGCTGTTGGTGTCTAAATAAAAAAATACATTTTTCATAATAATTTTTATCCCGTAATTACTTTCCAATTCACAAAATATTAGAGGACAATGTTATTTGGCTAAAAATTATTTATAAATTCATAAAATATTTGAGGACTTTAATTTGTGAATTGGTATGGTGTATACATTAACTTTTTATGACATATTTTATTTTTTGGATGATAAATGATGAATGTTTGAATGATAATTTCTATATTTTTGTTTGACTCATTAGTTTTATATTTTGGTTCCTTGAATAATCTTTAAATTTTATTTACACATTTATATAGTTTTCCTAAATTTATTAATTAATAAAAAAATTCTAAAAGTTAACGGGGCGAGGTAAAATTTTAATCGATTAACACTAATTGGCCTACTCCGCAACACCCCTTTTTAAATGGGTTAATGAAGATGCATGGTAGTGTTAATTAATAAAAAAAAGTTCCAAAAGTTAATGGGGCAGCCTGCCTTGTAAATGGGCGAGGTAAAATTTTAATCCATTAACACTAATTGGCCTACTTCGCTCCACCCATTTTTAAATGGGATAATGAAGATGCATGGTAGTGGCAAAATCATATACTTAGACATATGACGTCGATTATGAGGAGACATTTTCTCTAGTGGCAATGATGGATATTGTTCGTATCTTATTATCCCTTGCTTCCCACTCATGATGTGAACTGCACCAATTTGATGTAATTTTTTGTCTTAGATGGAGACTTATAGGAGGAGATGTATGTGGAGATTCTCTGAGGCTTTGATATCACAAGTGGAGCCAACAAGGTGTGTCGATTGAGAAATGCCTTATATGGACTAAAGTAGATAATGGTGTGTTTGGGATATAAGCAAAGTCAATGAGATCATACTCTTTTTTCAAACATTCACAAGAAGAAAAATTAACGATACTTCTTATCTATGTTGTTGATATTGTTGTTACAAGAAATGATTTGAATTGGAGACAAATGCTTACGAATAAATTATCAACATAATTTGAAATGATAAAACATTGGACATCTCAAGTATTTATTGAGAATTGAGGTGACCTACTCAAAGTAGGGCATTTTTATTTTTCAAAGCAAGTATGCACTTGATCTTTTGCAAGAAACATGCAAACTTTGATGCAAACCTGCGAGTATTTCCATTGGACAAAATCACAAGATGAGTTATGAGAAGGAAAAAATAAGTGCTAAAGTTGACAAAGCATAATATCATATATTAATGGGAACGTTGATTCACTTGTCACAGACTAGGTCGAATTTGCTTGTGTAATTAGTGTGGTTGAGTCAATTCATGAATAATTCGACGGTAAAACATTTACAAGTTGTAGACCGTGTTCTACATTATATTAAAATCACTTCAGAGAGAGGACTCTTGTTTAAAAGAGGTGGAAGCCTCTGGAGGCATACAATATTGTTGATTATGCAAGATCATTGAGTAATAGAAGATCTACTTCCAATTATTGTACTTTCTTATGTAGGAACCTTGTTTCTTGGAGGAGTAAGAAGCAAAAATTTAGAGCTATGGCACAAAAAATTTGTAAGCTATTGTCGATGAAAATTGTGCTAGAAAATTTGAAGATAAAGTTAAATGACCTATAAAGTTAATTTTTCACAATAAATTGGCCATGAGTATTGCTCATAGTCATATGCAACATGACATGATGAGATAGACTGATATCTTATTAAAAAGAAGTTGAATAATTGATTGATAACTACAAGCTACATTCCTTTTGAAAATCAACTCATTTACGAGTTAACAAAATAATTATCAACAAAAAAATTCAATCAACTTACTTGCAAGTTGGAAATGATAAATATTCATTCACTAGCTTGAGGATGTATCGTAAATATAGCATAGCCTAATTGTACATATTAGGCTCATTAGTATTAATTAAGTCCATTATATAGCATAGTCTATTTCAACAAATTAGTGATTGTACTCTAATTATTAGTCAAATATATTTTCTACGTAAACCATGAATTAAGTAATAGCTCAATCTCTACTAAACCATTTCAACAAAATACATACCACTTCCAAATTAATTAAGATACTCATATGCCATAAAACTAAAACTAAAACAATTATATATAGTAGGGGTGAATAAATAACTGAAGTCCGCTCGAAATCAATATATCCAACATTAAAAACAAGAAAATAGGCGGGTGCAAACGGGTCTATGATGGTTTTCGATTTTCAAAAGACAACCACACTACATTCTCAAGACCCAGAATTTTCAAATTGTTTAAGAAGAAATGCACTTTGAAAAGTGGGAAAAAGCTATAAACAGTCAACATCTTATTGGAACGTGGAAGCAAAGTCATTTTTTATTTATTAAAAAAATCAAAATTTAATTTAATTGTCTTTGGAAAATGGAATGGAAGCCAACGTTTATACATAACTTTTGTAATTGTTTTTTACCTTTATTTTATCTTTTCTCCCCACTAACAAAGGTAAGACTTGAGAGTTTTTTTTGTAACTTTACTTTATATTTTCTCCTCACTAACAAAGGTATGAAGACTCTTTTTCTTCTTCTTTTTAGGTTGCCTTCTTCTCTTCCACGTAGAGGTCTTGATTGGTGAACTATTTTTCTTCACTTTTTTTATCAGTTCTTTGCGTCAAGGCCTTAAATGTGGATCAAACAATTGCAACTAGGCATGAGCAACAATCTATTAACGCAGTCCTACGAATTACAAGATCTCTCGTAAATGTCAGTTCCATTAAAGTCCACAAATAACCAATATAGGCCTAACTTCGCCCTACTAAAAAACTGTATTTCTATTCATGCAATCTCTTCTTTTACTTTTAAATTTCTAAAACAATCTCCTTAAATTCTAATTAAACACCTTCACCACTAAATCAAAATCTGAATATTACATCTAACACAATTATATTTATCAACTAATCCTACGATCATACACGTCACATTTAGCACAAGTAAAAAAATATTCTTCTATTAAAACAACATTTTAAACCAATTAAATATATTTTCTATCAAAATATCAATCAATATTTTAAATTAAAGGTATATCAAACTAACTAAAGGAAAGAATAAAACTATTAACAAAGTATATTAGTAAATTGAGTTTAATGATAAAATTTAAGTAAAATCTGAGTAAGTTTGTTGCACAGCCAACAGAACCAACTTTTCCTTCTTCTCAGTAACATCGGCGATGCTTTTTGGATTTCTCACACCCACTATTGATAGTGTGTAGCCATCTTATTTCTTTTTGGATTCTGCATCTTGGAGACCCATTTGATAAATATAATAATAGACATGATAAAAATATGTTTGAATTCAGTTGACATGTTTTGAATTCAGTATTTGATAACTTCATATAATATCATAAGAGATATTTTATAACTTTATTACATTCACTTTTTTTAGTTGAAATTTTTATTATTGATTATGAACTTGGTTAGAGAACAGAAAAATAAAATAAAAATAGTAATTTATTTAATTATTTTTATAAAATGAAATATAATAAAATATAAATATAAAAATAATTTATAAAACATACTCTAAATATAAATTTAATCAAATATAACATAATTAATAGCATTTGATATTAAACAAAAAAAATATAATATTATTTAAAAATGTTTATGATTTTATTTGAAGGGTAGTTTTGTCTTTTTATATAATTTAATAAGTCAGTATTCAAAATTATAAAATT
>JBBPBR010000007.1:24572832-24584311 GCA_037974775.1 Cicer pinnatifidum | reverse complement strand
TTATCATGTCATTATCTTGTGATATCTTTATCCAACTTTATATTTATCATGTCTCTAATTTATCCTCCGCATCAAATAGACCCTTAGGGATTTAAGTTCCCTTTTGTTGTCTCATATATGGGTCAATCCCATTATTATAACCTTTATTATCATTATTATTTTTAAAGTTTAATAGTGTAAAACAGTTTTATATTGACATCCAATGAAAGACTAGTATATTTACATGTCATGCTATCAAATTTAAAATAACCATATAAAGGTGAGCTAATATAGGCAATGTATTAGATTCTTATTGAACGTGAATGTAAAATTATTTTACACTGATAATGCATACTATTTAATTCTTTATTTTTATATGTTTATCTCGTTTATAATAAGATAAATCATATCAAAATATTTTTTTAATAAATGACACATTTTTGTTTGTAAAATAATATCAATATAATCTTATAAAATACTTTGTTAAAATAAATTAACCATGCCATATGCATTTATTTATTTACAAATAACAAATAAAGGCAAAATAAAATAATAATACCACAATAAAATTAGCAAAGGAGAAATATAGTTCTACACAAAAGTACTTGATACAACTCATTTTTTTTTATCAATTAAGATAAATCTTATCCTATTTATTTATTTCATTCCAATAATTCATACACTTATATATGTTCTTAATTAATAACGTTATTAATTAAATTATTGTAGAGTATTGGCAACCATAGAGTAAATTAAATGAAGGAAGAATATATTTCACACACTACTAATATATAAAAAAATTGTGGGTCTTTGCAAAATCAAACTTGTAAAATCTTTATAATTCTCAAATGTTAGACGTTAAGTGAATTTTTTTCATTTTGAATTTTTTAAATAATTACTCATGATTTGTATGTATAAATTGTGATATTCTTCGTCTCAAAAAGTTTTTGAAAAGTCACAACTTTAATAGTCTTGAATAACTTAAATACTTATAAATTTAGAGGGCCATGCATTAACAAATGCATCCACGACCGGAAATTATCTTGTTAGTTTGCCACTTTCTTTTGAAGTGATAGATTCCACCGAGAGATTAAGAGTCATTTTGATTCAATTATTTAATTTTTTTTTAATTTAATGTTTATTTTAGATTTATTTTAAATAAATAGATTTTCGTTTAAATAAGGTGTTTATGTTTTATTTTTACGATTAACCAACTATTTTATGTAATTTTATTTTGTTTCATTGATTAAGAGCAATGTTCAATTTTGATTGAAAAACAACATGACTCATGTACAATATTTTTTATCATAGATGGAGTTATAGATGTCTAAATGGAGTCAAATTAGATTTAAATGAAAGCTAATATTCATATCTATAATTTTCACGAAGACACTAAAACTCAATTTAGACTATATAAAAATGAAAAGTGCAACTCAAATAAAGGGAGGGCAATTTTGTAATTACAATCTATTGAAACAATATGTTATAATAGTATTTTGCAACAATCTATTACATCAGACTTCCCGACGTCATCTCATCATATTTTGTCACCTCATTATATTTCATGTATACAAATATTTCACACATTAGCCAAAAAGTTGATTTGTATTTAAGCTGATTTGTACCAAGAGAGTATGCTCTCCTCCTTCAACAATTTCTTTAATCTCTTTAATCCCTATTTTGTAACCTAATTCAAAAGTAAAACCCAACTCTCAGGCCAAAAATAATTATCACAGGTGACCCATAGAGTCGGACTACAATACCGCATAACATAATACTCTTTTTAGTCCTAATTAGTTGTAAAATACCTTCGGAAACCCTCTTTTCTTCAAACATCTCAGTAAACTCCAAACAAGCAAACACGGGATGGAGAAAATAAAGATATTTCACATGCCTTTTGCAAGATATTAAAAATTAAAAACAATTACAATACTTATATTTTGCTTTCAATTTATTCCCAAACAAAGCTAAAAAGGCCACTAAAACAAAAATGAATTAAAATGAAAAAACTAATAAAATTAAAAATTTTATTAACAAATTATAATTTCATTGATGTAGTAGTAGCAAAGCCAGTACCTTCAGGAAACCAACCGTATCTGCGTTCAGAAACAACTAACATTGAAAGTCATCAACGCAGAAGCAGTTGCCGTATGATACGGCAACATAGATTCAACACAGAAGCTCAATTCAATAGGGCACCTTCATTCATAAACAATTCAAAAACAAAAATATATTAAAACTTTATAGGGACAAATAAGGAAAAAAAGCAACGCAAGGAAATAAATGTAGTATGACAGAAACATACCTTAACTTTACGATGCAAAAAATAGGAAAAGAATGGAACCCAACAAAACCACGATGGAGTAGTAGTGGACGAAAAACAGCAACACCAATTGATTGGAAGCAAGGCGAGATTTTGGGTTTAGGAAGAAAAATGCGGTTAGGGTTTAGAGGAAAATTTCTGCAACGCTTAGTGAAGGTGGAGGGGTGGAGAAAATGATAACCCGTGTTTGTATCTTAACATATTAATTGGATTTTTAATTTTTTTTTGTTTTTCTAAATAATAATAATAATAGTAATAATAATACTAATAATAATAATGATAATAATAATAATTATATTATATTATATTATTGTTATTATAATAATTATAATATATTATTGTTATTATTATTATTATTGTTATTATTATTATTATTATTATTATTATTATTATTATTATTATTATTAGTATTATTATTATTATTATTATTATTATTATTATTATTATTATTATTATTATTACTGAATTAGGAGGGTTGGAGAAAATTTTAAAAGGAGGGAAATTACTTTATAGTTGGAGGAAATTTTCTGTGAAAAACTTTGGAATTTAGAGACGTAAAACATTTGAGACATTATTGTTCCGTCTCTACATTTTGTCTCCATAAAAAAAATTTATTTTTAGAGTGCAAGTGTGACTTTTAGAAACAAAGCTTGAGACGGATTTAGAGACAGATTAACTTTGTGACGGGGTATTCCGTCTCTAAATTCCTTCTCAAACATAAAACTTTTTACTTCCGTCTCAACAAATTGTTTTCCGTCTTCAATTCCGTCTTTATTCGTGATGGACAAAATTCCGTCTCTAAAATCCGTCGGTAAATTAAATTTTTCTAGTAGTGTTAGTTGGAAAAAGATAAGTAAAGTAAGACATAACATGATCATCAATAACAAGCGGAGTGTCAATAATAGTAAGACTTCTAAGATTGACGAATAATTTCCTTAATCCTAGATTTCTCCAAAAATTAGGATGCATATTACCATAACAAATCATAGGCTCAAGAATAAAAAGAAAGGTTGGCTTGTGTTGCAAGAAAAGATTTTTACGAACCAACCTTGTATCAAGGTTTACCATTCCTTTAAGAAGCAACCTTGTTACATGCAAGGACAAATTAAGGTTTCAATTTTCATTCCAATTAAACTAAAGTTCATCTTTTGTCATCAATGCAAGATAGAGGAAGAGGATTAGGGGCTAAAAACTAACCAACGCTCAATCTTAGAGAAATCTTTTTAGAAGTTTAGCAAAGAGTGAGTTCCTTCTTGTAACTCTCCGAAATTTGTTTAAGGTGTTAACTATATATTGTTATGAAAATCGTTGGAATTTTTTCTTTTTTTAAAACTACAGAAACTTATTGATTAAATTAAAAGAAAGTTTGCAGTATTTAGTTAGAAAGAAAATATTAATTTTTCCGAGAAAACTTTACGGAAGCAAAATACTGAATTCATAATGATTAAATTGTTTGAAGCAGATTGCATCCAAATTGCATGAATTTAAATTAAAAGTACTTTCCCCATTTAGCTCCCAAATTAATTGCATATAAATTGCGTGAATTTAAATCAAAAGTACCGAGACTCAAACTTATTTGCATAACAACGATAATTTCAAGAAACAACAACTAAATTAAATAATACAGCAAAAAATTGTCTAAAATAGTAATTTAAAAAAAAAAAAAGAAAGAAACAACAAAAGTTTTTAAAAAATAAACAGCAACTACAAATAGTAACTAATAAAAAAACAGCAATACTTTCTTTAAAAAAATAGAACCTGATAAATTTTTATCTATTATTTCAACATGCCTAAAAATTCATTTTTTTCCCTTACAACAACCCAGAAGTTGTAATTTTATTTATCCAAGTGCACACTAAAATTATTATTTCCACGTAACAAATTAAATAGAAAAATATTCATGACGTAGGAAATTACAAGAACAACATCAAAATAATCTCATACAATATTTTATTTTTTTTCTTTCATTAAAGAGAACCACCAAAAATATTAACATATGGTAACATCCCAATATCACTAAAAATTTAGACAAGATAAATACACACATTACTATATATAATTCAACCAACAAGAAAAAAAACAGAGCATTCAACAACAACAATATCATCCATCAAATCCAAAAACCAATACTTATTTGTTCAACTTGCAAGCGGGAACAATTACTTTCACCGTTTTTCTTCCTAGAAACACATTTTAAGTTCCACAAATTGAAGAACAAAATATCCATGCTTTTACTAATGAAGACTTTGTATTTAGTGATCTTTCTTTGATGAAATAAATCAAAAGAAAGTGATGGAAGGAATTTACTTTGAGATGATTCTAAAAAGAAGAAAGAAAATTAAAATTCAACTTGGTGATGGTAATGATGTTGGAGTGAATTGCAAAGGAAGGAGACTATGCGTAAGGCCTGAGAATTTCTATAACCAATTATTTGTTAGAAATTAAATTTTATATTAATTATTGGTGCAAATATTATTTTTTAACCAACATATGGATATACATGGATTTAATCATCCCTTATTTTAGTCATAATTTAATGATACTATTCTAAGTATTTGATATAGAAAAATATATATCTATGTGTGTGTAGCTTTATACGATTTATTTATATGAAGATTTTACTATTCTAAGATATGCAACATGCATAAATAAAATAGTGAGTCCAAAACATTTTAAAATTAAATAAGAATAGGAGTTATGGAAAGATAAATGAGGTTGATTTTACTTATGACTTATTTTATCCTATGTGGTATTAATATTTTTTTTTCCATATGTATAAAAATATTATATCCTTATAATTTCATTTAGTGAATGAACTTGTGATCATTTTATCAGAATCAGAGTGAAAGATGAAATTCATATGCAAATAATCGCGTAGTTCAATTGGGAAAACAAATTAGTTCCTTTGCCGCAAGTACCCATCTTCAAACTCGAGGTGGGATTATTTAAAATTATTTTTATTGATTTATTAAGTTTATAAGAAACTTCACATTTGTAGATTAGAAAACCATTAAGAGTAGAAATGGCTATAAAAAGAATAAGGAATTTAGGCTGCAACATGTTGGTAAACCCTAAATAGCATTATGCTCAACGATCCATGCCAATTACATAATGAATAACCAAAGGCGGAAGCGTACCTGTGGAAATTGCCATTGATGAAATTCTGGGATGATGATGATAGAGCCAATGGGTTGGGTGATCTTCCTCAGCAAAACACCCTGAAGACTTTGCTCTCTTGATGGGGATAGAGAGAACCAGAGAGTTTTCTCTTTTAGGGTTACTGAATAGTCTTATTGTGTTTGCCTTGGGGACCATTACCCCTATATATAACTATTATTAGTTATATCCCAAATTGCAGTATTTCCAATTCAGCCCCTCATTAAATTAGAAACTGCCTGGTATCTACACTATTAATTTTCATAACTATTATGCTCTTTAGCCATAAACTATTATATATTATTTGACCCCTAGTTTATTGGCTAATTATATAATGACCCTAACACACTTTATTAATTAATTACATATGTGACCCATAAATCTTACAATCTCCCACTGGTCACACATGTATCCTTAGGAGTGTGTTAGACTTTATGACGTCAAAAATGTCATTATAATTACCTTGAGTATAATCCAAATTGTCCCGTCCATTAATCATATCAGCACATGGAACCAAAGAGGCTTTCGTCATAATAAGCATAACTAAACCCATCAATGATCACCCGCACTGACACAACTAAATGACATACACCCATTATGAAAAGTGTAGCATGAAAATTACATGAAGTTGGTCAATGCATGTCAATTTTCAACTGGTCCTACTTTACCGAATGAGATCATACCATAACTTAAATGTACAAAGTAACCAAAACGGAATATTTTAAACTTTATTTCTAATCAGAAAATCCAAATACAATGTATTTGTATTTTACAATTAAACATAGAACATAAATTACATAATGGACGAAACTCCCACTAAAATCAAGATCCCTCAAATTGTAGCACACCCATGTGAGCAATATGCTCATGAAAGACCTTGGGTGGTAGACCTTTAGTGAGCGGATCCGCAATCATGGAATTTGTCCTTAAGTGTTCTATGGATATCTGACCACTTTGCACCTTCTCTTTAACAACTAGGAACTTAATGTCAATGTGTTTTGACTTGGTTGAGCTCCTATTATTGTTAGAATACAGGACTACTGATCTATTGTCACAATACAACTTGAGTGGTCTTTCAATCCCTTCAACTATTTGCAGCCCCGTGACAAAATTTCTCAGCCAAATGCCCTGGTCAGATGCCTCATGAATTGCTACGAATTCTGCTGCCATGGTTGATGAAGCAGTAAGACCTTGCTTGGCACTACGCCAAGAAACTGCTCCACCAGCTAACAGAAAGACATAGCCTAAAGTTGATCTTAAGTTGTCTTGGCATCCTGCAAAATCCGAGTCAGAGTACTCAGTGATCTCTAACTGGTCTGACTTCCTATATGTGAGCATGTAGTTTCTTGTTCTCTTCAAATATCTCATGACCCTTTTGACTGCTTTCCAATGGTCAAGACCTGGATTGCTTAAATATCTGCCTAAAATCCCTACTATGAACGCTATGTCTAGACGCGTACATACTTGGGCATACATAAGACTCCCTACAGCTGAAGCATAAGGGATCTTTTGCATTTCTTGAATTTCCAAACTTCCCTTAGGGCACTGTTTGAGACTAAACTTGTCTCCCTTAGCAACTGGGGTGTCCCCTGGTTTGCAATCCTGTAACCCAAACCTTTTGAGAACCTTATCGATATAGCTCTTTTGTGACAATCCAAGAATACCTCGAGATCTGTCTCGGTGTATCTGAATTCCTAATACAAAAGAGGCGTCACCAAGATCTTTCATCTCAAAATGCTTTGATAGAAATTTCTTAGTTTCGTGCAACATGCCTATATCATTAGTGGCAAGCAGTATGTCATCAACATACAAGACCAGGAAAATATGTCTGCTCCCACTGAACTTATGATACACACAATCATCAACTGTATTCATCTCAAAACCAAATGAGAGAATTACTTGACGAAATTTATGGTACCATTGACGAGAAGCTTGTTTTAGCCCATAAATGGATTTTCTTAGTTTGCACACCATATTCTTTGGGTCTCCCAACACAAAGTTTTCTGGCTGCACCATATAGATCGTCTCATCAATGTCGCCATTGAGAAACGTTGTCTTTACATCCATTTGATGAAGCTCCAAATCAAAGTGAGCAACGAGAGCCATGATTATTCTTAAAGAGTCCTTCGATGAAACCGGAGAGAAAGTCTCTTTATAATCAATCCCCTCCTTTTGAGTATAACCCTTAGCTACAAGTCGTGCCTTATATCTCTCCACATTACCATTGGAATCCCGCTTGGTTTTAAAAATCCATTTGCAACCAATGGGTTTCACTCCTTCAGGTAATGGGATAAGTTCCCAAACTGAATTGTCTTGCATAGATTTATACTCCTCATTCATTGCTTCGATCCACTTATCTGAACGAGGATCTTGCATGGCTTGACGAAAGTTGACCGGATCGTCTTCCGTCATGCGAACATTTTCCTCTACCTCATTGATAAATGCTACATAATCATCCGAAATAGCATTTTTCCTTTCTCTAGTGGATCTCCGCAATGGAGCTGGCTCTTGAGGCACTTGTTCTTGAGGATCTTGAATTTGACCTGGATTTTGTTCTTCCTGAACAACCAGATCATCTTGAGTTTGTTCAATAATGGGAAAGTCAATTGGTGGAAGAATCAGTTCTGGAATTGTTACCGATTCTTCCTCAAAGACAAAATCTTTAACCTTAATCTTCCCCCCAAACTCAATATCCTCAAAGAACGTTGCCGTTCCCGTCTCAAAAATTGTTCTCAAATTAGGATCATAAAATTTATAGCCCCTTGATTTTTCTGAGTACCCTATAAAATAGCTGCTAATTGTTCGGGGTTCAAATTTCTTTTCATTCGGCCTATAAGGCCTTGCCTCAGCTGGACATCCCCAAACATGAAGGTGCTTCAGACTAGGCTTACGCCCAATCCAAAGCTCATAAGGTGTTTTAGTCGCTGCCTTAGTTGGTACTCTATTAAGAATGTATGCTGCTGTTTTTAATGCCTCTCCCCAGAGTGACTCTGGCAAGGTGGAATGACAAATCATACTCCTGATCATATCCTTAAGAGTCCTGTTTCGTCTTTCAGCTACACCATTCATGCTGGGTGACCCCGGCATAGTGTATTGTGGGACGATTCCACATTCCTCTAGGTACTTGGCAAATGGTCCCGGACGTTGTTCACCTGAACCGTCATATCTGCCGTAGTATTCACCACCACGATCAGATTTGACCTTTTTAATTCTCTTATTAAGTTGATTCTCAACTTCTGCCTTAAAGGATTTGAACACGTCTATTGATTGGGACTTTTCGTGAATTAGATAAAGGTAGGCATATCTAGAATAATCGTCTATGAATGATATAAAATATTGTTGACCATTCCAAGAAGGAGTTGGAAATGGCCCACAGATATCCGTATGTATCAATTCTAAGACGTCTGTAGCTCTATATGCGCCTAATTTCTTATCTTTAGTCTGTTTTCCTTTAATGCATGCTACACAAACATTAAAGTCTGTGAAGTCAATGGAATCTAAAATTCCATCTGACACAAGTCGTTCAACTCTATTTTTAGAGATGTGACCTAGACGCTTGTGCCAGAGCACTCCTGAATTGAAATTGTTAATTTTTCGCTTAGTACCACGTGATTCCACACTCAAGGTTTCATTATAGTTAGCCACAGTTTCCAACAAATAAAGATTATCATAACCAGAAAGTAAACCGGTTCCAACAACATTCGAATTTAAAGACAAAGTAAATTCTTTATTCCCGAATGAACAATAATATCCTGATTTGTCCAAATAAGAAATAGAGACCAAATTCCGTCTAAATGACGGTACAACAAAAGTGTCTTCTAAAATCAAATAATGACCGGAACTTAATAATAATCTAAATTTTCCTATGGCTTCAACTTCTACCTTCTTCCCATCTCCTACATAGATGTATCTTTCAGTATCATTAGGCTTTCGGAAGTTCAGGCAACCCTGCATTGAAACACTGATGTTAGTAGTTGCACCAGAGTCTAACCACCAAGTGTTTCCAGGTACTGAAGCTAAATTAACCTCAGAACACACCAAAGACAGAATCATACCTTTCTTAACACGCCAAGCGTGATATTTGGCACAATCCTTCTTCACGTGTCCAGAACTCCTGCAGAAGAAGCAGTTGTTATCCTTAGTCTGCTTCTTTTGTTCTGGACCCTTAGCAGCAGTTTTGTTCTTGGGCTCCTCAATTCTTTTCCTTTTGCCCTTGTCTTTAGAGATGCTAGTAAAGTGAGCACTTTCAGTCCTATCTTGCTTCAGCTTGTCCTCTTCTTGCACACATAATGAAATGAGCTCATTAAGAGTCCATTTCTCCTTTTGACAGTTATAAGTCACCTTAAACTGACTGAATTGCGAAGGAAGAGACAGCAATACTAAATGAATGAGTAAGTCATCTGACAACTCAAGCTTTAGTCCTTTAAGCTTAGAAGCAATGTTGGACATCATCATAATGTGCTATCTTATTTTCCCTTTCCTTGATACTTCATGGAAATTAAATTCTGAAGCAAAGAACTTGTTTCAGCCTTATCACTTTTTTCAAAGCGTTTTTCCATCTCAGCAAGGAAATTTTTAGCTGTAACTATCTCATCTGAGACAGCACCTCTAAAGACCTCAGGAATGCCACGCTTTATGATCATAAGACTTATGCGATTTGAGCGATCCCATTTCTCATACTCTAATTTTTCCTGAGAAGAGCTAGAGTCCTTAGGAGTAGGGGGTCGATCAATTCTTAATGCAAGGTCTAGATCCATGCAGCCAAGAACAATCAGAATGTTCTCTTCCCATTCCTTAAAATTTGTCCCATTAAGGACAGGAATAGAACTCAAATTTGCAGATATGGAAGCAATAGATGTTGTAAATTAAATCAAGAACGAAACTTAGAAACTCACATTATAGGACAATAAATCAATAAATAAATACATATGTTCAAATCATGGAATTTAACCCATCTCAAGATACCTAGTGCACCATTGGTGTCAAGTCTTTGGACAGTAACACCAACTGCTAGTGGTACTCTTGTTGCAACGATCAACTATTGACAATATGACATGTCAAACAATAAACCTTCCTTTGGGCCGATTTACTGCTCACATGTATACCAAATAATTGTCACACATTTATCATTGCAGGTGTACATGTGATTCTGCCAAATATTAACCTTCCTTTGGGCCGGTCAATACCCGCATGAATAAACATATACACAACCATTTGACACTCTTCACGAGCAATTTAGACCAGAGAGGTCACTTTGGCGACGTCAAGTTTCAATTAACTCATTCAAAATGTCAAACTTGACTTGAACATATATTTATTATATCCAAGTAAAACTATAAAAAAATATTATTGTTCACTAATATAAACTGTGTTTCATTAGTATTTGATAATTATTGTTTTATCAAAAAAAGGAAAAATTGATAATTATCAAAAAAAAATAAATAAATAAATTGAACAGTGGCATGATTTAGGCATAACTAGGAGTAAGAAGTAGTACAGAATAAATATTGTGAAC
Organism: Cicer pinnatifidum; assembly: GCA_037974775.1. Lineage (NCBI taxonomy): Eukaryota > Viridiplantae > Streptophyta > Magnoliopsida > Fabales > Fabaceae > Cicer > Cicer pinnatifidum. Next base: position 24,573,338 of record JBBPBR010000007.1, on the reverse strand, counting down.
CATGGTAAAAAAAAATGCTAAGGCTGTTGAAAGCAATGAACTCATTATTTTGAATTATGAAACAAAAAATTAAAGTCGGATTTTTTTTTTTTGTAGACTGTTCAAAACCGACTGCACTAAATCCATTTCCATATTTCTGTAACAACATTCATTGCGTCAGCCCTTTTCTTATCTACTCAATGCAGGACACATGACAACCATATTTGCATGCATTTTGCCAAATTATTAAGGTTCACAGCGCAATCCAACCACAATTTAGAAATTAACTTACAAATATATAAACACAACATCCCAAAATGAGATCTCAACATAATATATACATTGTATTCAATAAAAGAAAAAAAAATGAAAACAACTTCAAAGATAAATGAGATCTCTTAATGATTCAACCGAAAATTCAATTTGTTTCGTCAGATCTCTCGATGAATTAAAAAACAACAAAAAAGGTTAGTTAATTTGCCCCAAGCTACAAAACAGGTTTTTTTTTTTTTTTTTTTTTTTTTAAT
>JBBPBR010000007.1:24561486-24572677 GCA_037974775.1 Cicer pinnatifidum | reverse complement strand
TTTTTTTCAATATTTTGGGTATTTAGAAATTGAGGAACAGAGCGAGACCTAAAACTCAGATTATATATATATATATATCCAAATAACCGGAAACAAAAAATTATGGATTCCATAATATATATATCCAAATTCCCAAATTACAAACCCTAAGATTTCAATCATGTCAAAATTCCCAAATTGAATCTTAAAATGAAGACAATAACCGAATTTCATCATGAATTAACCATGGAAGGCTCTGATACCAATTGTTGGTAAACCCTAAATAGCATTATGCTCAACGATCCATGCCAATTACATAATGAATAACCAAAGGCGGTAGTGTACCTGTGGAAATTGCCATTGATGAAATCCTGGGATGATGATGATAGAGCCAATGGGTTGGGTGATCTTCCTCAGCAAAACACCCTGAAGACTTTGCTCTCTTGATGGGGATAGAGAGAACCAGAGAGTTTTCTCTTTTAGGGTTACTGAATAGTCTTATTGTGTTTGCCTTGGGGACCATTACCCCTATATATAACTATTATTAGTTATATCCCAAATTGTAGTATTTCCAATTCAGCCCCTCATTAAATTAGAAACTGCCTGGTATCTACACTATTAATTTTCATAACTATTATGCTCTTTAGCCATAAACTATTATATATTATTTGACCCCTAGTTTATTGGCTAATTATATAATGACCCTAACACACTTTATTAATTAATTACATATGTGACCCATAAATCTTACACAACACACTTGGGAAATGATTTGGAATAGCACTTGAAAACTAAGTGTTTCGTCCTTCTTCATTTACTGTTTTGACACCAATTTGATCTCATGCTCAATCAAAACAAAGATGTAAGGAAGTAGCAACCACGGGTTATGAGCGAATTATGTGAATATTATAGAGACACCTTAAATACTCATCATCACAAATAAAAACCGTTCTATCATTTCCTTATTTGTTTTTTGTACTATTTTATTGAACATGAATATGATTTTATTTAGAAAGCATGATAATAATCCATTTAGTATGATATATGATGTTAAAGACTTATAGAAAATAAATTTATCTACTTTTGAATTAGTTTAAATAGAACTTATCAATGATAAGTTGTTAGTAGAATTTTGGTAGGAATTTAATAGTAGAAAAAAAATATTTTGTTGGAAGTTTTTAATTTGGCATAAAGGATTTTCAATGTGTTAAGAAATTGAAGAAAATGGCTGAGAGAATGTTTGAACGCATGAATATATTTTAATACAAGATGAACGGAAAAACAGTATTGTCCAACAAATCATTTGGGACTCTCTTTCAAACACTAGAAAAACTATTTAGTAATAAATGATTTAATATGATAAATTGGAGATTAAAATATGAATTATAAAATTATATAAGGTGTTGTGTGATTTAAATTCTAGGAATGTGTGATGTATGCGAAGAAAATTTAAATTGAATGTTGTATGTATTGAAAGTTTGAATTTTAATGAGAAACTTTATTTTGAAAGGATTTTGAATGAGAGGTTACTTAGAATAATTTTGTAATATTATGATTCAATGAGATCTTACCACTTTCTCAATATTCTCCTAAAACAATTTTGCAATGGCGTTGGGGTTTCTTCTATAATACTAGGATAAAGTCATTATTTTTCTGACCGTTGTAGCGAGTTTCGCACGATACTTGTTTTCCAGACGAATGCAAATATATTTTGTTCTAGAGGAAATACATGAGATGAAGATATTTTATTGACCAGAGGATTGACATTGAGATCTTGGACGAGTTGGAGAATATCATCAACAAAGTTTGGATTAGTCAATATCATGCCAAAGGTTAATAAACCCTCTTGACACTTCGATCTGAAGAGAGTGCACTAGATGAACGAGCAGAAACTGGAGAATTGATTTTGCTTGGAGCAAATATCATCAATAGGATCTCATAAAACTGATCACTAGAGAAAGAATTTCTTCTTTGTGATTTTGGTAAAAGGTTATCTTGGTTAGAGGAGCTTAGTTGTTGGCACTTCTTGTTGCATCAACACTAGCCTTGATATTTTCACATCTGCCACTGTGAAAGATTTATCAACATCTTTGTATGCTTCAACATCAATGTTAATAAAAACATTGACATTTGTGTAATCAATAAATTAAGGTTGCATTCAGTCATCTGTGTTGGGTGTGATCTTATAATTAGGATTAGAAAGATTGGCCTTAGTGTTCTCAAAATATATGACTTCGACAACTTGCACAGGTGTTTGTTGATGAGATGATGGTTCCTACATAACAAATAATTAAGATTTATCATAAACTAGAACTTTGAAGAAAATAAAGCCAATATGTTAACATGAAAGCTAACATCTGAGGATGAAATTTTTGACAAAAATACCACACAAAGAGGCTAAAAAAGAACATTTAAAATATCAATGTACAAAAGAATATTCGTTGTCGAATTAAAATAGAGAAAAAGATGTTTACCTCTTTACCAGACATGACATGATCAACTACAAGTGCTTTAGTGAAAGATATCTTAGGATACTCCTTGAACTTCTCTAAAGGATGTGAAGGAGATGAGTGAACGCAACTATCACTTGCTTCATTTTTTGTTGCAAAATAATTAGATTATTGTGTGAATTTAATAATTTGTTGAAGTCCCACATTGGAAAGAAATATTTTTTATAAATTTAAGTGGAAAGAAACTTGTTAAGTCCCACATTGGAAAGAAATAATTTTGAAATCTCACATTGTAAAACTCTAGTATTTTGAGTAGTTTCAAATCTATACATACTAAAGTCCCTTGTTTCCTTCCATCACTATATAATGAGCTTCAAACGATTGTGAGAAGTACACCAAAGTTGGATGTTTTTCCCAACTTTCTCTTTTCTCCCTCTTATATTCTGTTCGCCTATTTTCAAGCCACTTCTCCCCTTTCTTTTTGTCCCTTTCGGATTAGAGCGGTTATTATACCGTAGTCCCTTCGATTTTTAGAGCGGTTATTATGCTGTAGTCCCTTTCGGTTTAGAGCGGTTATTATACCGGTTTTTAGAGCGGTAATTATACTGTAGTCCCTTCGGTTTTTAGAGCGGTCATTATGCCGTAGTCCCTTCGGTTTTTAGAGCGGTCGTTATGCCGTAGTTATGAGTGATCGTAGTACCATATTGAGAATGACTTTAATCGTCATATTGAGAGTGACTTTAATCGCCATATTGAGGGTGTAATTCTAGAACGGTAGTGCAGTAGAACTCCGATACAGTGATATGGACTGTTTTATCCTGGGGACTTCGTGGTTGATAGTCTGTCTTGCACAATTTGGGCTGTTTTATCCTGGGGACTTCGTGGTTGATAGTCTTCCTTGCACAATTCGGACAGTGCCGTGAAACGTCTTAAAGAGAGCGACCTAGTCCGCGACTCAACCCAGTAATATCTTCGGTGGCATAAATTGTGAATTTTAAATAGTTTTTGAAACTCAAAATACAACATTTTTTCTTTAGTTGGTTTAAGAAAATGAAAATTGAAACCATGAGAAGTGGAAAATGTGCATAAGATGAATGAGTAAAAGCTAGATAATTGATTTTTCTTGGAGCAGATCATGTATACATGATCTCATAAAACTGATCACTAGAAAAAGAACTTTTGCTTTGTGCTTTTTGTGAAAGATCATCTTGATTTTATGGAAGAGGTGTATTGATTGGCACCTCTTATTGGACAAACACTAGCTCTTAGATTTTCATATGTGCCACTAAGAAAGAATTATCATCCTTTTCTTGTGCTCCAACCTTGATGTCCATTAGCATTCCAAAACATTTGTGTTAGGTGTGATCTTATAAATAGAATTAGAAGGATTGGCCTCAATATCCTCAAATGATTTAACGTCGACAACCTGCATAGGTGTTTATTAGTTAGATGATGATTCCTGCAACAGAATAAATTATTAAGATTTATCAGAAACAAGAATTTTGAAAAAAATAATGCCAATATATCCATCTTTCAATCACAACCTCCTCATAAACGAATAATCTTTCCATATATCCATCTTTGAAACTACATTGTCTGAACCTATCTCTGATTTAGTACCCTTTATTCCTACAATTCCTACCAATTTTCTATCCCTTGACCAATTTGTAGAAGAATTGACAGCAAAAGTCAATCAGATTCGAGCACTAAGTGCAAGTTCTCTGAATCGGGATGAGGTTTCTACATAATGGGATAAATTGGTTCCTCCAATAGTGTTTAACTTTCGGCATGCTGTTTCCATTGAACCATCGTGGAAGAAATGAAATCTCGTCAAGGCTGTAGATCTTCTTAAGAAGAAACTGAAGGTAACAACATTCTGATATATTTTAATGCTACTTCTAAAACAATTAACTTATTTAAGACCATACTTTCGGTGTTAGAAATTTATTTAAGACCATACTTTCGGTGTTAGAAATTTCTTTTTTAATGACCAATTTAAAGACCCAATTTTTTATCACACTAACAACCGAATTATTGAAATTTTGAACATAGAAACTAAATATTTTTGCATCGCTAGCGAAGTATAAAGACCGAAAAAACAAATGAATTTTAATTTTTACAAATGGATTTCTAAATTTTATTTTTTAAGTTAAATTAAAATGAACCACCAAAATTTCAATAGCTAACTATTTTTTAATTACATAATTCTTTCTTTCTCACCACCACAAACTATCAATTCCCCTTTCTTTCTCAACCCACCACAAACCCTAAAACAATTCCTCTCATACTAATCTCCTCTCACCGCCATTTAATCACATTCACAACCATTCCTCTGTTGCTAATCCAACTCATTCGAATTTCTTCTACAACCACGGAACCAACGTGTTCTCTTAAATTCTTGAAGTGCAACTACGACATAAAACTCTCGTTTTTTATTGTATCGTCAGCTATAGTAAACTAGAAGATAAGAAATTTATTTTCTAATTGTTTAATTATGCTTCATTTTACTTTGTATTTTTTGGTGTCCTAATCATTTTGAACTTACTTAATTAAAAGGGTTAAAAAAATTCTAAAAATGATTCAGTTGAAAATATTTTTGTTAGTTGATTTCAGGACTTTAGATATTGACTTTTTCATGTAATCAATTTTTCTGTACAAGACATAAGATCGAATATTCGATTTTTGAAAAACTAATGTGTAGATAGTTTGTGTAAAACATCAGAGTCATTTGTTGATAGTTTTATGTCTTTGGTGTTGTTGAAAAGAAATGGGACAATATCAAAATAAATGGACAACTTATTATTTAATGATGAAAACATCAAAATAAATGAAAAGAAAATAGTTCAATAATTTTTTAGTTTGGGTGTTCTAATTATATTATGCCATCGAATATGCTAATTGGTTTAGTAATTTAAAGTTGGTCAGTTATATATATGGTCTTCGTTCTTCTAAGTTGGAAGATTTCATTTTGCTTAAGTCTAAATACTAAACTCTCGTGGATTAATCCTCAACCATTCTTCTTCTTCCACCGACAATAATTTGTTTAATGGACAGTATCGTATCTTATTTTAATTAATTTATGATTTAGTAAATCAATACAATATGATAAATTAATTTAAAATATTATCTTATTATACATCTAATTATATTTTTTACTTTAAATATAAATTGAGTTAGAAATTAATATGATATAATAAAAATAACAATTTATTTTATTATTATTATAAAATATAATTTAAAATATAATAAAATATAAATACAAATAAAATAAATAAAATTTAATATAAAATTAAAATATAAAATTAATAATTAATTTAAAAAATATGTATGAATTTATTATAAAGTGTCATAAATATAATTTGTCAACAACACACTTTTGAAATTTACAACATATATACGCATTTGCCATTTACACACACAAAATAAAATAATAAGTTACTCGTGGTTTTTTTAAAAAAATTGAAATTTATTAAATAGTATCAAATGAATTGTTGTAAATATAATTATTTCAATTATTTAAATTTTTAGTATTATTTAATTTATAATATTTAAAAATTAAAACTATTATAAATTTATTTTAAAAAATATTATATATTTGACTATCAATAATAATTTTATTTATTTAAATATAATATATACTATATTATATATATATATATATCTAATTAGTAATATTTATTCACTTTATATTCAAACAAAACTCTATTTTATTTTATTCATATATCGACAACTTACCTTTCTTAGGCCTTATAGGAAGAAGTTGTAAATCTTCCACTACTGAGAACTCTGTAGAAGCTACCTTCTCTAAATTTAACCGGTCTATGATTTAGTATCAAATGCGTATTATGAAAACTGTATATGGCGTAAAACCATTTTTTATTTTATAAAGATTATTATTTTATTTGTTGCATTTTGTAAGAATAAAAATAAATTTTATTATATTTTATAGAAACTAAATTTTAAATTATTAATGGTCAAACGTTGAAAGTTTAATGTGATAAATATTAAAGATTATAATAAAAATATTTGTATTTTATAAACACTTAAACTCAAAATTTTATTTTGAAGAAATTAAAATCAATTTTATTACATTTGCAAAAACTAATTGCATATATATAACACTTTTATTTAATCAATATAAGACCCTTTGTTAATACTTTAAGTGCTAATTTAACAATAAATTAATTTTATTACTTTAAATTCGAATCCTCTAAAAAAATCATTAGATAACGACAAACACCACTTTAATTAATAAAAATTTCTTCTTTCTTGGATTAAAAAAAAAAACACTATGTTTAATGTGTGTAGAGAAGAAAATGGAAAGCTTTATAAAAAATAAAAAAATATATAAATAAAGAAGAAAAAATGGAAAGTAGTTCTCTTCTCGATGTGGGTCCCGTAAGGGAACGGGTTGTTTACGCGGCAACTAACAACAAAAAAAACAAACAACGTCAACGTACAAAAAACTGTCGAAATGCCCATAATATCCTTTTCTACGTTACGAAATTCCACGAAGCCACCACCGAACCAAACAATGCAAGCACCATCACCAACGTATACCTTCCCTATATATACGCCAAATCCAATTTTCTATTACACTCTCTCTCTTCCCCTCTTTCTCGCTCTATAAACTCCCTTCTGTCTCTTACCTTTTCCTCCGGTGAGTCTCAGATTCCTTCATTTTCTCGGGATCCGCCGACTCACCGCGCGATCTCGAATTTTTTCTCACTTTTCATTCTTCCATTTTTTTGATTCATAGGGGTTTTGAATTTTGTTTTCAAATTTAGATTGAATTTGAGTAAATTAATTAATATAAAAAGGATTGATCGACAATGAGCGATCATTTGGTGTTGTTTGTGGACCGTCTTGTACGGCCCATGCCGGTTGAGCCTCTGGCGCAACATCCAGCCCAGCCTGCTCCTGAGCCGATACCGCCTGTGAATGAGACACCAGCGGGACCATCCAGTTCTTCACCGGAGGATTATGATGATGATGACGGCGGCGAGGACGAGCCGCTGTTGCAGATGGCGGAATGTCGCATTTGTCAGGATGAGGACAGCATTAATAATCTGGAGTCTCCATGCGCATGTAGCGGCAGTCTTAAGGTACATTTATATTTTTCGTCAATTTCATGTCTTGCTGATATGATTGAAATTGAAAATTAAAAATTAAAAAATTAAAATTAAAAAAATAATAAAAATTTGGAATTCCTTTATTTTTTATTTTTCTTTAATTAATGATGGATAGATGTGGAAAGGCATGAGATGAGAAGAATAATCCAAATATGATAAATTTTAGTTGTAGAAATCGATGTATGCTACGCTCTTTTCTTTTTGTTTGTTTCTTCTATTTTACAATTTTAACGAACAAGGTTCATTGATGCTTGATGCGTTATTATTGCTAATTGTGCTATACCATGAATAACTAGAAGAGCTTAAATATAAAAAAAATTAATGTTTGTTTACAAGTTGTTTTCGATAAGCTTCTCAAGATTATTAATTTTGATATACTGAAAAAAACATTTTACATTGTCAACAACAAATCAATTAGAAGTATTTACGATTAAACTATTAAAGTCAAACAAATTGTAAGGATAAGAAACTTTTACATTGAGGTGTATATGAATTAAAACTTTAAATAAACCCAATTTTTTTTATGCTTAGAGATAAGTATTTATTGATTAAGTGCTGAATCAAACTGTTAACTCAAACACTCTCTTAGTAATGGGGAACCCTGTTGTTTATGAGACATTGGTGTCTTCTCTATTTTTTGTCTTCCTAATTTATGAACTGCTTCGGATTTTATCTTTTTTTTTTTTTTTACACAGTATGCTCACAGAAAGTGCGTCCAACGTTGGTGCAACGAAAAAGGAGACATAACTTGTGAAATTTGTCATAAGGTATGCTTGTTTTACATGTAATATTCATTTATTTCAAAACATTGTAGGGTTGTGTATAGGTAGGTATTAGAAGAAATGTTCATACATTCTGTTTTATCAAGTGTAGCTTTATTGAATGATAATTATTTAACTATGGTATCTTTGTTTTGAACTAAATGCGCTCATTCCGAGTGTTTATTCAAAATCTTCAAGTATATTACTTTTGTGCTCATCTTTGATGGTAATTTGTTCCTGTTGTGCATGTAATTCTCAGTCATATGAACCTGGTTATACTGCTCCACCACCGCGTCCGAATCCCGAAGAAACTACCATTGATATTGGGTAAGACGAAAGTTTCACAATTTAGATAAGTCTTCACTTAAGAATGTTGATCATATGTATAAGCAATCTGTTTCAAGTTTCAATCTACTGGAAATGTTTATTTGAAATTTATTTTCTCACTGGTGAGTGGTGAACATATTTGCAGTGGAGGCTGGACAATTTCTGGTACGCCTTTGGACTTGCGTGATCCTCGACTCTTGGCAATTGCAGAGGCAGAACGCCAATTCTTCGAAGCTGAATATGATGGATATGCTGCTTCTAATGCCAATGGAGCTGCATTTTGCCGTTCAGCTGCTCTAATTGTAAGGCTTTAACCTTGAAGTTCTTTTGAACAAAATGTTTGTATAATTCAATCATATTCATGTGCACACAAGACATTCATTTTCTTTATGCCCTGCAATTGGACGATGGATACAGGCACATATTTTTAGCACGTATATTTTTAGCCTGAGAGCAAAACATAGTTTTTATCCTTCCAGAAGTGTACTTTTAGACAAACTATGCTGTCGGAAAGTATAATTTCGGAACCATACATGGGTTTTAGAAATGTGAGTATGAGGAAATCAATTGTACTTTCAATGAAATTTAGGCATACATTTCATTTCCATGGAATCAAGTGCACTTGCAATCAACTTTAGGATCTTCATGCACATTGACTATTATGCTAGGATGCTAACACTTGGACATCATCGTAAGCCTAATTCATTCTACTTGTGGTGCAGTTAATGGCCCTTTTACTCTTGAGACACGCACTTTCTGTCACGGACGCTGATGCCGATGATGATCCATCAACTTTTTTCTCTGTAAGTGACTTGACTTTCTTATGTCTTAAGTAGTTTATAACTTCATACAGTTTTTGTATTGCTCTCAAGTGTGTTCTGGCGAGAACAAATCTAACTAATAACTATCTACAGCTTTTCTTGCTTCGTGCTGCTGGCTTTCTTTTACCTTGCTATATCATGGCTTGGGCAATCAGTATTTTGCAAAGACGGCGGCAAAGACAAGTAAGTGTCAGTTTTAAAATTATAGTTTTTGCTCCATTTTTGTTCATGTTTTATGAAGTTCCACCTCAAACACAACCCAACATTGACACATAGACACAACACTACAACAGGCTGTAAGTTAAGAAAATAATACTCCCTCTTCTTTCTTTAATTATAAGACTCTTGATTCTTCTGTCTTTAATTATAAGACTCTTCTGATACATTACTTGTCCTTAAATATATGAATCTTTACAAATTTTTAATTACATTTACTACTCCTTTTCCTAATATATTCCTCACTAATGCTACCAAATTGTCTTGGAATATGAAATATTAACATTAAATTCATCTATACGGATAATTTAATAATAGTTTTACACAAATTATACATATTAATTGCACTATCAACTCTTCTTAATATGCGTAAAAGGTTTCATAGGTTCTTATAAATAGGGACGGATGGAGAAGTCATTAAATATAACTATATCTATTGATGTTGTGTCCACGTCTAACACTAAACACGTTTTTAATCTGAAGTGTCAGTGCCACAAGGTTCATATCTCTTGCGACACATGCAGATTGAGTCTCACCAATATTCTTATTGTTTCATGTTTTTGGTGAAACAGGAGGCTGCAGCACTAGCCGCAACCCAAGTTGCCTTCGTGCTACAATCCGGGCAGCATAGAGGTCTGCAATTCGCCATAGCACCAGGACCACCAACAGTGAATCCACACCACGAACAAGTGTAGTTTTTGTAATATCAGTGTATGAAAATGGAGTGTTCACGATGTAAAGTAGACTTGTTGAAATGCCGTGCTACTCTTACTCATGATTTTCACTTCTCTAACTCTAATAATAATATAACTTGAGCAACTTCAAGATGGTTCTGCTTCGGCCTAACTTTATTTGGAATGTTTGTCTATCTTAAATTCTTTGTCACTCTAATCTAATATCAGGAGGTATTAGCTACACGAACCAAACCAGAGACTTGACTGGATGAACCTGAAAATGCAATACAAATTATTTAAATCTGATTAATATTTCTTTATGTTTAAGTTCAAACCATACGAATCCAAGCTCTATTAATTCATAGATTGGTTTCACAGCATTCACAATTCTTCAATTAAGACTTCAATTAAACTATCATTATTATGAATATTTGTGGATATTTTCCCTAAATTTTAATATTTCGTAGTTGGCGGCCTATAACTCTTAGATTAAATGGCTAAACACTTTGGTAGTATTCCATAATTTTATATGTTAATAATAGAGTATTATATTAGACTGATAAGATCGATCTATAAATAGAATTTATGTACAATTGTAACATATACATTTTGAAGAACAAAATACAAAGATTATATTATTCTATTTTTCTTTCCTTTTTTATATATTTTTCTTATTTTAGTTGATTTTATAACAATCGTGTATTTATGTATTTTTTTCTCAACGTATATTATGTATTTTGTTTTAAGAGTATAAAACTAGCAATATTCCTTTATAATTGGATTTTTTCTCAACGTATATTATGTATTTTGTTTTAAGAGTATAAAACTAGC
>JBBPBR010000007.1:24532652-24559177 GCA_037974775.1 Cicer pinnatifidum | reverse complement strand
ACGACATTAAAAACTTCAATAGAATCATAAACTCATATATTCATATAAAAGTAATATATATTGATCAACCATATATCTATTTTCACAATTAAAATTAATGATGTTTGATTTTATTTTATATTTGTTAATTAATATTGGTGGTGTGCTAACATGTTTTCATAAAAAAAATATACAAATTAATTAATTATAAATACAAAAGTATTATAATAATTTAATATCTTACTATTTATACAACAATCTTCCTTTCACGATATATAAACAAAAAAATTAGCAAATATATATTCATTCACTCTTTGATAGTTTTTTTGTAATCTTAACCCCTTTGATTTTATGACGACAATTCATTTAAATTTAATGGTAAAAATTCTTCAAACATAAATAATTATTACTAATTGCACCATTGCAATAACGGTATAAATAAACAAAAATTTAATGGTAAAAATATATAACTAAGATAAAATAAAATTTATGAAAAAAAAAATCATAACTACAAATGCTTATATATATATATATATATATTCATAGTCGTGTAATCCGCGAGTCACATTATAGGTATTATTTATTATTGATTCAAAATGATTAGAACGATTGAAAGACGTATCCACTACGCCAAAAATGACATTTAACAGCGCCCCTTTTACAGCACTTGCTAAACACAAGCGCTGTTGTAAATGTATTTGAAAAATAACGGAGCCTTTTACAGCGCTTTTAATCACAAGCGCTGTAAACAAGCGCTGTTGTAGGTTATATAACGTATGCGCATAATGTTGTAAGGCTTTTACAGCGCTTTTCAAAAAAGCGTTGTAAAATGAAGCGCTCTCGCGTATGATTTTACAGCGCTTTTTTCACAAGCGCTGTAAAAGGCATGCGCTTTAAAATAATTGAACCACCCTTTACAGCGCTTTTTTCACAAGCGCTATAAAATACAAGCGCTTTCATTGAATTTAACTACCTATTACAGCGCTTTTATTGATAAGCGCTGTAAAAGACATAAATTTCAAATAATTATATACGTTGGGAACCCTCATATCCTCTACATCTTTCATCACCTCTACTCTGGGAACCCTCATACCCTCATATCCATTACGTGTTGTGCCGCCATCTACCTATTACGTGTTGTCTCAGGTATTTTTTTTTTTTAACTAGATTTTTTTTATCAAATTAAAAATTCATACCACTTGATCTGTGTTAAATCTCTTCAACTAGTCAAAAACTCATACCACATGATCTGTTCTGTTTTTAAAATAATTGATTGATATTGGTTTCTTTTTGAAACTTGTTGATATGTTTTGAAAGCTTATTAGTTTTGTAACTGCATTTATATAGGTGGTATAATATGGATAGGAAATGGATGTCAGCCAATCGATTGTCAAAAGAGTATGAAATTGGAGTGAAGGAGTTTGTTGAGTTTGCAGTGAAGAATGCAAAAGATCCAAATAGAGTAGTTTGTCCTTGTTTAAAATGTTGTTTTGGAAAACGTGTTAGAGAAGATGAATTAGAAGGACATCTAGTATGTAATGGAATTGATCAAAGCTACACATGTTGGATAAGACATGGTGAGAAAAAAAAAAGGAAACATTAATTTTGAGAATAGTTCGACATATGCTTTAACTGACTTCGATACAGATACATATGAGCCGGATCGAGTTGATGAGATCGCAAAAGCAGTTGAAGAAGATCTTCGAGATTGTCCTAAAATGTTTGAAAGTTTGTTGAGTGATGCAGAGAAAGAATTATATAATGGTTGTACTAAATTCACAAGACTGTCGGCGATATTAAAGTTGTACAACCTAAAAGCGAGTAATGGATGGTCTGATAAAAGCTTTACAGAATTATTAACACTCATAAAAGATATGTTGCCAGATGATAATGAACTTCCCAGTCGAACCTACGAGGCTAAAAGGATTTTGTGTTCTATTGGCATGAGTTACGAAAGGATTCATGCGTGTCCTAATGATTGCATTTTATTTCGAAATGAATATGAACTACTTAAGGCGTGTCCGAAATGCAATGTCTCTCGATATAAGAAGAAAGAATCTACTCCAGCAAAAGTCGTGTGGTATTTTCCTATAATACCAAGATTTAGGCGCATGTATCGCAGTGAAGAAGATTCAAAACACTTGACATGGCATGCAGATGAAAGAATTAGAGATGGAATGTTTCGACACCCTGCAGATTCCCCACAATGGGCAAAAATTGATCACGAGTATCCTGAATTCGGGATAGAGTCAAGAAATTTAAGACTTGCACTTTCTACTGATGGAATGAATCCACATGGTCTTCAAAGCATCTCACACAGCACGTGGCCTGTGATTTTGGTAATATATAACCTACCTCCATGGTTATGTATGAAGCGTAAGTTTATGATGTTGTCTCTGTTAATTTCTGGACCCAAACAACCGGGGAATGATATCGACGTATACTTGACTCCTCTAATAGAAGATTTAAAACGTATGTGGGAGACAGGTGTGGAAGTTTATGATGGGTATAAGAAAGAATATTTCAATTTGAGGGCTATGTTGTTCGGCACAATTAATGACTTTCCAGCATATGGTAATTTATCAGGATATAGCATTAAAGGTCAATGTGCATGTCCTGTATGTGAAGAGAGTACAAATTGGATGCGGTTGAAACATTGTAAGAAGAATGTGTTTCTTGGACATCGTAGATTTTTACCTTATAGTCATCAGTATCGTTGGTGGAGAAATGCATTTAATGGAAAATCAGAGGAAGGTAAAGCTCCTTTACCACCGACTGGATATCAAATACTTGAAAAAGTACAAGGTTTGACCAATAAATTTGGCAAACCTTTTGCGGGAGAGCTGGTCAAAACTGGGTGGAGGAAAAAGTCAATTTTCTTTGAATTACCATATTGGAAGTCATTGTATATAAGACATTTCCTCGATGTGATGCATATTGAAAAAAATGTATTTGATAGTGTTATTGGTACGTTACTCAATGTTCCAGGAAAGTCTAAAGACGACATTAACGCAAGATTGGACTTGGTCGATATGGGAATAAGAAATGAATTGGCTCCAGTAAAGAAAGGAAATCGCACATATCTACCTCCAGCCGCTCATACTCTATCTAGAAAGGAAAAAATTGTTTTATGTAAATTTCTACATGAAGTTAAAGTTCCAGAAGGATACTCTTCGAACATTAGAAATTTGGTTTGTATGAAAGACCTCAAGTTAAAAGGTTTGAAGACTCATGATTGTCATATTCTAATGGAGCATTTGCTACCAATAGGTATACGTTCCATTTTACCTGAAAAAGTTCGACTAGCATTAACTAGATTATGTTTCTTCTTCAGGGAAATTTGTAGTAAAGTGATCGACCCTCAGAAATTACCGACATTGCAGAGGGAAATTGTTGTTACTTTGTGTGAGCTTGAAATGTATTTCCCACCATCGTTTTTTGATATAATGGTTCACCTTACTGTTCATCTGGTTAAGGAGACACAACTTTGTGGGCCAGCTTATATGAGATGGATGTATCCGATAGAACGATATATGAAAATATTAAAAGGGTACGTAAAAAGTAGAAGTCGACCAGAAGGTTGTATTGCTGAACGATACATTGTTGAAGAGGCTGCTGAATTTTGTACTGAATATCTGTCCAATGTTGAATCCATAGGGCTTCCCATGTCTCGTCATTCGGGAAGACTATCAGGAGAAGGGATAATTGGAATGAGACTACTGACTATATCAAGGACAGAATTGGAGCAATGATGATGAGGTTCAACCGTATGTTACAATACACATGGATCAGTTATCTCGTTTGAACATGAATAGGAATCAAAATTGGATAACTCGAGAGCACAATCGAAGTTTTATACCATGGTTAAAAAATCACATAAAGTCAAAATTTGACATAGACCCCGGATCAATTTCACAGAGATTGAGGTGGCTAGCAAATGGTCTGAGCTTACATGTCTTTTCTTACACTGGTTATGTTATTAACGGCTACACATTTTATACCAAAGAACAAGATGATCAGACCACTATGCAAAATAGTGGAGTCACTCTCGTAGCTGAAGCGATGCATGTCTCAAGTGCAAAAGACAAAAACCCAATATATGCAAATCTATCATATTTTGGGGTTATCGAGCGCATATGGGAGTTAGACTACAAAATGTTTCGTGTTCCCATATTTGGTTGCAAGTGGGTCGATAATAATAATGGCGTTCGAATTGATGAGTCAGGATTCTTGCTTGTTGATTTTAATAGGGTGGGATACAAAGACGAGCCTTTTATTTTAGCGTCGCAAGCTCAACAAGTGTTTTATGTCACCGATCCTTCTGATGATAAATGGTCTGTTGTCCTATCGACCAATAAAATAAGTGATGATAACAACAATGATGAAGATGTTGGTAATGATCTTTTATTTGCAACATCACAACAACCACATGAAATTGATTCAACTGATGATGGTTTATATCTTAGAGATGATCATGATGAGGGAATTTGGATTAATCCATCGTTTCGTATTGTAAATGGACAAACAAATGTGAATCCCACCAGGAAAAGAAGAAGGGCATCTTAATGTACATGTTTAATTGTTTTATATAAGCCATGCATGTAATTTGAATTATTGTTGTAATCTGAATTATTGTTCTATTCTGGTTTTATTTGTAATCTGAATTATTGTTCTATTCTGGTTTTATTATTGTAATCTGAATTATTATTCTATTCTGGTTCTATTATGGTTTTATTGAATTATTGTGGTATTATATAATCTGAATTATTCTGGTTCTATTCTTGTTTTATTGTTGTCTAAGAAGGCAAGCATAACCAGTGATTATTGCATGTTTATGTAAATTTGGACAATTACAATTCTTAAGAACTATGCATGTAAAAAAAGTGCATGTCTTTTACAGCGCTTTTTAAAAAAGCGCTGTAAAAGGCCCTTTTAAAAATTAAACAATGAGACATTTTACAGCGCTTTTTTAAAAAAGCGCTGTAAAAGACTTTAAAAATAATAATGAAAAGATAACTAACATGACTTTCTCTAACAGGATTTTCTTCAAACACCTTTTACGCATCATGGGAATCCCCAAAAACACATTGTTAACAAAAACATCAGATCCATTGTTAACAAAAACATCAGACACATTGTTAACAAACCCATTTTTCGCAACATGGCAATGAACCTGAAGATCAAGTTACGATTTAAGAATGAAAGGGAATGTAAAGAGATAAAAAGGACTTTGATGTTATGTGAAGATTGAAAGAGTTAGCTTTGATGTTTGCGAAGAAGATGCATAAAAGGACTTTGATGTTTGGTGAAGAGGAAGATATTTTGGTGGGACTATGTGGGTTTTGCAAAGCTTGTTTAAAAAATAACATAACAAAACACAAAAATAACATAATAAGGCCTTTTACAGCGCTTGTTGGGATAAGCGCTGTAAAAGAGTCTTTTAAAAATTTAAATAAGGCCTTTTACAGCGCTTCTTTGAACAAGCGCTGTAAAAAGCTATTAAAAAAACATTATATAACATACTAAAACAATGAGGCCTTTTACAGCGCTTGTTTGTAAAAGCGCTGTAAAAGAGTCTTTTTAAAAATTTAAATAAATACGCCTTTTACAGCGCTTTTCCAAAGAGCGCTATAAAAGGCTAAGCCTTTTACAGCGCTTGTTATAAAAGCGCTGTAAAAGGGTTATAAAAAAGCGCTGTAAAAGGGTTATATATATAACAGTAACCTCTTCAGTTTCCTCTTCATTACGTAATCTACACTATCATCTCAACCTTCATCGTTCTTCTCTTCTTTTGCAAACCCTATAATCTCGTTCATTACGAACTGTATTTCCACGATCATCTCCTTCATTTCGAACCTTATTTCCATCCAAGATCATTTCGAACCTTATATTTTCATTGAAATACGTAACCCTCATTACGTATTTCTTCAAAACCGTTTTTCTGTGACATTTATTGCTGTGAAATTTCTCCGTTCGCTCTTTTCTTTGCATTTCATCCTTCTTCGAACCATTATTCAGGTATTGATGTTATTTATTTTTTGTAATCATTAAAATGCATGTTGAGCTTGTTTAAAATATATATACTGATACATGTTGAGCTTGTTTAAAATAATGCATGATGCATGTTGAGCTTGTTGAAGTTATACTAAACGGCATGTTGAACTTGTTGTAGTTAAATGGATATAAACAGAGATTTAGAATGTCAAAATGAAGAAGTTGGCACCAGTAGGACTTATGAAAATGAAGTCAAACGTGGTGCAACTATCATGCAAAAAGTCATTAAAGCTAGGAGCAATGGGACCAAGTTTGAGGTAATACTACACTATACTCTGTTTGCTGTGTATTTTTTTAGGTTTTTTTAATAGCATGTACTTACTATATGAGTTTATTAGGTTGGATGGAATGAAAGTGGTCAGCCAGTTGACCCACACAGCGCAATGTTTGTGAGCTACATTGGGGCTGTTGTTCGTCAAAATATTCCAATAACAATTGACGACTGGAGAGAAAAGGCATTGAAGGATGCCAAAGATATCATCTGGAATGATATTCAAGTAAATTTTTTGATCCAATCTTTTGTCATTTATAAATATTTTCATTGAAATACTTTACTTATAATTTTTTTCATTGCAGGCATCTTTTGTCCTTGATGAAGGACGAAAGAATTATGTATTGAGAGTTGCTGGCAAAATCCATCGTGGATTTAGATCGCATCTCTCAAACTTCTATCTTAAAGATAAAGAAGGAAACACAACAGCTGAACCTCCAAAGATATATCGACATTATATATCAAATGAGGAATGGAAAGCGTTTGTTTCCAAACGTACTGACCCCGCGTTTGTCGTAAGTGATTAATTTATTAGCATTTGTGTGTTTTATTATTTATATTCGCATCGTATTTTAAATTTTTACATAATTGCTATTTTTTTATATAGAACATTAGTAAGGCAAATCGCGAAAGGGCAAGAAACCCGACGCACCCATACAGAAAATCACGTATGGGATACGCACGCCTTGATCAAGGGCTTGTAAGTAATTAAACATCACTTTTATATAATGAATGAATTTGTATTATAAACTATAGTTTCTAACTAATATTTTGTTTTATCGAATAGCGACAAGAGACCCAAACTAATCAACCGTTGGGTCGTCACATCTTGTGGAAGGAAGCTAGGGTAAATAAAGATGGAGTGGTTGATAACCAAAATGTTCAAAAAGTAATAGAACTTTGTGTAAGTATATTATGACTTTAATATTTTTTCAATATTGTATTTATCACTTGAATACTTTTTAATATTGTATTTTAAAAATGATAATGAACTTAACTATTTTAATGTTACATGTATTTTAGGAGACCATCTCTCAAAGTTCTGAATGTGAAGAGGGCAACAAGGATAGTTGCCGGGATATTTTGGGCAAAGTTTTTAATGTTCCTGAATATTCCGGCCGAGTTAGGGGGAAGGGATTTGGCGTAACTCCCAGAAGCTTTTTTCCTCAAGAGAAGCGCCAAAAACCTTCCAACGAGGAAGTATTAGAGAAGCTCAGAATCCTATCTGAGCAAGTGGCACAATTGGTGAATACAAACAAAGACAAGCAACTTCCGGTTCAGCTCCAAGGTGAACTACAAATGGAGAGTGAAAGCGGGAGTTGCAACGTCGGTTTGAAAAATATTCCCGAGGTAATTAATTACTTACTTGCTTATGTAATTACTTATGCATTAAACAATATTATATATTAACTGAACTTATGTTTTAACTATTGATTTAGGGTGTCACTTCGTGTTTTCTATACTTGTCCTCGCCCACTCATCGGAAGGTGGGAAAAGCAAAATTGTACAATACTTTGGGAGAAGTATTGCACAACACTCCGATCCCAAAGGGCCATGTCAAGGTATCGCCTACTGTTGCTTTCGAACCAACTGCACCGTTGCCGATACCGGACAACGACGGAGATATGCAGTCATTGGGCGAAGCTATCGGTAGTTACGTGGCATGGCCCACTAACCTTGTTGCCCTCATTAAGAGCCCTCCCAGAAACAAATCAGTGACGTCTCCCGATAAGGTTTGTCACATTTATTGCATAAGCTTTGTTAATTTTTTCAGATTCAATAAACTAACATTTAACCTCATTTTTGTAGGTCCAAATAAATAAACCACCCGTACATCCAAAAAAAAGCAGCAAACCTCAAAAATTGGAGGTTAATAGAGCTGCCAATAAAGCTGCCAAATTTGCAGCAATAAAAAAATTGGATCGTGGCAAATCAGTCGCTGCTGCTGCTCCTCCTAAAATAAATCAGCCACGCCTTGGTAAATACGGGGCGTGTCTTGACATTGTTGTAAAAAAGAACCTATGCAGCAGCGACGATTGCCGCATGATACATATGAATAAAGAAATATTCGGAGAGGAGTATGAGGAATTATTCGACAAGGAGCACGTATACGAGCTTCTCGAACATAAGGAGCTCAGTGCAACTGTAATGAGCTTGTATATAAGGTAAAAAATACTTTTAATTGCATTTATTTGTAATTAATTAAATGTATTGGTAATTAATCTAGTTTAATATTTTCATTGAAGGTTTTTGCATGAGAAGGTCGTGTGCCCTAAGAAATTATCGAATAAATACTCATTCTTCTCTCCGCATAAAACGTCCGTGTGGAAACTGGATGAAGACAATGTAAAGAAATACATTGTAAATATGTTTTTAGGAAATATTTCAAAGGATAAATTGTTCTTAGCACCATATAATTCAGGGTACGTAATTTTATCTTTTTTAATTGATGAGAATTTAATTTATTAGTTGTGTATAGACCAAATTGTGTAACCAATTTTTTGTTGTTGTAGGGCACATTGGGTGCTATTTGCAATCAATGCCGTCTCTGAAGTTGTATACTATTTGGATCCCTTGCATGGCGATTACAACAATCACTCCGAAATCAAGACTTTGTTCGACACGTAAGTAATATTCATTTATTTTTGTTACACATATATATAAATAAGTGTTTGTTCATGCTAAAATAATCACATTTATTCATTTTATAGTGCATTAAAAGTTTTTCGAGCTCAAAGAGGTGCGGTAGTGTCGAAGCAAAAGTCTAATAATATTACATGGATCCCAATAAAGTGCCCTCGTCAAACAAACAATATCGACTGTGGGTACTATGTATTGAGATTCATGAAGGAGATTGTTGACAAGAATAAAACTATTATCCCAGAAACGGTACGGTATTTTGATTATATGATTTTCATATATAAATTATCTATATATTTGAAACTAACTTAATATAATATGTTCAATTTTTATATTGCAGTACTTTGAACATTCTAGTCCTTCATATTCTGAGCAAGATCTGATGGAATTAAAGGAGGAATGGTGTGAGTATGTGCTTGAAATGAAAATTATTTGATTTTCTGGGAAATAGCATGCTGCAAGGGACTGAATATTATATGGTGCATAGTTATTATATGTATATGATCATAGGACAGTATATAAACTTGCATATAAATATGTTGTAAATTAGATTCAATGTATATTCATACCAAATATGTTGTAAATTAGATTCAATGTATATTCATACCAAATATGTTGTAAATTACTGTGTATCATTGTTCTGGTTCTGGTTGTGTTACTGATTCTGTTTCTGTATCATTGTTCTGGTTCTGGTTCTGGTTCTAATATTAGTGATTCTGGATGTGTTGTGTTGTGTGAACTGGTTCAAACTAATTTTGGATAAAAAGATAAAAGACAGCGCTTTATAAAAAAAGTGCCATAAAAAGCTAAAAAACGCTTTTAAAATATATACAGGGTTAAAAAAAAAAAAAAAAATAACACCTTTAACAGCGCTTTTTACAAAAAGCGCTGTAAAAGGTACCCCAAATATGTATTATGGGTATGCCTTTTACAGCGCTTGTTACAAAAAGCGCTGTAAAAGGCACCCCAAATATGTATTATGGGTATGCCTTTTACAGCGCTTGTTACAAAAAGCGCTGTAAAAGGCACCCCAAATATGTATTATGGGTATGCCTTTTACAGCGCTTTTTTGTAAAAAGCGCTGTAAAAGGTACCCAAATATATGAACTGTGGTATGCCTTTTACAGCGCTTGTTGTAACAAGCGCTGTAAAAGGTGCATAATAAGCGCGCGTTATAAATGGTGCCTTTAAGAGCGCTTTTTTGAAAGCGCTGTTGTAGCTTTTACAGCGCTCGAATCTACAGCGCTTTTTTTTTTGAAAAAGCGCTGTAGAAGGCTTAAAAAAAGCGCTGTAAAAGCGCTTTTTTGGCGTAGTGATCATTATAAACTTAATGTTATAAATCATATTAAAGTTTGTTGTTGGCAATATCTGTTAGGTCATCCCTGATGCAAAAAATAGTTAAATTCTTATGTCAACGCGTATTAAAGAGCAAAAAGATTCTTCAATCAAATAATTTTTGTATGTTATTAGATCTTAAAAGAAGTTGACAATTTGAGGGAATGAATCACTCACATTTCTAAAATATATATGAGGTTGTAGATGTGAATTAATACACCAATCATAAAACAAATGGTGTCATGTAAGTTTGTTATCAACTCACAACTAGAAGTTTGTGAGATTTTTGTGTCAACTAATTTGACTAAGAGTCAACTTTCATAAATATCTAGAAAAGAATTTGAAAAGTAGTGAATATATTGAATTTCATATTGAAGATCATGTATTATATGTTCATACAAAAAGGTGAACTTGGAAATCCATTTTATCACATGTTCATACAAAAAAGTGGACTTGGAAATCTATTTTTAGACGTCTAAAGTTAATTGTATGAAAAATACTTATGAAATCATAACTTCTAAATTCTACTTTTGAAATATTCAATCATGTATGTTAAGATATTGATTGGCATCAAGCCAACACGTTGCTATAGTCCTCCCCTTAATTTATAACCAAATTTGGGTTGATAATCTCATATTCCCCATCTAAGATATTTTTTTGATGAGTTTGTGTATGTTCCATTTGCTTAAATATAATGCATTAAGATGAGTTATAAAAAAAATGAAGAATACATATTGGAATATAAATATCTATTTATATCAGAGTATATTGTGCTAATAAATTGGAGACATATTTATAAATGAGCTTAAATTAGAGAAGAGAATAAGCAATTAAAAATGATTATTGAAATATATTATTATATCATCTTGATCCTTGTACAAGCTAGTGTGAACCAAAAGTTCAAAAGAAAACTCATTTGCAAAGTTTAGAAAAATCAATTATCAGTTGCAAATGCTTTAATCAAAATTTAAGTCCTTGTTGGACAATGTATTATTGCAAATTAATCTCATTCATGCACGAATCGTGGTATATTTGTCGGTTTGAAATATAAAAACATTGAACAAAGACATGAGTAGAAAATGGCCCAAATGAAGATATGAATATTTCAAAAAAGTAATTTGATATAAATGATTTTCAATTCTAGAAGAACTAATAAGTCCACGTTGACAATATTTTTACATTATAATTTAGTGTTGTATGTGATAAATGATAATGAGGATCTTGGATTAAAGTCTATTAAAGATTATAGACAAAGAAAACCTGGGTAAAAATACTATAAGTGGAATTAAGTCCGCTTTGCAAACCAATAGGTTTTTGGACTTGAAGTCGATGTGAAGCTAATTAGATATGAATGATTTTTGCACGAAAAATACTCAAGTGTATTGAAATAAGTCTACTATTGATTTTGAAGAAACGTATTCACCTGAATTGAATTCAAGAACTTTTTCACACTTGATTCAGTTTAGTAGCCATGAAAGACTCAATTTGTATGAAATATGTGTTCAAATTTGTGCTTACTTGAGAGTGATGATTATATGAAACTCCCTAAATGATTTAATTTTCGTGAGACAAATAATTCAAACTATTGAATAAATGACTTGATCAAAATGAATAAGTTTTTGTATGGGCTTAAACAATCTAGATGAACATTGTATAATATTCTTATGTAAAAAATTTCTAAATGAGGAATATGAAAATGATATCATTTGAAATATTTTGAGAAGAAATATCAAGCAAAGATAAAGATTTTCTTGAGATTACAAAATAACTATTTGAAGAATATTTTTGTAAATTATGAAGTTTATAAAGCAAAAGTTCTAAAATAGTGATATAAGAACAAGTCAAACTAATTGTAAACTCTGAATGTTGTAAGGTTCCCAATTGTGAAAAATCTCTTTCTTAAAGCTCAAGAAAATGACGATTACTACTTAATCATGAAGTACTGTACATAAGTGCAATTAAATACTAAATTATCATGTTAGTTAGTAATTTGTTGTGAAATATCATTTGTTGTTAATTTATTATATGGATTAACTTCTTTGGAACAAGATCAAATATAGATTTTGTTGTATTAGAGATGTAAATTATTTGTTTAATTATCATAATGGTATAGATCACAAATAGGGATGGGAATAGGCTAGGCTGTCCGTAGGGGCCTATGGCCTGGCCTACTTATAGCCTGGCCTGGCCTGGCCTATTTAATAAAAAGGCTAGGTTCAGGCTGATTTTAAAGCCTATTTATTTAAATAGGTCAGACTCAGGCTTATAAAAAAGCCTATTAGGCCTGACAGGTCGGCCTATATATATTTATTATTTATTAATATTTTATTTTATTATTAAATTAATAATATTATTTTCTATTTTAGATTCTATCAATTAGGCAATCACTTAGTAATCATTCTATATTCAGTAGTCGTTCCATATTCGGTAGCAGTTCTATATTTGGTAGTAGTTTCATATTCAGTAACCGTTCAATTAGTCAATCACTCAATAGTTGTTCCTTATTTGTTTAAGAGGTAATAATGACAGTGTTTAAAAAGGCTTTTAAAAAGGCTTCCAGACCAGGCCAGACTATTAAAAAGGCCAGGCCAGGCCGAAAAAAAAGCATATGATAGGCTAGGCATAGGCCGAAAAAATAAATCGTAGGCCAAGCTCAGGCCTTTCAAAGTCTGGCCTGGCCTGGCCTATTCCCACCCCTAATCACAAAGAAGATACTTGTTTACACAAGGAACTATAACCATTTCAAAGAGATATGTGAAACAAACTACAACAACAATTTCAACAAATAATGAGAAAATTTTAGCACTACATAAAGCAAGTCAAGAATTTGTTTTGGTCAAAGTCTTTGATTAAGCAAATACCAAATATTTGTGGATTTTCTTCTAGAAAATAATATTGCAACGATTATATAGAAATAATTTCGTCTACACGTATATTTTGAAGAAGATTATATTACAGGAATAAAATAAAATCATTTTACAAACTCACCGTCAATCAAAACTCTTAGCAAAAGTTATTCATCATCGTCTCAAAGGTTGTTGTCTACATGAAGGAGAGAAATAATTATATGCTGCACTTTTTTTTTTTCCTTGTGAAGATTTTTAACCAAAAAGTTCTCTCATAAATAATGTACTCTTTTTCCTTCACTTTGATTTTTTCCTAGATTTTTAATGAGGCGTATCCTTATTGACCATGAAGGAGGAGTGTTATGAATATATGTGGACATCTATTTTCCTTAAACTTTGATATTTTATGGTTGATCTATAACTTCTATGATTAAATGACTTTTATACTTTCCTAGTATTCATTAACTTTATATATTAATGACATATTATATTAGATTCTTAAGATCCTTCTAAGTTATACGATTTGTGACATATAAATAGAAATAGTGTATAATTATAAAGTACACACCTTGAAAAACACATACAAAGAATATATTGTTCTCTTTTTATTTTATTTTATTTATTTTTTCTATATCTTACTTTCATTTTAGTTAATTTTATAATAATGGATCATGTTAATAAATCTTTAAGAAACTTAATAAGCAACCAAAAAAAAAGTTTTGAATAAAAATATCACTTTATAATTTTAAAATATAAATTACACAAATTTCAAATGCATTTGTTAGTATTTCTTTATAACAAAATCATGTATTTATTTCTTTATAACAAAATCATGTATTTATGTATTTTTTTCTCAGTGTATATTATGTATTTCTTTTAAGAGTATAAAACTAAGAATAATCCTTTATATAGGGAATAACGTTTTCTCAATCTTTTAACAATGGTATATCTCATTTTCTATTGCCCCGTTTGAAATCTCCAACACTATTTTTGGAGAAATATTTATATGTACAACCCCAAATATATATTATTTGAACATAAACACAAAATATAAATATTATTGAATTATTTTTAAAATACATATTATTTATGTATTTTTACTTTTTTGTGAATGTGTGTTTAAATATATGTCTATGTTTTAACTGAAGTTGGATTTTCAACTTTTTTTTGAG
Source organism: Cicer pinnatifidum (assembly GCA_037974775.1). Classification (NCBI taxonomy): domain Eukaryota; kingdom Viridiplantae; phylum Streptophyta; class Magnoliopsida; order Fabales; family Fabaceae; genus Cicer; species Cicer pinnatifidum. Next base: position 24,544,880 of record JBBPBR010000007.1, on the reverse strand, counting down.
GGAAAGGTATATAGAGTGAATTTAGCAAAAGATTGAATAAATTATTTAAAATAAAGAAAAATATATCAAGTAAATCAAAAAAGAGATAGAGACAAAAAAAGAAAAAGAAAATTGAGAAATGAAAGTTACAGGATCTTTGTCAAATTCTAACGTTTTTGTTGTTTAGGACAATGTGCCTCGGCTTGGGTGAGGTATTCTCAAGACTGTGTTTTCTGGATTGAAACAAATACTTTCTAAAATATCTTCGTTGTTCTTGTCTTATTGCTGCATCGTTATCTCCACGAATTTGTAGTGTTGATTTGAATGGGAAGTAAACAAGTAATTCCCGTGACTACATAAGAATTATTATTGAAGCAAGCAAATAATAGAAGAAGGAGACAAAAAGTTGCATTTGATTTCACGAGAGTGAGAATCTCCCCCATCGGCCATCGGTGATTGTTGGCTTTTATCCTTTATACGGCCGCCATACGGCATCCCACCGATGTAAAACTCGAAGACTTTCATTAGTTGATACACACCACACATCTCTCTCACATACACTTTTATTAGTTTATATATATAAACAACATTAAAAAGACTAAAGTTCAAGGATAAAACTTGAAAAGTAGTATTTTTAAGAAATAAAAACTAGTCTAAACAGGACGATCAGAACGTTTTTGGAAGCTATGAATCTAAAAAATTAGATCTTAATAAAAAAAATATCATTTTAAAAATTATAAGTTATTTTAAAATATTATATTTTTAGATGATAAAATATTAAAAATTCAAATTATTTTATTTGAATTTATCAAAGTAAAATAAATTATAAATAATATTTAAATACAACTTTCATGTGATAATAACCATCTTATTATTAAAAAATAGTTATTTTTTTAACACTATTTAAAGCAAATCAGTATTGAGTTTCATTCTAAATCTAAAAGATTCAATAATAGATTACCAACAAGCGATCTAATAGATTACCATCAAAAGATATATTAATACCATTGTAAATCGCAAAATTAGTGATTAGTTTCTAGAATTTAAAACCCTAACATCATATTAAACTCTAATACATAATGAGTTCTTAAAACCAGTAGATTATTGCATCAACCATTTCAAACAAATTGTGTTTCTAAAAGCAATAAATTGCAAAAATTTAACGTCAAGATTCTAACCTTTAGTGGTGGGTGGTGGCGCTTGGTAGGCTGTAGCCGCTGTCACAGACTCATCGTGTAGGAAGAAGATAAGAGTTGAGAAAAATTAGGTTTATTGTAACACCCCGATTTTTAACAGCGCGGGTGTATTTTTTTTTTTTTTAAACAAAGAAATAAAACAAAGAAAAAGCAAAGAAATACTTTGGGATAAATAATTAAGTTGTAACATAACGACTAAGTCAACAAATATTTACAAGCAGCGGAATAATTTTTTGAAATAAAAATCCAAAGTGTTCAAACATCAAAATACACCGGGGCTATGAGGCTTATCGATCATAGCTCATACCCTTGGGGTATTCTCGGCAGACCTGTACAAAAGCACTACCCCAAGAATTTTAACTTTCCCCACGTCACATCAAAAAGTGGATGGACACATCAAAAGAAAAGACATCAAACAGTTTAAGCATGGATACAATCTTCCAAAATGAAATAAATACAATCCCAAAAGAAAGACATCTAGTCCTTATACAACCACCTAATCTGATCATGCTATAAAAACTATACAACCCGGGTGATCTCCACGCGCCCCGCAAGATCCTTCTAACACAGCTTCAGTCAGATATGACTAACTACTTTCCCATCTCCAGGATACTAACCGGTAGGATGATCTTGTTTCTCATATGAGGGCAAAGCCCAGATTTCCACAATAATTGTAAAGGTCACCAACCGAAATTTACAAATATCACATAGCAAAATTCTTATATTTTCAAATGCTTAAAAGAACCTTTCGTCTTAGCATACTCCTCGAAAGGGTTTTCATATGTCCAAAAATGCATAAACAATGTTGAAAAATGAAGTTGTAACAAACTACACTGTTGTAGCCGAATACAACTGAGAAAATGCAAATTTTCAGTTCTAAAATGGCTTTGAATCAATCAACACTTTAAACATTAATATTATCAATTATAAACACATAATTAACACCAAATCAGTCTCCACAATTCCCACCTCAATCACACATCGAATATTCATTAAATCAATTATGAACACATAAATACATCAAAACTTACTCAACCCAACTTCACACCTCAAAGCAATTACGGCAAATCACAACAATAACCGAATATGTATATACAATCATCGTAGTATAACAAACATGACTCGCGTGTCAAACACCCTAATGCAATGCGTATATGCCAAAATGCATGATTCCGGAATTCCAAACCAAAACCCTCCTCGAGGGGTGTAAATCATAACTGTACAGCCTCTCACAGACCAGTACTAATTATCGAGGTGCAATCTCTCACGGATCAGCACGATTTACTAGCGTGTAGTCTCTCGCAGACCAGCACGACATACAAGAGTGCAGTCGCTCGCAGACCAACACAATTTACTAGCGTGCAGTCTCTCACAAACCAACACGATTTTCTAGAGTGCAATCGCTCACAGATCAGCATATTCTAGAGTGCAATCTCTCACAGATCAGCACGACGCGACAATCCCCGCAAGGATAAGATGAACCAACAATTCACATGGCATCATCTCGTGGCCCATCACGGTCACCACTATCACCATGGCCCCATCGCGGTCACCATGTACTATGAAATGCATAAGCATACTCTGACTCTTTTCACCACTATCATTAAGTAAATGCAGCTATTAAAAGATTCCCCATTTTTAATACTCATTTAACACTAATGATTTTTCAAACACAACACAGAGCACACTCAGATATATTTATTCACACCAATTAAAATTTCCACAACCACATAAATCACATCTCCAGATTCCATTCACACCTAAATTGAATTAAATTCATTTTCCACCAAGTCACACATAAATTTCATCTAAAAAATTCATAATATTAATTATGAACACATCAATTTCACCTAACATAAATCACCAAAATTTCCAAACATTAATCACCATATTCAATCTCTAAAATTTTCAACCATAAATCACCACAACAACATTAATATATCAGAGTTCTCCCCACCGCTAACTCGGTGCCAACGGTCTTGATTCCTTTTTGAGACTCAAGGAGCTAACTACATAAACATTAATATTTATAACATCTTGTTCACAATAAAACTAATCCAAACACAACAAAATTCCCAAAATTAAATCTTTCTCACACACCAAAGTTTTAAAACCAAAAACCAAATAATCTATATTATTTACTTAAAACTAAATAAAACAAATATCGTCAAAATTTCCCTTACACACACTCGACTATTAAAGCACCGAAATTTTTGAGTTAATAAAATACTCTAAACCTTTTTTCTTGTTTTAAACTCAATTAAAGAGTAATTAAAAGAGTAACATTTTAAACTCCAACTATTTTTAATTTCAATCTATCTTTTTGCTCAAACTCTTTAACTTAGTTAAAATTTGAACTTTTTTACAACTTTAACAACGTTAATTTTTTTTGTAAAATTTCAATTTGAGTTCAAACTCATTTATTTGAAAATAACTCATTAAATTCATTTTCCACAAATCTACACCTCAAACACATCAAATTTATTTTCCAAAAAAGGTTATCTCGTGTTTAACAAAGAAATTGAACAATAATAGACATTAGTTTGAAAGCATACCTAATCAAAGGAAGAAAGAAAGAATACAACATGCCTCGTAAGATGGAAATACATGCCCTGATGAGTGTAACTAACCAAGAAGTGCAGCAAAGATAACAAAAGGGAAGCTTTTCTCTCATATTAATTCAAAGAAGCACACCTAGAGAGATTTAAAAAAAAAAAAAAAATGCAATCGGATCACTTTTTCAAACCCTGAATCTACAATTTCTATGCAATGCCTAAATTACCTAAAAGGAAGACCAACACATGAAAGCTCTTAAGCAATTGAGTAATACTTCATCACAATTGTAGATGGCCATTAGCATGCAACAAATGCAGTCCTAAGAAAATAACTATGACAGCAATTTCAAAACAATCTATCTCAATTAAACACACCCATAAACACATCTTACAAATTTCCACCTCCACAAATATACATATAGAGTCCTATATGCAATCTAAAAGTTTGGAAGGAGCCCTTACCTTAACGTTAGCTTTAACGAGCGATTATCGTACCGCGAGTAATTCCGATAAAATCTCCGTTCGCGACATCGCTTCCAAAGTTAGTTCACTAGCACGGTAGCATGGTGGTGAGCAACTTTCCCTTCTATCTCTTCGCGAAACGAAGCTTAGATCTAGACGAAATGTGGCAGTTTGTTTTTGATAGTTTTGAAATCCCTAACACCATTTTCGAATCCGAGAAGAAGAAAGAGGACAGAGAGAAGAAGTCGAGTAGCAGGGGAATGTTTTCCTTTCACTCACACTTGGTTTTCTTGAAGCCAAAGAAGGAAGAAAAAAAGTGGAAGGAAGGAGGAAGAAGAAGAAGGGCGCGAGATTGGAAGGAAGCGTTTCTTTCTTCCTCTGTTTACGTTTTTCCTTTATTGTACTCCATTCCAACATATATATATATATATATATATATATATATATATATATATATATATATATATATATATATATATAATTAAAATTAATTCAACAAATATCTTACAATTCTAACACACATCTCTTCACTCACTTCTCAAATCATTTTGATAAAAATATCTACTCTCGTCGCAACTTAATTGAAAGATAAATTTTCAGCAACGAGTGATATTTTTAACTAAATTGTCCGGTATTAAATTCTTCGTAACGTAAATAAATTATTTTCCGACAAATAATTTTAATCCAATTTCCAAAAATATATTTTTGGCATTTAACTCACTAAATACCAAAAACTGGGCTAAAAGCCTAAGAAATTCAACACAAAATACCCTAAAATTGTATAATTTAGGATTTAAAATTAAGGGTCTTACATTACTACCCTCCAAAAAAAAAAGTTTCGTCCTCGAAACTTAAAGCACGAGTATCAATCCACACTAGGTTTGTACTCAAATTCAACATACAAATCATAACTTGTTTCACCCGACCTACTCGAAGAAAGTGTTACCTACCCCTTTTCATAGGGTGCTTAATAACTCTACACACATCCATAGTCGGTAAGGCTCGTCGGTTCCATTCAACATGATTTTGTCTATTATCAACAAGAGATTAAGGATGATCAGTCCCTCAATTTGTCAATAAATAACCAACAACCATGATAGTGGCTTAGACTATCTTAACCGAACTGTAATAGCGCTCCTTGCAACTTACAACTGAGGTTATCCTAATGTACAAGTAGTCAACAATCCTCTCAAAGTCCACTGAGTTTCCTTTATTTTTCTACAACTTTGATCCTATCGACGAAGTACAATTTCCCATAGCTATGTCACATAGCCTCATTTGCATCCACTTGGTACAAAACATCCATTTGGTACCAAATCGAAACACTAAGCATGACACCAACACACTGAGCACATACAATCACTACAACTGAGATATAAACTGAAAGAATTCTAACAATCGAACGCCCTAAAAAATTATTTCTCAATGTTCCCCATGAGCATTTCTTAAGAAATAATTATTTATAAACTTCATCCTCATAACTTTGCAGTAAAACATCTCAGAGACCCACATACCTTTTATCATCCATCTAGTCACTGAAACACTCATTTGAAATCTTAACGCTTGACTTCCCAAGACCAACAACTAAACCATAAATCAGTTGTTACATTTCTTCTTTTTTCATTTTCTATCATTGAATAATATTCTAAAATTTGGTCATCGAAATCTCCAAATACTCAACACACCGTCTAATTTCATTCATTTCATCTTAAGATACAATACCATGTCGTTTTCATTATTGATTCTAATCGTCTTAGTAATCTCACTAATTAAAACTCTTCTAATCATAACATTTTTAGTAGATCTTCGAACACTCTCATCCATAACTTGAACTATTTATCCCTTACCTATCTCAACTCCTTCGATTATGAAATTTTAAGCATTACTTGGTCCTCCATCCAACCTTGTGGATTTTAAATCATCAACTAAAAAAAAAAAATCAACCATCTTAGGGTCCCAAATCAAATCTCAAATAATCCTTCCGACCTGTCAAAATATTAACATCCTCTTAGTAATTTCCATCCTTTAATAGACTCTCAAAACTGATATTACCGCAATCTCGAAATATTCTCGCACTCGATACTTCAAATTCCACTTAATGGTAACATAGAGTTCAATACATCAAGGCTTAAGTCCTTATGTTTTTCCAAACATCGCTCAAAATTGACACTTACGTGTCTATAGTTTCATCCAATATCACTATCCATACTTACCATCTCTTAATCCACACCGAGATTTGTTATATATTGAAGAAATATATATCGTCACTCCTATAATCGTCATGAGATTCATACTTAATAATCCGAGTCGCGAATCTAGTTTAACTCGAATGTTCGACCTTACCCCTCAAGGTATCGACTATTCCTCAAAGCGTACTTTATCTAACCAAGGTGGTATATACCTCCTAACGTGCAATGCCCCTTAACTTCAATACAAGCCTCTTCCTGGACACCTAAGCACCAAATGATATTCCAAAAGGAAGCCTCGTCTTCTCAATAATTCCATGATGTTCACATCTCTTTGTCAGTTATCAAAATTCGTCTAGTTTCATCCTGAAATCTACCAGGAAAACATCTAATACTTTTCTTAACAAAAGTCCTCAACTTAGATCTTTACTTGAAATCCCTTATTACTCTAATGTTAATCCATCCATACTCATCATCTTCGAGTTAACACCAACATATAGCTTCTTTGTCCTTGGAACTACTTCATAAATTCCATGTCGTCATGATTCGCTTCAACTCCGCCTGACAGTCCGTCATCTTGAAGATCTTTTCCACTTCTTGAATCAACTGATCAGCTTTTTCTGAGTTCTCATCACCCTTGAACTTTGGAGGATGATAACGACAAAAATCTTCCAATCCCCTTGACGCAGCAGCACATATCTCTCTTTCCCTCTTCTCCAGATCATGCAGAGTCCCTGTAGTAGTCTGTGCAACAATAAAAGCAACCATGTTGTTCATAGCTTCAGTAATTTGATCATCCCTATTGACGTTGACTCTTGCAGCGTAATCCCTTCTTGGATGCATTGTTTCCTCAAAACCAACATCAAGGAGAAATCTCAACACCCCTTATAATAATTCCAAAAATAACTTTCGACTACATTAATACATAATAACTACCCCTGATCTGACAACTCAGACCAATTACCCCGACGCATGATCAGATAACTACTCTCAACCTACAAGTTGACCTACAATCTATAACCAAAACTCCACAGTCCGAAAGAAATCCAAACCAAAGCTCTGATACCACAATGTAACACCCCAATTTTAACAGTGCGGGTGTATTTTTGTTTTTTTTTAAAACAAAGAAATAAAACAAAGAAAAAGCAAAGAAATACTTTGGGATAAATAATTAAGTCGTAACATAACGACTAAGTCAACAAATATTTACAAGCAGCGGAATAATTTTTTTAAATAAAAATCCAAAGTATTCAAACATCAAAATACACCGGGGCTATGAGGCTTATCGATCATAGCTCATACCCCTGGGGTATTCTCGGCAGACCTGTACAAAAGCACTACCCCAAGAATTTTAACTTTCCCTACGTCACATCAAAAAGTGGATGGACCAATCAAAAGAAAAGACATCAAACAGTTTAAGCATGGGTACAATCTTCTAAAATGAAATAAATACAATCCCAAAAGAAAGACATCTAGTCCTTATACAACCACCTAATCTGATCATGCTATAAAAACTATACAACCCGGGTGATCTCCACGCGCCCCGCAAGATCCTTCTAACACTGCTTCAGTCAGGTATGACTAACTACTTTCCCATCTCCAGGGTACTAACCGGTAGGATGATCTTGTTTCTCATATGAGGGCAAAGCCCAGATTTCCACAATAATTGTAAAGGTCACCAACCGAAATTAACAAATATCACATAACAAAATTCTTATATTTTCAAATGCTCAAAAGAACCTTTCTTCTTAGCATACTCCTCGAAAGGGTTTTCATATGTCCAAAAATACATAAACAATGTTGAAAAATGAAGTTTTAACAAACTACACTGTTGTAGCCGAATACAACTGAGAAAATGCAGATTTTCAGTTCTAAAATGGCTTTGAATCAATCAACACTTCAAACATTAATATTATCAATTATGAACACATAATTAACACCAAATCAAGCTCCACAATTAACACCTCAATCACACATCGAATATTCATTAAATCAATTATGAACACATAAATACATCAAAACTTAATCAACCCAACTTCACACCTCAAAGCAATTACGACAAATCACAACAACAACTGAATATGTATATACAATCATCGTAGTATAACAAACATGACTCGCGTGTCAAGCACCCTAATGCAATGCGTATATGCCAAAATGCATGATTCCGGAATTCCAAACAAAAACCCTCCTCGAGGGGTGTAAATCATAACTGTACAGCCTCTCACAGACCAGCACTAATTACCGAGGTGCAATCTCTCACGGATCAGCATGATTTACTAGCGTGCAGTCTCTCACAGACAAGCACGACATACAAGAGTGCAGTCGCTCGCAGACCAGCACAATTTACTAGCGTGCAGTCTCTCACAGACCAACACAATTTTCTAGAGTGCAATCGCTCACAGATCAGCATATTCTAGAGTGCAATCTCTCACAGATCAGCACGACGTGACAATCCCCACAAGGATAAGATGAACCAACAATTCACATGGCATCATCCCGTGGCCCATCACGGTCACCACTATCACCATGGCCCTATCGCGGTCACCATGTACTATGAAATGCATGAGCATACTCTAACTCTTTTCACCACTATCATTAAGTAAATGCAGCTATTAAAAGATTCCCCATTTTTAATACTCATTTAACACTAATGATTTTTCAAACACAACACAGAGCATACTCAGACATATTTATTCACTCAAATTAAAATTTCCACAACCACACATAAATCACATCTCCAGATTCCATTCACACCTAAATTGAATTAAATTCATTTTCCACCAAGTCACACATAAATTTCATCTCAAAAAGTCATAATATTAATTATGAACACATTAATTTCACCTAACATAAATCACCAAAATTTCCAAACATTAATCACCATATTCAATCTCTAAAATTTTCAACCATAAATCACCACAACAACATTAATATATCAGAGTTCTCCCCACCGCTAACTCGGTGCCAACGGTCTCGATTCCTTTTCGAGACTCAAGGAGCTAACTACATAAACATGAATATTTATAACAACTTGTTCACAATGAAACTAATCCAAACACAACAAAATTTCCAAAATTAAATATTTCTCACACACCAAAGTTTTAAAACCAAAAACCAAATAATCTATGTTATTTACTTAAAACTAAATAAAACAAATATCGTCAAAATTTCCCTTACACACACTCGACTATTAAAGCACCAAAATTTTTGTGTTAATAAAATACTCTAAACCTTTTTTCTTTTTTTAAACTCAATCAAAGAGTAATTAAAAGAGTAACATTTTAAACTCCAACCATTTTTAATTTCAATCTATCTTTTTGCTTAAACTCTTTAACTTATTTAAAATTTGAACTTTTTCACAACTTTAACAACGCTAATTTTTTCGTAAAATTTGAATTTCTGTTCAAACTCATTTATTTGAAAATAACTCATTAAATTCATTTTCCACAAATCTATACCTCAAACACATCAAATTTATTTTCCAAAAAAGGTTATCTCGTGTTTAACAATGAAATTGAACAATAATAGATATTAGTTTGAAAGCATACCTAATCAAAGAAAGAAAGAATACAACATGCCTCGTAAGATGGAACTACATGCCCAGATGAGTGTAACTAACCAAGAAGTGCAACAAAGATAACAAAAGGGAATCTTTTCTGTCATATTAATTCAAAGAAGCACACCTAGAGAGATTTTTTTTTAAAAATGCAATCGGATCACTTTTTCAAACCCTGAATCTACGATTTCTATGCAATGCCTAAATTACCTAAAAGGAAGACCAACACATGAAAGCTCTTAAGCAATTGAGTAATACTTCATCACAATTATAGATGGCCATTAGCATGCAACATATGCAGTCCTAAGAAAATAACTATGACAGCAATTTCAAAACAATCTATCTCAATTAAACACACCCATAAACACATCTTACATATTTCCACCTCCACAAATATACATATAGAGTCCTATATGCAATCTAAAAGTTTGGAAGGAGCCCTTACCTTAACGATAGCTTTAACGAGCGATTACCGTACCGCGAGTAATTCCGATAAAATCTCCGTTCGCGATGTCGCTTCCAAAGTTAGTTCACTAGCACTGTAGCGTGGTGGTGAGAAACTTTCCCTTCTATCTCTTCGCGAAGCGAAGCTTAGATCTAGACGAAATGTGGCGGTTTGTGTTTGACGGTTTTGAAATTCCTAACAGCGTTTTCGAATCCGAGAAGAAGAAAGAGGACAAAGAGAAGAAGTCGAGTAGCAGGGGAATGTTTTCCTTTCACTCACACTTGGTTTTCTTGAAGCCAAAGAAGGAAGAAAAAAAGTGGAAGGAAGGAGGAAGAAGAAGAAGGGCGCGAGATTGGAAGGAAACGTTTCTTTCTTCCTCTGTTTACGTTTTTCCTTTCTTGTACTCCATTATAATATATATGTTACTTTATATTAATAATATATATATATATATATATATATATATATATATATATATAATTAAAATCAATTCAACAAATATCTTACAATTCTAACACACATCTCTTCACTCACTTCTCAAATCATTTTGATAAAAATATCTACTCTCGTCGCAGCTTAATTGTAAGATAAATTTTCAGCTACGAGTGATATTTTTAACTAAACTGGTCGGTATTAAATTCTTCGTAACGTAAATAAATTATTTTCCGACAAATAATTTTAATCCAATTTCCAAAAATATATTTTTGGCATTTAACTCACTAAATACCAAAAACTGGGCTAAAAGCCTAAGAAATTCTACACAAAATACCCTAAGATTGTATAATTTAGGATTTAAAATTAAGGGTCTTACATTTATTATCTGTTTAGAGAGAATATAGTCTATGCTCATACTATGTAGTTATTATGGACACAAGATGCAAATATAAAATTTGAAAGTTATCGGTGTATAAAATTAAAAATATTAATACAATTATTTGGATGTCAGGTATACTAACAAATAAATTTGGAACCCTACCTAATTAGGGGCTTCTGCAATGTTTTGATTACACAGATTAATTGTAGGCCTTGAGTCCAACCAAATTCACCTTAATTTTATTATAATATTAAAAATATTGATAATTCACTCATTGGAGCCTTGTGCTAAAGTCTTAGATGTTCTAACCCATAGTCAACCTTTAACATTAAAATGAATTTAGATGTCTATTTTCTAAATAAATAAAAAAATTGATAGTCTTTAACTTCTATGAGTAAATAATTTTGCTTATTATTTTTTGGCATTTAGTTTTCATATTAGTTTAGGCTCTTCATGAGCTTCTAACTTACAACATTTGAGACCTATAAATAAGCAACACTTGAGACCTATAAATAAGATTTACATTGCATTGTAAAATATACACTTGAGAAGAATATTACAAAATCTCTCATCTTCTATATTCTTGATCTTGTTCTTTTAATCAATTTTATAAGATGTTATTAGCCCGAGACTACTGTATGAGTGTTGACTAATTTGCTTGGAAGTTATATTAATAGAATTCATCTTCTTCACAATATATTTTAGATTAATCAAATTATGATATCTTTATTGTGATTTATCTCTCTCTATTTTAAATGTTTGCATATAAATTATGTCTAGGATTTTCTTTGCTTATATAATTAAAATATATTTCTTTAATTATTCTTGTTAAATTTTTGAAGATTTTAATATTAAATGATTGTGCAAATAATGATATTTCTTTATCATTGTTTATGAATATTATTTGTGATATAATTCTTGAAAAACTAAACATTTAATATTTAAATATCCCTATAAAGTTTCTCAAATTGAGAATTTGTGTATACAATTCTTAAATAAATAATAATTTAATATTAAACATCTTTTTAGGAT
>JBBPBR010000007.1:24498946-24532174 GCA_037974775.1 Cicer pinnatifidum | reverse complement strand
ATAAAATTTGAAAAGTAATTTCTAGAATGTTAAAAAGATTAGTCACAATGGTGATTGAACGAAAGCATCTAGTTGATTAAAAATGTGAAAAATCACATCATATATTAGTTTTTGGTAATTGTAGAGATTTTTATTGATATGCTGCATGTGAATGATGATAAATATTTAATGAGTATCATTTGTGGTTATAATCTTTAATAATTCGAGGGGCATAGTTATTTTTAATGAATATACTATTATAGTTATTCATATACATTACGAAAATGTTAAACTTCTTTAAATAATATTTTGTAGGGAGCGAATAAAAATTAGACCATTTTTTTTTGAGTTGTAATAAATATTAGATGATAATGATAATACTTGTTAGCTTTATTTTAACAAACATAAATATGATAAATATGAAATATTTGTGTCGTAAATCCTAGATGTGGACTACAAGTTGTAATAAAGGAGAAGTAAAACACACAACTATTGCTACATTTAGTTATTCCTTTATAGAGAGATTTTTCTCTACTACAGTTAGGATATTAATTCTCTAAGATTCTTCAAGTTAAGTATTGTTTACTTGCCTCTTTAAACATTGACATTAAATATTATCAAGCCTCTTCAAACACTTTGTATCATAATGCCTCAGTGGGCAACAAATATTATAATGTTTCTCTAGGCAACAATTGGCTTCCATTGTCTTTCAAGTATTCATTTAACCGCCTATTTAGGTTACCATTAGAGACCTTTTAGTCTTTACAACAATTCTGGAAAGACCTTGCGCTGTTTAGAAACTGAGTGTTTACTGTTGAAACAAAATCTCAAATTAATATTTTGATGATAAACAAATGATAATTAAGATTGTAATTATGATTATGTGCATGTTGGTATTTGATAGGGGTGTTCAAAAAAACAAAAAACTGAACCAAACTGCCGAACTGAACTGATTTTGAACTGAACTGAACCGGTTTTCAGTTCAAAAAACAGAACCGAATCAGTTTGCAGTTTGAAAAAATTGAACTGAACCCATTTTTATTTCAAAAAACTGAAAACTAGTTTGGTTCAATTTTCAAACGGTTATAGTTATGAACTGAACTTTGCCCACCCCTAGTATTTGATATGTTTGGTTGAGTGTGTTAATCAAGATAGGTACGAAGAAAATCAAAATAGATCATAATAAAAAAGAAACAAAACAAAGTCAGAAAAACGAGGGACGTTTTGCACGAGTTCCAGAATTTTAAAAAGTAATCAGATCATATTCAGAACTTGCAGATTCATTTTAGTATGTTCTCCAAAATATGTAAGGATATATTTTAGTATGAAGATCACTCCAAGAGGCAAGGCAAAGACTATAATTCATACATCATTAAAACAAAATCATTCTCCAAAGTTAAAGCAAACAAGAAGGATAAATATTGACAAGTTCATACAAACAATCGTCCAATCTTTAACCGTCTATACATGTGTTGCAAATCATGAATAACACTTTACACATATGTCAAGTTAAAGTCAAAACTCAGTTAACATAAAGCAAACGAAGAACGTTCTTGATTTCAAACAGCAAGGCTGCCAAAATCCAAGAACATTCTTGCTTTATAATTGATCTTATCGACTTACTGCTATATGAAAACTGGACAACTCCCAATGGACACATGAGCTGTCATAAGCTCTCTTTAAGCCTTATAAAGGGACTTCAAGATGAAAGAAAGATCAGAACTCAAGAAAGCAAACAATACTTTATTTTGCAATCATATTCAAAATTCCTTGAGGTTGTCAAAAAATCTTTTAGTTTAGTTGTCAATTGCCTCTAAGTTTTAATCACTGCTGAGTTCCAAGATCATAATCCATTCCCAAACAAGAGTTGAGCATATTCAAATTCTGTCATACGCATTAAATCATCACTTTGTAAACTCAAGACTGTTGTGTTGAAATAGCTTGTGAAGTTTTTGTAAAAATCCTTTTATGCGTGTGAAAGGTAGTGTGTAAATCCTTTCTAAAGATTGAAAGGTAGATCTGTGGAAATCCTTTCTAAGTTGAAAGGTAGTAAGTTGAAATAAGATCAAGATTAATCTGCAAAAGTTGTGTGAAAACCAAGAACATTCTTGCTTTGAACACTTAGTAGAAAATCTCACATTTGTGAGGACTGGACATAACCCATATTAGATTCACAACTATTGTAAATGAAATGCAATCCTTAGGCAAGGCATACTCTGTACAAGATAGAGTAAGGAAAATTATGAGATGCCTCCCAATCATTTGGAGACCAATGATAACAGCCATATGCCAAGCCAAAACCCTCCATGTACTCAGTGTAGAGGAATTAATTGGAACATTGCGAGCACATAAGGTGCTACTGATGGAAGACAAACCAAAAAAGAAAGGAAAAACAATTGCCTTAAAAGCCTCTCAAGAAAGTGTGTCACCATAATCAGAAGAGGAAATATAGGAAGTTGGACTGGAAGAAGCAGTGGAAGAAATAACTCTTCTTACAAGAAAAATCCAAAGAATGATGAGAAGAAGGGAGCAGATCAAAAAGGGATTTCCAAATAAAAAAGAAAATCTTAAAACTAAGTTAGATAAGAGTCAAATTACATGCTTTTGATGCAATAAGCAAGGACGTTACAAAGCTAAAAGATCCTTGAACAAAAGTACACCAAATAAATTCACTTTCAAAAAGAAATCAATGATGGCGACTTGAGATGATTCTGAAGATTCGAATTCAGAGGAAACAAAATATGCTTGATGGAAAACATAGATGAAATTGAGGTAATAAACTCTAAATACTGCATTTTATGTGAAAAATTGGGAAAGGAATTTGATAATTTGCTAAATGACTCAAATCTTCTTATCCAAAAATGCATTTCTTTAAATCAAAAGTTTTATAAAGAAAAAGAGGAAAAAGAAAAACCCAGATTATGAATGATAAACTTAAGAAAATCATTCAAAATCTGAAAGTATCACAACTCAAAAACTTTGATGATGAAAGACAAGAAAGTCGATAATGTTTTGCAACACAAAAGGAGAACGTTCTCCTTAAGTCTAAAAATAGAACTTCTAAAAAATGATCTGTCTAAATTCATTAAAGCAGCTGAAACTTTTCAAAAAATCATGGGATTTCAAATGGAAATGAAGCTAGTCTTGGTTTTGATAAAACACAAAAAACAAAACTATATGAAAATTTCTTCGTACTTGAAAGAAAAGAAGAAAAAAGCAAAGTCATATGTTCATATTGCAGTAAAATTGGATCTGGAATTTGCATGCTATTTTAAAAAAAGGGACAAAAAAATCAAGAACAAAAGGAATTTCAAAAAGGAAGAACGTTATGCAAAACCTATCCCAAGAGAATTAAAAAAAGGAGAACATTCTCCAGGAAGTTTACAAAAGGGAGAACGTTCTAGAACAAACACAAAAATTTTTACAGAAAAATTAAAAAAGGGAGAACGTTCTAAAAGCTTATCTAAATCAGTTTCAAAAACATTTAAAACTCAGATTTTCAAATCTTTTCCAAGACCAACAACATGTTCTCACTGTTCCAAGTTTGGGCACCCTGAGTCAAATTGTTATTTTAAAAAATTAAACTTTAAAAATAACTTCCAATGACCCAAAATCAAATGGGTACCTAAAGTTAAGAGCAACTTTCATGCAAAAGATTTTATTTCAACTAAGAAACCCCTTGAATTACTTCACATTGATCGTTTTGGGCCTATCAAAACCACTAGCCTAGGAGGTATGAAATATGGGTTTGTCATCATTGACGAATTTTCTCGATACACATGGGTGCTATTTTTAAAACAAAAGGACGATGCCTTTACTGCCTTCAAAATATTATGTAAAAATATCCAAAATGAAAAAGAACCCAACATAATCCATGTGAGAAGTGATCAGGGGAGGGAGTTTATTAATGCATCTTTCAAAATATTTTTTGATGAACTTTGTATCTCTCACAATTTATCTTGTGCAAGAACTCCTCAATAAAGTGGAGTTGTTGAACGAAAAAATAAAACATTGCACTATATGGCAAGAACAATCTTAGAAGAATCAAATGTTGAAAATATTTTTGGGCTGAAGCCATCAAGACTTCATGCTACATTTTGAATCATGTATGAATAAGAAAATCATAAACAAAAGACCCTATGAAATCTGGAAAAATAGAAAGCCTAATATTTCATATTTTCACATATTTGGATGCTACTGCTACATCTAAAATAAAAAATACAACTTGGGAAAATTTGATACAAAATAAGACAAAATGAATTTTTGGGATATTCAATATAATCTAAAGGATATCGTGTTTTTAACTTAATGAGTTTGATGACCTTGATCTAAGAAAAAAAAATGACGAGGAGGAAGAACAATCTGGAGACCCACAACAGATTGTTCTCCAGGAAAACAAGATTGATAAACAATCTATGTTTCAAACTCCTCTCAGAAGCTGGAAATTAATAGGCGATCATGCACAATATCAAATAATTGGTGATACAGCTGATGGAATTAGAACAAGAATTTCATTTAAGGATGATGTTAACAACATCATGGCAATGATATCTCAATTAGAACTAAAATCCATCAAGGAAGCTATAGTTAATCAATCTTGGATTGAAGCAATGAAGGAAGAAATCATTCAATTTGAAAAAAATGAAGTATGGACTCTTGTTCCAGATCCACAAAATCAGTCCATAATTGGAACAAGATGGGTATTTAGAAATAAACTTGATGAAGAATGAAGAGTAATTCGAAACAAAGCAAGGTTAGTCGCCCAAGGCTATAATCAACAAGAAGGAATACATTATGATAAAACTTTTGCTCTAGTAGCAAGGTTAGAAGCCATATGAATTCTTCTTGTATATACATCTCATAAACCTATTAAATATTTTCAAATAGATGTTAAAACGGCATTTTTAAATGGTTTTTTAAATGAACAAGTTTATGTTCGCCAACCTCCCGATTTCGAAGATCATTCAAACCAAACCATGTTTTTAAACTCACTAAAGTTTTATATGGTTTGAAATAATCCCCCCGAGCTTGGTATGAAAGATTAAGTTCATTCTTGATCAAAAACGGATTTTCCCAAGGAAACATTGACACAACACTTTTCAAGAAAACAAACAAAAATGATTTACTCATTATTTAAGTTATATGTTGATGATATCATTTTTGGATCAACAAATGAAAAGATGTGTGATGACTTTTCAAATCTTATGCAAAGTGAATTTGAGATGAGTATGATGGAAGAGTTAAGGTATTTTTTTGGTTTACAAATTAAGCAACATAAAGATGGAATCTTCATATGTCAAGAAAAATACATAAAATAATTATTAAAAAAAAATATAAGATGAGTGAAGTTAAAATTATGCAAAGTGAATTTGAGATGAGTATGATGGAAGAGTTAAGGTATTTTTTTGGTTTACAAATTAAGCAACATAAAGATGGAATCTTCATATGTCAAGAAAAATACATAAAAAAATTATTAAAAAAAAAATATAAGATGAGTGAAGTTAAAATTATGACTACTCCCATGCATCCATCCTCATCATTAGATAAAGATGAAAATAGAAAATCAATTTCTGAAAAATCATATAGGGGAATAATTGGTTCTCTACTTTATTTAACTGCAAGTAGACTAGACATTGTTTTCAGAGTAGGCATTACAAGAAAAGATTCATATACCTACGGAAAATTACCCACGGATATCAGTTAGTGGATAAATTATATAATATCTATAGAAAAACCGTGAGTAAATTTGTTATTAAGTAATAAAAAAATTTTTAATTGGTTTCCACGGTTTGTCCGTAGGTAAAATAAAAAAAATTCGCGAGTAAAGTTTAAAAAAAGAAACTCAATTTGAAGTTGCCAAAATTTAATCGTATTTTTTGTTACCACTGATTATCCGTAGGTAATATCCTTGGGTAATTGAAAGTATAGTTTTGTATATTACTTTATTTTTTATTTTTTAAAAAAGTTTATTCTTAGAATGCATTTGTTAGAGTAAGTAATAGTAATCTCAGTATGGAAACAAAACAAAAGTAAGAGTAAAGGGGATAGAAACAAAAATCCTTCTTCCACAGTAAAGGGAAACTTTCCGTTCATCGCATTCAATCAACACCGTTCGCCGTTCGCCCTTGACCGCCACTTCAAATCACAGGTTCTGTCATTGTCTCTGGTTCTTCTGTCGTTCGTGTTCTCTCTCTCATTCAATCTCTCTTGTTCTTTTTTTCTCTGTTTTACTCTCATTCGTTGTTGTTATCTCGTTTTCTCTCTCTAATTTGTTCCATTTTCATGATTATTTGTTGTGTATCTGAACGTTTATTAACTTATTTGCAAGCCCTAACTCGTTCTCACGTTTTGTTCTTGTACAGCTCATTGAAGTCCCTAACATCTTATTTCACAGGTAAAAGCTTGAAAATCCCTAACTCTGTTAGTTTAATTCCTAAATTTGTTGTGAGGTGTGATATTGAGTTTTTTTTGCTTGGATACTGATACTGATATTGGGTCTAGTGGTACCGTTTTTATTTTGCTTGGAATCTGATTTTTTTTTTTTTTTGCTTGGATATTGTTTGCTTGGATACTGATATTAATTCCTAACTCCTAACTCTGTTGTGAGGTGTGATGCTGACATTGAGGTGTTCTTATTTGTTAATACATGTTTATATTGGTTGATACAAGATTATATTTTTTTGGGAATTGATTGGAATTGGTTGGAATGTGTTCTATTTGTTGCAAAAGGAATGTTATCAGTGTGATTTAAATGGTTTTTATTCTTGCTAATTGAGTTTATTGCTTTTCTTCCATTCTTTAATTGAACAATATTTGGATAGGTTTAACATTAATAAGAACAAAAATGATTGAAATTAAATTATTACATGTAATGTGAGTGACTAGTTAACCATGAAGGAATAAAAGGTAGGTTTAATTTCTCTTGTAGAAACCATGAAGGAATAAAGGGTATGTTTATATAGCATTTTTTTCCAGCACAATGATCACTTAGATATGCAAGAAACACAAGCCTGTGTAAAAGTGAAACAGAAGCCAGTATAAACAGAAGCCTTGTGGAATTTTAGTTAAAAGCTTATGATAATGTTAGTGGAGCACATTAAAGTTTTCTTGTGAGAGTAGTTTTTGACTAGGTCTGAAGGTGGTTTTGTTTGTCAAAATAGGTTATAATACTTTTATATAGTTGTACTTAGTGGAGATTTTAACATTCATTTAAATTAAAATTGCATTTAAATAAGAAAACTACACAAAATCAATTTTACCAATTTTGTTTGTTTGTATTTTACCAATTTTTTAAATATATTATTTTATGCAGTATTATACATCACATTCATGTGTTATTTATTTCATCTTCTCCTTTATTATGAATCTTTTATGCACATGAATGGAATGAAAGCTGATTGGAATTGGTTGGAATGTGTTCTTATTTGTTGCAAAAGGAATGTTAAGTTAGTTTGACAATTTTACAACAATAACTTGTTATAGTTAGTTTGACAATTTAAGTTAGTTTGACAATGAGAGCTAAATTATGTGCAACTAATTTTACAGAAAATATCTACATAACTATTTATAGTTAGTTTGACAATTAGTTTATGTTTGGAGAACATTATTTTCAATTTGAACTTTGAGTAATAACTTGTTTGAGGTTTGTATAGGTATCCTATTTGATATGTAAAATTACATTCTGTTCACAGTTTCATCGCTCCTCAATTATTTGTTTGTCCTTCAAAATATGGATGGCTACCATCCAGATCGTAGTTGGGTATATGATAGACTTTATGTTCAACGAGGGGGATTGAAACCAGCCTTCGCAAAAGGTGTTGAAGAGTTTATAACGAAGGCAATAAGTCGAAATCAATTTGTAAAAGATGGTGGCATCAGATGTCCTTGTCACAATTGCATGTGTAGTGGTATATTGTCTGCAAGTGAAATCAAACTTCACTTGTATAGATTTGGGTTCCAACCAAATTATTGGTATTGGACTGAGCATGGTGAAGAAGCCCCACATATTGACCCATAAAATATTCCAAGTAGTAGTGGAAATATTGATAATGATGATCCGTTTACGTTAATGCAACATATGGTTGATGATGCATTTGGTCCTACGTATGACTTATAAAATATGGGTGATGAAGGCAACAAGGAAGAAAATAATGAAGAGCCCCCAAATGATCATGCTCAAGACTTTTATGATTTGTTAACTACTGCAGACAAACCCTTATATGAGGGGCTTCTAATTCAAAACTTTCAATATGCGTGAAACTTTTAGCTTGCAAATCAAATTGGAATGTTCCACATAAATGTCTTGATTTCTTTGCAAGCATGCTTGTAGATGTGTGTCTTAAGGATTCACTTCCAAAAAAAATTTACCAAGCGAAAAAATTGGTGACAATGCTAGGATTGAAGTCTGAGAAAATTGATTGTTGTGTTAAAGGTGCATGTTGTACTACAAAGACAATAGTGCAGATATAGAGTGTAGGTTTTGCCATGAACCTCAATATGTTCCTCGTAAGCCTCGGATAGGTAACCACAAAGACATTCCAGTTAAGAGGATGTTCTATATGCCAATCACTCCAAGGTTAAAAAGATTGTATGCATCAAGGAAACTGCTGCCCAAATGAGATGGCATCAACATAATACATCGAGTTCAGGCAGTTTATGTCATCCATCAGATGGGGAAGCTTGGAACCATTTTGATGCAAAGTATCCAAACTTCGCAAATGAACCAAGAAATGTAAGGCTTGGTTTATGTTCTGATGGCTTCACGCCATACATTCAGGCCTCTTCATCCCCATATTCTTGTTGGCCTGTTGTTGTGACTCGTATAATCTCCCGCCCGAAATGTGCATGACTAAACCATTCATGTTTTTGACTTGTCTCATACCTGGACCATCTAACCCAAAAGCAAACATTGATGTATATTTACAACCGTTAATAGATGAGCTTAAACAGTTGTGGAGTGAAGGGGCTTTGACTTATGATATTTCCATGAAACAAAATTTTGTAATGAGGGCAACCTTAATGTGGACAATTAACGATTTTCCTACTTATGGCATGTTATCTGGATGGAGTACCCAAGGTAAGTTGGCATGTCCGGTGTGTATGGATGGAAATAAGGCTTTTACCTTAAAATACAGTGGCAAAAATTCATGGTTTGATTGTCACCGTCGTTTCTTACCTCATAATCATGCATTTAGAAGAAGTAAAAAAGGATTCACTAAAAATAGGGTTGTGAAAGATGAACCTCCTCCAATATTGACCGGTGAAGAAGTTTGGGGTTGGGTTCACAATATTCCACGAGTGATAGATAATGCATATTCTAAATTGTCTGGATATGGAGTTAGCCATAATTGGACTAAACGAAGCATATTTTGGGATCTTCCATACTAGAAAGATAATTTATTAAGGCATAATTTAGATGTCATGCACATAGAAAAAAACTTCTTTGATAATGTGTTTAACACTGTCATGAATGTTAAGAACAAGACTAAGGACAATGAAAAAGCATGAATGGACTTGGCCATCATTTGCCAACGTAGCCACTTGGAGTTGGTTCCACATAACAATAGAAAAATGAAAAAACCTAAGGCAAATTATTGTCTTACGTCTAATGAGGCAAAGAATGTTTGTAAATGGATAAAGGAGCTTAAGATGCCAGATGGGTATGCTTCTAACTTGGCAAGATGTGCAAATGTTAATAGAGGACAAATGAATGGGATGAAAAGTCACGATTGTCACGTATTTATGGAGTGTTTGCTTTCATTTGCATTTAGTTCACTGCCTGACCATGTGTGGAAACCATTAACAGAATTAAGTCAATTCTTTAAAGGCTTGTGCATAAATACCTTAAGACACGATAAATTGGTCAAATTGGGTGAAAATATTCCATTCATCATATGCAAACTTGAAAGAATCTTTCCACCAGGATTCTTTGATTCAATGGAACATCTTCCAATTCACCTACCGTATGAGGCAAAACTTGGTGGTCCAGTTCAATATCGATGGATGTATCCATTTGAAAGGTATTTTATATTCACCATTAAGAATTTCATTTTTTTTCAAGATATGTTCACATTTATTAAGTTATTGCTCTCACTTTTTCAGAATGATGGGTGATTTTAAGCGCACAGTGAAAAACAAGGCTAGAGTGGAAGGCTCAATATGTATGTCATACTTACATCGAGAGACAACATATTTTTGTTCCCACTATTTCAAAACAATCTCTTTGTTTGATAAAATCCAGCGTAATGAAGGTGCAAAATTAAATGATGCTGTCACGACAACACTATCAATTAGAAATCAATTAGGACATCCTAGTGGGAAGGCTCAAACTCATTGGTTAAGTGATGCTGAAAGAAGGTCTACTCATGTACACATCCTATCAATTGCAACGAGGTCAAGCCATATATTGAGTAAGAAGTCTGTAAGCACACACCCCACACAACTACCAAATACTTGTAATAACACTTCTCTCATTATTGACAACGTCTTTTTGCACTCTAATTCCATTATTGAAGATGATCCTACATCTCAAACTCGTATACATGGAGAATTCCCAAAATGGTTTCGTGTGTATGTAAGTGATTTATTAAAGTTTGATGCAAATAAATTAGAACTTGTCACCTAACTATTGTGAATATCATGTTTGTACAGGCCAGTGACAAGGAAAATGGTGTGACTGACCCTAACTTGTTATCATTAGCTTGGGGTCCTGACTCAATGGTCAAAACATGGCACAAGTATTACATTAATGGGTACAAATTTCACACAAAAGCTTGGTCTGAGGGTAAGAAAACCATAAATAGTGGAGTTTATGTGAAAGGGGTTACTGGAGGAGGGGAAGATGATTTATATGGCGTCATCCAACATATCTTCGAGTTAGAGTATTACAAATTGCCTCACAAGGTAGCCTTGTTTTATTGTGATAGCGTTTCAGCAAGTGTACTGAATCGTTGCAAGTAATAATAAAACGGTAGTACCGAGTGTCGAACTCAAGGATTGCGTTTTACTATTGAATTATATTTAATTACTAAAATTGAACAAAAGGTTCCAAAGTTGATTGAAATAATATTTGAAATTAACAACAGTAATAAAATTGATCTTTTATAATGAGAAAACTGTCAGGGATGAGTTTCACTTCGAATCCAACCTTGGTGTCTAATTTGATCCTAGTTATTGAATTCTTTTATTGAATTATTACCAAATTCTCTTTATTATTCTTGCCCTAATGTCTTAGTGACAGAACCTTTAATTCCAAAATAACCCCTAATTCCTTAGTAGATTTAAGATTAGAATTAAGCATTACCGTATAGATATTCTCTTTAAATTATTGCTTCGCAACTAATTTAATTGGTTTCATGACCTGCATCTATCCCTAGACTACAAATTCATGAATTTCTCATCTCAAGCATTCGTAAAGTCCACTTCCGTTTCAAAATACAAATCGTAGAACATTTTAATGTTGATCAAGCAATAAAAAGCATTAAGCACAAAGATGAGAAAAATAATTCAATAAACTCATTCATATAACTAGAAATCAAATCAGAAAAATAAGGGTTTCATCTGGTTACACTCATCCCTAACAAATAGGGTTTAGTTACTCATGACAGATATACAAAAGGTAGGGATTAGAGAAGAGTTACAAGAAGGATTCATGAATGATTCTTGATAAAGCTGCTCCAATGGCGTTAGAAACGGCCGTCTTTGAGTTTCTATGCTAGGGCACAAGTCTCCCAACTTCCCAAGAGTCAAAAAGATCCCAAAAACAGTAAAAAAAATTGCGTTTTTATGATTGCTGATGCGCGTCATGCGCTCCAGGCGCGCAGGGCGCGCTCCAGGCGCGCGTTTGACAGACTGAAACCTGATAAATGCACTCCAGGCGCGCAGGACGCGCTTCAGGCGCACAACATCTGCTGTCTGATGTATTTTGCAGTTTTCTCATATTTTGCGTCTGAATTTGGTCCCGGTGTCATCATGAAAGTTGTAGATATGGATCTTAGCTTTCATTAGCACTTGGAGTGACACTAATTGGACATCTAGACCTCCAGATATGGCTGCAATACTCCACATAGGTCATGTTGATTTTTCACCAAAATTCAGCACTGCACTAAAATAAAGTAACAACGCAAGACTACGAAAAATCTCTACTGAATTAAGCAAATAAGAACAAAAATATGTCATTAAATCAAATAACTAAAATCAACAAAATATATCAAATAACTCATTAAATTAACTAATGATTAAAGATAAATAAGACTAAAATCAATAAAAATTATGCATATGATGAAGAGTCATCACAACCCCAAACTTAATCTATTGCTTGTCCCCAAGCAACAATTAATTTCAAATTTGGTGCAGTTAAAAGAAAACTTAAACTCAATTTCTCAATTCAAATCAAACTCAATTTTCAAAGTTTCAGCTACTACAAAACATCCATCATACTCTATGGTTGCTTACAAAAATAATAAGGTTTATACACCTTGGCATTCATTTATCAAATTCAACTCTCTCTTCACACAATCTCACCAAAATTTCTCTCAAGTGTTTAGAAGGGTTATGAATTTATCACTCAAATCCTAGAGCATGCATCACGCTACCATAGGCTTGAAAAAATTCTAGTTAGCAATCACAATGCAGCAAACACATACATTTTTAGAGGACTTTCGAGTTGTAATGGGGCTTAGGTAAGAGTAGGACATTTTGGGATAGTAGGCTTTACTACTTGGAGTTAGGCATATATTTCCAAATTATTCTACCATTTTTTTTTTCACCTTTTCATTCTGGAGATTCTCAAACATTGACAAAAGAACCAAGAAGATATCAAGATATTATTTATCGTTTTTTTTTCTTCTTTTCTTCTTTTTTCTTTTTATTTATTTTTTTTTATTTTTTGTGAGAATCACCAATCCAAACTTAAAAGGTTGCTATCCCATGAGCAACCCCAAACTTAGAATTTGATCAAGACATGACAAAAAATTTCTACCAAACTCCAAGTAAGATGATGTAATTGAAGTAGGGTTTTTGTTTTGTAATGTGGCTTGTAACCAAAATAACGGGGCAAGGCTCAAAGGGGCTAGCAAAGGATAACATTTTCATAGGGTAGTTAGAAAGGCTCAAACGACCAAATAAAATTGCCTCAATGTATGCATAAATTACAAGTGATGCAAGCCAGAATTAGTGCAAGTTCAGAAGGGATAATACACGTCTAGATAATCACACAACAAAGAATTTAAGTGTTTAGGTTCAAAAGCTCACAGCTAGGATAATAAGAATGAGTATGAATTATCTAAATGATGCCAAACATGCCACCACAAAATTTATTTAGTGTTTTTTTTTTAAATGTGAGTTAGACTTCAACAACCAAGCAGTAATCAACAATGCATGAATTAGTGAAACTTATCGAATTGAGCAATGATATGAGCAAAGAAATATAGTTTAAATTTCAAAATCCCAAACATAAAACTTAAGACCAAATGCAAGTTGTTAATAATTCTTCATCATAGTGCACGTTTACACATAATTAGAAAGAAACAAATTCAAATAACAAAAATAAGATTGCAAAAAATAAAAGTTACCTCTATCTGTGGGTTATCTCCCACGAAACGCTTCTTTAAAGTCATTAGCTTGACGTCTCAACTACTGTCATGGTGGCATGTATGACAGGAAGAACACATCATCTTTCTCACCAAGAGATACATATTTCAAGTGAGGAGGCACCTGCTTGAGTTCAATTAGTGGTGTCTTTTTCTCCGAGGGCCTGTCTTCATTCCATTTCAACTCCTCCCATCTAGTCGGAAAATGGGGGGAGTAGGATGGTGATGCTTCTAACATGGCCAAGACCTCTTTTACCTTTGGATCTTCACTTTCTTTAACAACATCTTTGGGTAGACATAACACTCTTTCTAATGGCAAGCTGGGTGTTTGATGCTGTATTTCTTGGTTGACTATCTCATCTAAGATCTCGATTCGATTGCACCCTTCTCTTTCTTTTGAGTGTTCCATGGCTTCTAGAATGTTAAAAGTTACGGTTTCCTCGTTTACTTTTAAAGTTAAGGTGTCATCTGCTACATCAATCATAGCTCTCCCTGTTGCTAAGAACGGTCTCCCCAAAATCAAAGGAATATCATTGTCTTCCTCCATGTCTAGTACCACGAAATCAACTGGAAAAATGAACTTATCCACTTTAACCAACACATCTTCCACCACTCCGTAGGGGTGTTTTGTTGAGCGATCTGTAAACTGTAACATCAGTTGTGTGTCTTTGACTTTTCCAATGCCCAGTTTTTTGTATATTGAAAGGGGCATAAGACTTACACTAGCCCCAAGATCACACAAAGCCTTCCCAAAAGTTCTATTTCCAATAGTGGACGGGATTGAGAAACTTCCAGGATCATTGAGCTTTGGTGGCAGCTTCCTCTGTAGTATAGCACTACACTCTTCGGTAAGCATAACTGTTTCACCGCCAATTTTTCTTTTTTTCGACAGAATTTCCTTCATGAACTTTGCATATGTTGGCATTTGCTCTAGTGCTTCTGCAAAAGGAATGTTAATCTGTAATTTTTTAAAAACATCAAGAAACTTACCAAATTGTTTTTCAGTTTCTTCCCTCCTTAATCTTTGAGGGAATGGAAGTCGAATTTCTGGTTTTGGCATTGGTTCCCTTTTTTGTACCACAGGTTCTTCCTCCTTTTCAAAAGCTATGTGATCCTCAACTGATGTCGGTGTGACCATTTCCTCCAAGTGGGTTGAAGTGAGAGTACTTCTACTCTGTTTCGCTTCAGGTGGAACTTGTTCACTCAATTTGCCACTTCTCGTGGTCACTGCATTAACATTGTTTCTTGGGTTCAGAATTGTGTCACTAGGCATATTTCCAGACGTTCTTTGTGCCATTTGTTGAGCAAGTTGACCCACTTGAGTCTCCAGATTCTTTATGGATGCAGAGTGATTTTTCTGGATGGCTCTTGACTCTTCAATGAAAGAACTTGTGATTGTCGCGAATTTCTCTATAGCACTCTCCCAAGCAGCCTTTCTAGGTGGGAATTGGTTTGTTTGAGCTCCTTGTTGACACTGAGATCCACCTTGTTGATCTCTCCAAGAAAAATTTGGATGATTTCTCCAACCAAGATTGTAAGTACTAGAGTAGGGATTATTTTGCCTCTCGTTATTACTCACAAAATTCACATGTTCTAGTTCTTCTATCTCATTGTCATCCAGTGCTTCACAAGCTCTAGTTTTATGTGCTCCTCCACAAAGGTTACAGCTAGTATGCTTTAGTAATTTGACACGGGCCACTTGGGGTTGTATATTTAGCGCTACCATCCCTTTCTTTATCTCAGCGACGATAACATCTTTTATCTGTTTTGGGAGCACAATCCCTTGAGCCAACCCAACCTCATAAACATTCAATTCCAGCATACCACTTTTTGATTTGCTTTCGCAAATTTTTTTTTTCTGGATCAAAGAAAAGTTCAGCTGAGGACTGGCCTCGCATACAAGGTTAGACAAATTATGAGTAATGAACAATTAAAGAAAGATAAATAATTAAGTAAAAATAAAAGAGTTTTAAACCAGAATTTTTTTTTTAATTAGAAATAAAATAAAAGAAGAAATTTTATTGCAGAGCAAAAAATTTCAATTCAGTAAATAAATTAAATTCAATAGTGATATGGCAATCCCCGGCAACGGCGCCAAAAACTTGATAGCGTTTCACCAAGTGTACTGAATCGTTGCAAGTAATAATAAAACGGTAGTACCGATTGTCGAATTCAAGGATTGCGTTTTACTATTGAATTATATTTAATTACTAAAATTGAACAAAAGGTTCCCAAGTTGATTGAAATAATATTTGAAATTAACAACAGTAATAAAATTGATCTTTTATAATGAGAAAACTGTCAGGGATGAGTTTCACTTCGAATCCAACCTTGGTGTCTAATTTGATCCTAGTTATTGAATTCTTTTATTGAATTATTACCAAATTCTCTTTATTATTCTTGCCCTAATGTCTTAGTGACAGAACCTTTAATTCCAAAATAACCCCTAATTCCTTAGTAGATTTAAGATTAGAATTAAGCATTACCATAAAGAAATTCTCTTTAAATTATTGCTTTGCAACTAATTTAATTGGTTTCATGACCTGCATCTATCCCTAGACTACAAATTCATGAATTTCTCATCTCAAGCATTCGTAAAGTCCACTTCCGTTTCAAAATACAAATCGTAGAACATTTTAATGTTGATCAAGCAATAAAAAGCATTAAGCACAGAGATGAGAAAAACAATTCAATAAACTCATTCATATAACTAGAAATCAAATCAGAAAAATAAGGGTTTCATCTGGTTACACTCATCCCTAACAAATAGGGTTTAGTTACTCATGACAGATATACAAAAGATAGGGATTAGAGAAGAGTTACAAGAAGGATTCATGAATGATTCTTGATAAAGCTGCTCCAATGGCGTTAGAAACGGCCGTCTTTGAGTTTCTATGCTAGGGCACAAGTCTCTTAACTTCCCAAGAGTCAAAAAGATCCCAAAAACAGTAAAAAATTGCGTTTTTATGATTGCTGATGCGCGTCACGCGCTCCAAGAGCGCAGGGCGCACAGGGCGCGCTCCAGGCGCGCAGGGCGCGCTCCAGGTGCGCGTTTGACAGACTGAAACCTGATAAATGCGCTCCAAGCGCGCAAGACGCTCTTCAGGCGCACAACATCTGCTGTCTGACGTATTTTGCAGTTTTCGCATCTTTTTCGTCTGAATTTGGTCCTGGTGTCTTCATGAAAGTTGTAGATATTGATCGTAGCTTTCATTAACACTTGGAGTGACACTAATTGGACATCTATAACTCCTGATATGGCTGAAATACTCCACATAGGTCATGTTGATTTTTCACCAAAATTCAGCACTACACTAAAACAAAGTAACAACGCAAAACTACGAAAAATCTCTACTGAATTAAGCAAATAAGAACAAAAACATTTAATTAAATCAAATAACTAAAATCAACAAAAATATATCCAATAACTCATTAAATTAACTAATGATTAAAGATAAATAAGACTAAAATCAATAAAAATTATGCATATGATGAAGAGTCATCATATTGCCAATGGTTTGATCCTAGATGAAACAGAGGAACCAAAGTTCATCTGTAGTATGATATTGTAGATATCAAGATGAATCGGAAATATGATCTCTGTGATCCCTTCATAATTGCACAAAAAGCTAGACAAGTGTATTATGTACCTTATCCTAAAATGCGAACTGATAAGCGTCACTAGTATGTCGTTATCAAAACAAAGCCTATGGGTCATGTAGAGGTGGACAGAGTCGATGAGGACATGCCATATCAAGATGAAGATATGGCACATGTTGAACAATTAACTGAAATTGAAGAAATGGTTGGCTTGCACGATGAAACACATAGCGATGAATAAGTCAATGTAACGTTTGTTCCAAATATTCCAATTGATAATCATAGTGATATGGATGATGAACATGGGGATGATTCTTCAATTGACGTTTTAATTTTTCGTAAGTATAAATAGTAGTTGATTATTTGTTTAAATCTTCATATTCTACCTTTTTATATTAGTTTTACATCTTGAATTGTTGATTGTTTGTTTGAATTGTGTGTGTGCTAATTGTTTTTATTCATCTTATTCTTTATAGATGACTTCAAAAGAAAAGATTAGACTCAAGCTTCCATTCAAGAAAAATCGCATCATTTTAGGTCAATTTTAGTAAAATATATAATCGGTAAGCAGCTCAGCAGGTACAAGCAACAGTTGATCAATTGCCACTAGATTTCAATGCCACTACACCAACCTCACACTATGTGCGGCATCCCACCCAACAACTTGTTCAACCTCCTACCTAACAAGCTGCAGTGCTTCCAATCCAACCTAATAAGGTGCATGGTACTGAACCAATTATAGTGATGATGCCCACACCGAATTTTGTCCCATAAGACAACATTTCCCCGATTGTTGATCATTCACTGTCACAACCATTAACATCTGTTGCCTCACGACATACTTCAATTTCAGCTAACCCACCACCTTCAACACATGTTGCTATTGATAATAAGACTCAAGGGTCACGATGCTCAAATTCTAGTCATGGGGTTGCGCTTGATGGGAGAACAATGATATGGCTGGATGGTCGAGGGTATGTAACAAATTCTGATTAACTTTTCATTACTACATGAGGATTAGGGTATGTTTCAAGTTATTTTTAGAAATTTGATGTTTTTTAAAAAATTGTTTACAGGTGGTTACCGTGTAGGGTGGCCTCGAGAGCCCTCACCTCAGTCATTACATCACAATATGTTGATTTATATCCTAGTTGGGGAGCAATCCCAAAATTAACTTTGGAACGTTGGTTCAACAAATTTGGTGTAAGATTAAGTTATATATCTTGTTAATGAGTTCAACTAATTAGTTATAATAAGTTATATATTATAACTTATTTGTAATGTAATATTGCAGGAAAAAGTTGTTTGGTTGCCTGAGCACAATTTTCAAATTAAGAATATCTTCAATACAAAAGGATCAATGCGTCTTTCTGATATGTTGATGCAAGCGAGAAAGAAGCGCAAGTGTCCAACTTGGATGGGAGAAACTGTTTGGAATGATCTTGAGAAGATATGGATGGATCCGTTGTATAAGGATATATCAAACCGAGCTAAGAAAAATTGTGCTTCTTCTAAAAGAGGAGCTGTCCATACAGGTGGATCTATGTCCATCTAGCGAAATTTGACTCTCATTTTGTTCACGATTCTGTTGTTGTTTATTTTTTGTAAGGCTGAAGAGTTAGGTAGAGACCCCACATTGGATGAGGTCTTTTTAAAAACTCACACTAAGAAGAAGGACAACTCTTGGGTTGATGAAAGAGCAAAAAAAACATATGTAAGAAATATTAAATTATTTATTCGTTCTTTCATTTGTATTTCTTGTAAAAGTAATTTGACTATGTTGCATGATTCTCTATTTGAGTAGGAAACATTTCAAGGTAAGTTGCAACAAGCCTCTAAAGGTGGGGAAGCATCTAGTAGTTGTAGCCAAGTGGTTAATGCGGAAGCTCGCTTAGACATGTGGGTCCAATCTATTAGGGGGAAGAATA
Organism: Cicer pinnatifidum; assembly: GCA_037974775.1. Classification (NCBI taxonomy): domain Eukaryota; kingdom Viridiplantae; phylum Streptophyta; class Magnoliopsida; order Fabales; family Fabaceae; genus Cicer; species Cicer pinnatifidum. Next base: position 24,513,078 of record JBBPBR010000007.1, on the reverse strand, counting down.
AAGGGATGATCTATGGTGCTGGAGATAGATCCTCTCTTTATAGACCAAGTGTCGCAAGTCTAGTTCTAGATTCTCGTCCATCTAGAGGTTGCGCCAATTTCTTGTCTCAACAGTCTAACGAGATAGCTGCACAAATAGCAGCATTTGAGGAGCGAGCAAAAGCGGCATAACACGAGGCATGAGAGGAGCTAAGGAAAATTAAACGACGTTGACAAGAGGAAGTTCAACAAACAGAGCAACGCACTACAGAACTACATATGCAGCTAGCAACATTGGCAAAAAGTGTTGCTTCCATACAGGTTGAGTCATCCCGTTATCGTCGGCATCCAGATTATGACGAGGATGAGTCTAGCGATGATGACGACGAGGAGTAATACTGGTTTCAGTTTCAGTTTCGTATAGTAGTTATGACTACGTATTTTGTTTAGACATGTAGACATTATCTATATATATTTCTACGATAGTGTCGTTATGTGTATTTTGAAACTTATGGCAGTAACAATGTGCTTATTTTGAGAATCATGGTAGTGTAAATTGTCCTTATTTTGAGACTTATTGAAGTCATAATGTGTATTTTGAAAACACTATTTACATAATATTTCACTTTATTTTGACAATGATGTTTTAATATGCTTACAATTTATTTTAAATATATATTAAAAAATACAGGAAACTGTAAAAAAAAATAGAATTAAAATCATTTTTTCATTATCCACTGACAATTCATGGATAAAATTATCAATATCAAATATAAAATAGTAGACTTTGTCACGGATGATCCGTGAGTAATGTAACTTACGACTTTTCTGTCGGTAAGTATCTACTATTTTATCTACGGCAAATCTATGAGTAACGTTACCCACAGAGACTCAGTGAGTCATATTACCCACGAAAAATCCTTAAGTAAGTGTGTCCCACGGCTTGTCCGTCGGTAAATATTTTCCTACAAGCGATTTAGCTAGGAACTCGTGTCCGTTGTAATCCGTGCGTAATTTTACGTTACCTATGGACAACCCGTGGGTAAAGATAAAATTTACCGTAGATAATAGCAGTTTTTCTTGTAGTGAGGATTGTGTGCTAGGTTTTAATCTGCACCAAAAGAATCTCACTTAACTGCTGTAAAAAGAATTTTTCGCTCTAGTTGGTACTAGTGAGCTTGGCCTTTGGTACGTATAGCAAAGGTTCTCACTTTAATCTTGTATCTTATTGTGATGCGAATTATGCCGGAGATAAGATTGAAAGAAAAAGCACAAGTGGAACATGTCAGTTCCTAGGAGAAGCCTTAATAAGCCAGTAATGCAGAAAGCAAAACACAATTGCTCAATCAACTACTGAAGTAGAATATGTTTCAACAGCAAATTGTTGTTCACAACTGTTATGGATAAAAAACACACTAGAAGATTTTTCAGTAAGTTATTCTCATATTCCAATCTATTGTGATAATACTATCGTTATTAATCTCTCCAAAAATCTTATCCAGCATTCCAAATCAAAACATATTGACATAAAGCACCATTTTATCAGAGATCATGTGAATAAAAAAACAAATTGAATTAAACTTTATTAGATACGAAGAATCAGCTTGCTGATATTTTCACAAAGCCTGTTGTTGAAGAAAATTTTATTTCAATCAAAGAACGGCTAAAAATCATCAAAAATCCCATTCAGAATGATTAAAAATCTACAACCAGAACATTCTGGTAATAATGGAGAACGTTATCCATTTGCGTGTGCCTTTTTAAAATAGCTCAAGAACGAACTTCGTTCTTTATATCAAGCAAAAAAAAAAAATTAAATGTCTTCTCACTCTTCTTCATCCGTGTCCACGCTCAAGGTTCAACAATGGCTTGTACAAAAGTTTCAGCACGAAAAAACCATAATCCCAGAGCACCATCATCATCTTCCTCACCATCCCCTTCACCATCTCCAACACGATCACCTTCACACCACCTAAACTAGCACCCCCTCATTCTTCATCAGAAAGAATGTTCTCTGAACTAATATCTTCCTCTCGAGAGTCAAGCCTCTCTCCTATCACACCAACTCCTCTTTCCACCATTTTTCCACCATTGTATCAATGCAGGATTCCCACCATTTATCAAACTCCACCACATCTTAGAAACACACTCAAAACACGTTCGATATCCGCATCCTTCAAACGTAGTTAATTTTAATATTAAATCCACTAAGAAATTAAGGGTTACTTTGTAATTAAAGATTTTGTCACTAAGACATTAGGACAAGAATAATAAAGACAATTCGGTAATAGTTTAATAAATAAATTTAGTAACTAGGATCCAATTAGAAATCAAGGTTGGATTCGTAGTGAAACTCGTCTCTGACATTTTTATTATAAAAGTTCAATTATATTACTCTTTTTATTTTCAAATATAATTTCAATCATTTCCAATTGTTTTTATTCAATTTTAGTAATTAAACATAATTCGATAGTAAAACGCAATCTTTTGAGTTCGACACTCGATACTACTGTTTTAATTATTACTTGCAACAATTCAGTACATTTACTAAAACACTATCAAATTGTGTGTATTTATATTTTGAAAAATAAATCTAGAACACTTAAAAGTTTAAAGAACGACACATTCTTGTAGAAAATCAAATAGGAACTAAACGAAAAGTGCTAAGGACTGACAATGGCATGCAGTTTGTGTCAGAGCAATTTAATGATTTGTGAAAAACAGATAATCAAGAGGCATAAGAGAGTATCAAGAAAACGTCAACAAATTGAACTAGCCGAGCACATGAATAGGGTCATTTTGGAGATAGAGTGAGGTGTATCTTTTTTGGAGCTAGGTTGCTTAAGGGTTTCTAGGGTAAAGCTGCAAGTCACGTAGTGTATTTGATTAACAAACGTCATTTTTCAACTATTGATTTCAAGATACCAATGGAAGTATGGAGTAAAAAACCAACAAACGACTCTATTTTGAGGATATCTAGGGCTTTAGAGTTTGCTCATGTCAAACAAGAAAAGCTTGAGGCTAGAGTTGTTAGGCTGGAGTCTCCTACTAGTGCCAACAATAGTTCAACCATCAGTAGTGTTAGACTACTAGTTGGCAAAAGGTAGGACTAAGAGAAACATTGTACTTCCTAAGAGGTATGTGAATGACGAGGGTCGACCACAAACTAAGAGTCGGTGGATTTCAAATAGGCTACAAAGAGAAAGGAAAGTCATATTGATGGGATTAACTACATTCAGATGTTCTCAATTGTAGTAAAGTATTGTTCAATAAGAATTCTTATGGATTTTGTGGATCCGTTTGATCATTTGGATGGATAAGATGATTGATGATGAATGAATTACACAAGGACGAGTGAAATTATAATTTTATTCCTAGATCACGGTTCAAGGATTATTTGAACTTTCATCATTTCTCATAAAGGCTAATTTCGGTTTTTGGAGGAAGCAACAATAATTGTGTTTTGTTTGATCGTCTTCTTTGACATGGAATCAAGGTGGAGGTCGAGGGGGTGTGACTCACAAATCATAGAATATATTTGGCTTTTGTATCCTTGTTGGGTCTACTATTCATTTTCTTGGGCATGGTTTTTTTTTTTTTTTTATTAATTAAGAATTGTTATTTGGCTATCCATATAATGATCCTTGTTGGCATATGAATGAGGTGGGTGAACTTGAATGAAACGTGAAGCACAATGTGTATCAAGAAACGAGACTACAAACAAGAAATAGAGAAAATCAAGGAAACTATTGGGAGTTTGGGGTACGAGAGTAACAACGAGCTAAATGCTCCAAACACACATGAGACTTTGACACAATTTATTTATCCAAAATCTCAAGGCATTGGATATATGGATTGCCTCTCTTATATATCTCAAACTTAGGTCATTCTTAATCGATCTGAGACTTAACCACTCACACTTGAACCCAACAGAAACATCATTGTTGAGATAAAAATGAGAACCAAGAAAAATCAAGAGTGAGGGATGAAGAGTTTGATAGAAAATAAAGTGAGCAAGACTTGAGTTTTGTGTTATTTATCTTGAACAAAGAAAGGTACAAAAACTAAATATTGTCTATCATAATCTTCATCTGAATTTTTTTTATTATAGTGATTGAGCTGCTAACTCATGGAGACGGTACAACACTTGAAGCCTACCTAATTATATTGTAAACCAATAATATTTATGAGTTTAATTAATCACCATAATTCATTTTTTAGGAAAAGAAATAAAGTGTAAAAACATCACATAATTGTCAAGACATCTAAGTTAGGTTAACACCTCAAAATAATTATGTATCATTTGCAGCATCTTAAAAATTAATTCAATAAAAAAAATGAAAATTTACACAAAAATGTGTGGGACTAGACCAAAAGACAATGTAAATAGCCAAATGTAAAAACAACATATGTCTCATTAAAAAACTTCCAAAAAATAAAATCCGAAGGGATTAAACCTTGGTGAAATGAAAAAGAATATAAAAGTTATAGATTTAATATATATACTTTTGTTGGTTAACTACACTGCACGGTTTTTTCTTTGCAATGATTTTATCTTTTTTGATTTTTTTATAAAAATATCTTCAATAGTGCAATCCAGCATTAATTTTTTAAGTGAGGATTACTGTGCCACATCATTTTAAAACAAATCACACATTTTTTTATTTCAATAGTATAACTCTTAAAATTAGGTCTTACAATTTTAATTTACATATTAATATTTTGTGCATTTAACTTTATAGTGATGTCCAATTATATATATATATATATATACCACATGATAGACATGATAAAGTGAAATTACTAATAGATAGTTTTTTTTTAGTGAGTCAAATATAGATATTTATATTTGACATACCATTTTATCCTTTAAAATAAAATAGTACAAATATTAATTAATTTCTTTTTTCGCTTGGATGGTTCTCTTATGGACTATCTAATAACTTTTGTTGGTGGATTTGTGGCTAATCTAAGAGTTTATTTTATTTTTCATTCTGGACTGTCTGCTGCCATGATATCCTATATAAATTGCTAATCAATGAAGTTGGCATTCTCTAGCTTGAGTGTGACTCCATGTAAATTGTTCAGACTTTTAGCAATATTTTTCTTGTCATGGAAGTTCCAATATCATTGGGCTAACTGTTTGTGCAACATCGTGTCATGTCAAATTATATTAATTAGGAAATACGTTTTGGTAAGAGATTTGATCTTCCTAGTTTTAGTTTCCATTAAGTTATGGGTCTTGTATATATACTTTTGTTGATAGTTTACAATGTATTCTTAATTACTATTGTTTTATTTTTTGGGAGTTTTTTTTTTTCTTTCTAAGCATTGAAGTAGCAATCTCAATTTACAAGAAATGAGTTTTTAAATTGTAAATGTTTCTATTTAAAAATTCTTGAAAAATTTAAGAATTTAACTCAAGAATGATCTTGGTTAAGAAAACAGAAAACGGATAACGTTCTTGATTTTTACCAGAAAACGGATAACATTCTTGGTTAGCTTAAAATCATAAATTTAATTTATAATTTTAACTTAAATAATTAATCAGTTTTAATAGAATCTTATACTACCAAAACTATATTAAACTCTTATAGTTTGAGTTTTACAATAATGATGAGATTGTTTTAATAGAATCTGAGATATTTCAACTCTTAGATGAAATTCGATTCTTTACAAAGAATTCATTACAATAAAAACAGAGTATTCAAATATAATCAGAGCATTGGCCTTAATAGAATTTCATGTATGTAAATGTGAATGATTTTTTAGGCTTGTTAGCACTTGAACTTTTGCAATTTCCCTGAGCAATGGCTTTTCTTTTATAGGCGTTTTTTAGCAATTAATAATGGTCAAAAGAGTTGTTGATAGTGCTCTATCAGTTTTGACCAAAACCAATATATATGAATAAAATATTCCAGCCTTTGAACACTTTATGAAATATGTTTGACTGAGCGTTTTTCTTCGTTCTTGATCAGATTTCTCTTGTGTTTAATGATCCTTTATACTTCAGATATATTTGTTGATGTTATTGCTTTTATCTGGATATTTGATTCTTTCAAAATAGCTTGGAGAATGATGATTAACTTATGCAGAATTTTGGATATTGATAATCAATATGGAGTTTCAGTCTTTGAACTTTCTGGAGATTGATGATCAATCTTGAGGTTCAGTCTTGATCATACAAGATGACTTCCTGATTAATTTGGATGTCTTATACAATTCAAGATTGTTTAACTCTATTGACAGTTAAGTTGGAAAAGATTTAGACTTATTTTAACTTACTTGATTCATGACATTTTATCTTTGTGATTCAAATGCTTTCTTTGATTAGAATAGATTCTACTTGATTCTTGTCAAGTACTGATAACATTAGCATGAATTTCAGAGGCATAATCTTCTTTGAACTAATGGAGGTTGATTGATCTTGAGGTTGTAATGGTCGATCTTGATCCTGGATAATATTTTCCATGTTCACAAATTTTGTCCAGAATGTTCTCCTTTCTTATTTGTTTAGTTTTTATCTGATTTCTTTACTTTGCTTGGTCCCTATCTTTGAATTAATCCACTCAAAAGCACTAGTAAAAATAACATAACATTTTACAAATAATTAACATTCTTAATTAACATTTTGTTTATTTTCATCAAAACTTTAAATTGAGTTTGTCTTAACAAGCATCTCCAAGAGTACAATCCAACATTAATACTTTAAACGAGGTCTAGTGTACCACATCATCTTTAAATTAGATGTGGTAAAAAAAACCAAAAATATTATTGGTTTAAAGAATCAAATCGAATTCAATCAAATTTAAACCGAATCTGTTCATTAAATTAAAAGTCAAACTCTATTTAAAAATTGTTTTTTAACTAAATCAATTTTTAAATATTAGAACTTAGCTGTAACCAAACTGAACCACAAGTTACTTAGTTTTAACTAAAAACTAAAATAAATAAAAAAATAATAAAACATTAAAATATTCGTAACTCATAATAACACGTGAAACTAAATTAAAACCAATTCGGTTTACTTTAGAATAATAATAACTTTAGTTTTAATTAAAAACTCAAACAAAAAATAATAAAACATTAAAATATTTATAACTCATAATGACATAATAACAAATAAAATTAAGTTAAAATTAGTTCGGTTCAGTTCAAAGTATTAAACCAATTCATTATTTAAAGAACTAGTTCAGTTCGGTCTTAAATAAATCAAAATCAGTTTGGTTCAATTTTTTTAAATTAAAAATCAATTCGATTCAGTTTTCAAGCCGTTCTTGTTCAGAATCGAACTTTGACTACCTTGAAATAACTCACATATTTTTTACTTCAAAAATACAATTGTTAAAAACTCATGTTAGATCCCACAACTTTAACTCACAATTAAATTTAAATATTATATATTTAATTTTATTACATCTTAAATTAATTTAAATATTTTAATTAATATTAATGTGAAAAAAATTAAAATAAAATTGAACATAATATTTATAACAATAATTAAAAATTAATGTTAAATACATGTCATAAATAATTAAACAACTTGATTATTAATAAGAGGTATAAAAAAATATGTTTGGATTGGTAGGTGGGGACCAAAATATGAAGGGATTTGTTGGGGTGATAATAATTGATAATTTTAAGAACTATAATGTTAATAGTTTTATATGAATGAATATATTTGTAGAACACATTTTACAAAATAAAAGGAAAAGCAATATTTTAATAGAAAAAGGAATAAAACGTCGCTTGGCAAAGCAACATCGCCAAGCTGGCAAACAGCTATGGCAATTGGCAATATTGTCTACAATTTGAGTGAGTTCGTCAACGAATGGAGAAAGAATTACGGTTGGTAATGTAAAGTTTTTATCGAGATAGTTTTTCCATTTTTTATATTATTGTTCTCTTCGATTTTGGTTTGTTTTTAATTTTTTTTTAGTTTAATATATTTCATTAGGGTACTTCAAATAATAAATAATAGTTATAGGAAAAAAATAGTTGAAATATCATATATAAAATATAATTTATTTGAACTCTAATTATTTTGCTTAAATAATTAAATTTTTATTTTGACATAAGTTAATAAATTTATTATATGTTTGGTTTTAATTTTGAAGTAATCAAAATTAACTCAAAAGAGATAAAATTAATTTTGATATGTTTGAATTTCATCGAATATAGTTGATTTAGTGTCCATAATTGATTATAATGTTAACTGTAATTTATAATTTTTAAATTTAAACATAATTTTTATATTAAAATTTATTGTCAGAGTCACTTTTAATTAAATATATTATAAATATAAATTATTTTATATCAAATTTACTTTTAACTAAAATTAATTTTATAAAATCAATTTATTTAAAATTAATTTTAGTTAGCACTAAACCAAATATAAACTCATCTACATTGGACATAGATCAATTTCGCATTGCAATAACTTGTTAGTGTAAGAGTAGATTTTTAACTCCCCTAGTGTCACTTGATTTTTTTTCTTGTTAGTTGATTTTGTTATAATTGATTATAAAGCGTTTCTCGATATTAATAATAGACACTAGTATATTCATTTTCTGTCTTTTATATTACTTTTTCTCTCTTCTCTTTGCTTGTATAATGTCCACATTCGTTCGTATACTAAACATAGGTTAAATAACACAATTATATAAAATTCCAATATATCAAATAATTCAATGTCAAATATTAACATTTACACCGATACTACTATAAAATAGACATTTATCTATAAAAAAAATTTAGTGACAACATTTGAAGTTATAGGTATAGATAATATCTACTCACATATAAATAATTTGTTGTTGGTATATGTGTCATATTACTTCAATGATATAAATTTGATATTAAATGTTATAGTGACACACTTAAAATATGTGGATATAAATATCAAAATTAAAAAGGGAATATTTTTCTAAAGGAACCAAACTCTCAATTGTTTGTGAAAATTTTTCCTGTATAAAATTTAGATTGTCCGTCAATTGAAATTTTTTGATAATGTCAATTATGAACCTCTAATTTTGTCAGTAGAATCAAAATTTCTAAATTCCTAAATGACTTTATTGAGTAAATTTCGCCCTATATGACATTCCTTCTATCACCTACGTGTTGATATCCTCTACACTTGCGATGACTGTTTTGATCTGCGACAATCGTTCTATCGCATTTGTTCTAACCCGAGCCCCAATCTTGTTCTAACCCGAGCCCCAATCTTTTGGCGACAAATGACATCTTTGTTCTATCACCTTCGTTTTAATCTTTTGACCCGAGTCCCAATCTTTCCCTTTTGCATTCCCATCATCCAACTTATATTAATCTCCTCTCTTATAATCTTCCTCGCACCCCACTACGATTTCGCTAATACGTTTTTCCTGTTAGATAATATTATTATATATTAGTAATAAGGGTACTTTAGACATTTCTATTTTTTAGTATATATACTCATTGTAACCCTATTAACTATAGTTTTGGTTCATTCTATGTTATGAAACCCTAGAGTGGTTGTTTCTTGGTTGTCTCTCTTCTTTCTCTTTTCATTGTTAACATGGTATCAAAGAGCTTTGATTGATTTTGGGATCTACTATAAAGAAGAGATAGACTATTTTGATAGGAAAGACAACCATCAAAAGAGAAAAGAGAAGAGTAACCCTATTCCCGATTTTGTTAAATCAGTCTCACAAAAATATCGATTGCGCATTCGTTAACCGTTGGATCGGGCTGCTTTTTGGACAGCAGGTTCGCAACATTCATGTCTTCGTCTTCAACGGTCGGATCGGCGAAACGACGTCTGTAGAGGGAGAAATCGTGCTCGTACAACACCAGATTTATTTTGTCTCAGTGATTGTGTTTGTCGTATTTTTATGTAATTATTTGTTATGGTTGGTGCTAAGGATGATTCTCTTCAAGCACATTGGAAAGCACATTGTCCGAAATTGGGGAGAGCACGTAAGAAGAATTTTAGGGGACCATTGTCCAATGTTGTTGCTTCTGCTCCTCCTACCATTGACTTTAGTTCTGATTCTGTATACTCATATGAGATTGCTTCCCAAATATCTGATATTGCAGAAGAGCTTCAAAAACTTCTTGCCACTCAATCACATGCCATGTCTGCCACTTCTTCTAATGGTTTGATATCCTCTGGTATATCAGGTATATCTCCTTCCACATGGATTCTTGATTCGGGAGCATCTCATCATATGACATACAATGATAAATCTTTTGTGTCTGTGAAACCTGTCTCGTCTGTGTCGGTTATGACTGTTGATGGCACTCCTATGCCACTAGCAGGCGTTGGTTCTGTCTCCACACCTAACATGTCTCTGTCTGATGTTTATTATATTCCTAATCTTACTTTGAGCCTTGCTTCTGTTAGTCAAATATGTGATCTCGGTTATTCGGTTATGTTTTCTTCCACTTCTTGTTGTGTGCAGGATCCACATTCTGGGAGGCTGATTGGGACAGGTCATAGACAAGGGGGACTTTATGTTTTGGATGACCTGCGACTCCCATATACTGCAGCCTCAATAACTACTGCTGACTTATTATCTAGTTTTCGCTTGAATTCCTTATCTTCTAGTTTTTATTTATGGCATTCCCGCCTTGGACATGTTTCTGCTTCTAGATTAAAATATTTGGCTTCTACTGGAGCATTAGGAAAGTTGCAAACCTGTGATATCTCAGATTGTTGTGGTTGTAAACTTGCTAAACTTCCAGCTTTACCATTTAGTAAAAGTTTTTCTGTTTCACATGCGCCCTTTGATTTAGTTTACTCTGATGTTTGGGGTCCCTCACCAGTTCTCACCAAAGGTGGATCTAGATATTATGTTTCGTTTATTGATGATTACACTCGTTATTATTGGGTTTATCTTATGAAAAATCGGTTTGAATTTTTTGACATTTATCATATGTTTCGTGCAATGGTCAAAACTCAACATAATTCTGTTATAAAGTGCTTTCGTTGTGATTTAGGTGGTGAATATACCTCTAATAAATTTTCTGAATTACTTGCTTATGATGGCACCCTCCACCAAACATCTTGTACTGATACTCCTCAACAAAATGGAGTTGCTGAAAGGAAACACCGTCATATTATAGAGACTGCTCGTTCCCTTTTGTTGTCCGCTTTAGTTCCTAGTGAGTTTTGGGGAGAAGCAGTTCTTATTGCTGTCCATGCTATTAATAGAATTCCATCCTCTATCATATCAGGTTTGTCTCCCTTTGAAAAATTGTATGCTTCTACCCATGATTACTATTCTTTGAAAGTTTTTGGTTCTACTTGTTTTGTTCTTCGCCCTCAAGTAGAGCGCAGTAAGTTATCTTCTCGTTCAGCCATGTGTGCTTTTCTTGGTTATGGGGATGGTCAAAAGGGTTATCGTTGTTATGATCCTCATGTAAGAAAACTTTATGTATCTCGTAATGTTGTTTTTCTTGAGCACATCCCTTTTTACTCTATTTCCTCTGATTCTCAAATTACTAAGAGTTCTGAACTAACCCATATTGATCCGTTTGGTCCTAATGATTATGCTTCTAGTGATTGTAATGTTGAGAATTGCAGGACAAATACTAATACTCCACATGTTGACATCCCTCTTGTCCCCCTAGCTGTCCAACCACCTCCTGCGATTGTTGATCCTCCTCGTTACCCCTCTCGTCAACGTAAGTCTATCCAGTTACCTGATTTTGTCTATTCCACTTATTCAACTTCGTTTGCTTCTTTCTTAACCTCTATTCACAGTTTGTCTGAGCCCTCTTCCTATAAAGAGGCTGTTCTTGATCCTCTTTGGCAACAGGCTATGGCAGAAGAACTATTTGCATTGCACAAAACCAATACTTGGGAATTAGTACCTCTTCCTCCTGGAAAACGTGCTATTGGGTCTCGTTGGGTATACAAGTTCAAAACTAAGTCAGATGGGTCAATTGAGCGCTACAAAGCACGTCGTGTTGCTAAGGGTTTCTCTCAACAATATGGTATGGATTATGAAGAAACTTTTGCTCCTGTAGCCAAGATGACCACTATTCGTACTCTTATTGCAGTTGCATCTGTTCGTCAATGGCATATTTCTCAAATGGATGTCAAAAATGCTTTTTTAAATGGTGAGCTTCATGAAGAAGTCTATATGGTCCCGCCACAAGGAGTTTCTCACAATCAAGGGGAAGTATGTAAGTTAAAAAAGGCTCTATATGGTCTTAAAAAGGCTCTATATGGTCTTAAACAGGCTCTACTGTGATCACTTCTCTTGGTTTCTGCTCTAGTGAACATGATTCTGCATTGTTTATAAGATCCACCACTTATGGTCGCATTATACTTTCTCTATATGTTGATGATATGATTATTACAGGCGATGATGTTAGTGGAATCAATGAGTTGAAATTGCAGTTAGCCAAACAGTTTGAGATGAAGGACTTGGGAACTCTTCGCTATTTCTTGGGGATTGAAGTTGCCTACTCTCCTAGAGGCTACCTTCTTTCTCAATCCAAGTACATTGCCAACATTCTTGACCAGGCTCGTCTTTCTGATACTAGAGCAGCAGATACTCCTCTTGAGTTGAATGTGAAATATGCTCCCTCAGATGGTGTTCCTTTACCAGATTCTACTTTGTATCGTACTTTGGTTGGCAGCTTTGTGTATCTTACTTTGTTCATGTTGTTAGTCAGTTTGTTGTCTCTCCCACTACAGTACATTGGGCAGCAGTTGTTCGTATTCTTCGTTATCTTCGAGGAACTCAATTTCAAAGCCTTCTCTTTCCATCGTCATCCTCATTAGAGTTACGAGCTTATTCTGATGCTAATTGGGCTGGTGACACCACAGATCGTAAATCCACCACAGGATTTTGTATCTTTCTTGGAGACTCTCTTATTTCTTGGAAGAGTACGAAACAAGACATTGTATCTCGCTCCTCTACATAAGCTGAGTATCGTGCTACGGCATCCACTACCGCTGAAATAATTTGGTTGCGTTGGCTTTTGTCTAATATGGGTATCTCTCCTTCTAAGCCAACTCCGATGTACTGCGATAACAAGAGTGCTATTCAAATTGCTCACAATTCAATCTTTCATGAACGCACCAAACACATTGAGATTGATTGTCATTTTACTCGTCATCATCTTCAGCATGGAACCATTACTCTACCGTTTGTCTCTTCTTCTTTACAGATTGCTGATTTGTTCACAAAGATGTATTCCATTAAACGTTTCAGTTTTTTAGTTGACAAACTCTCGATGCTCAATGTTAATGCATCGTGAGTTTGAGGAGAGATGTTAGATAATATTATTATATATTTGTAATAAGGGTACTTTAGACATTTCTATTTTTTAGTATATATACTCATTGTAACCCTATTAACTATAGTTTTGCTCTATGCTTATGCCAATATTTATGTTCTAGGATTTCTGTGTTGTTATTGATTGATGATATCGGTTATGACTTATGAAGTAAATGTAATCCCATTATATAAACGTTAAAGTAATAGGAACCAATTCTAAATTATGTATTGCGTTTACGTTGTTTTGTTCTTCCATTGTTACCGATTCTGAGCTAAACATAATTTGTGTGTGTTTTGTTTTTGTTGTTAATTTTGTTTTCTCATTCTTCCTTAGAATCCTTGTCTTGAAATGTGACATTTTCAAGTTGCTGCATTGGCAGCTGAATACTTTAGTAACATATCATAATTATTTTGTTGCAAGATTAAGTTTACTCAATTTTAGATACAGTTTTATTTAATGTGTTATGTTTAATTTTGTCTTGTTAACCTTAATTGGTGAACTTATTGATATATTTTAGAACCGTGTATTGTCAAACAGGTTTATGAATCAAATTATTTGAGTGACGACATTGGTTATTTCTTTTCATTTTCTTCTCAATAGTTTGACCTTTACTCACTTTTGAATAAAAAAATTTCTTTGTTTGTTTTTGGTGCACGCCTTAGATGTCTCCGACATCTATATCTCTATGTTGTTTTATCTTTGTGTTGATTATATATTGCTTTTTGATGGCTTGATTATCATTAGCATGTATATTTATGGCACTATGAGATTGTATTTGAGTTGGTTGTTAATCATATTGACTATATGATCATCCTTATTATTATAGTTTTCTTTGGTTATTTTTTTATCTATTATTAGTTTGATTTTTATTAATATATA
>JBBPBR010000007.1:24450993-24498566 GCA_037974775.1 Cicer pinnatifidum | reverse complement strand
CAAAAAATACACATGTAAATATATAATCCTATAAAATATGTTTCAACATAAACAAATAATTTTATTCTTACAAGTGGTCAAGATTAAATTTAAATTTTAATACTGTTAATTTCCTTCTGAAATATGGAGAATATAGATGGAGAAACCTTATAAAATCAAATAAAACCGAATATAGTTAGAAAATCCTAAAATTATTACATATCCAAAAATATCAAAAATGTATCCAAACAAAATATGATGAGATTATGCAGTAGTATCTTATGCTCAATAAATATTATCTTTTAATAAAAGTTAAAATTAAATAACTTTTGTCAGAAGTAGAAGATATTTTGTTCCCTGACTCTGGATCTTTTCCGAATCTTTAATTATAGTTTGTATAGTTCCATTTGGTGGAAACTAATGATCCACACACATTACTAATTTACTTTGCTATGCATTATATTTTCAAGATTAATTATTTAATTCATAAAAATAAAAGATTAATTATTTAAATTCTATTTCGTAAAAGAAAAGAAAGAAATGGGTATATGTTAATTTTGGGTCCACAAGCCTTAAATTGTATGCATTTGACCACTTGTGTATTTCTCTCTCCCAATCAATGCGAAATGTAAATGCCATTAGGTTACGTTTATGTCGGTGAGTCCATAACATTGTTGAATACTTTGGCTGTTCATTGCAACCGCATGCTTCCTTACCATAAATTAACTCCAATTATTGAATTAAGGCTATGTTAGTTGTGTGCAATACAACGTTGTCGTTAAGTTCACGTGGATCATGAACTTTATAGTTAAGAGATAATTGTTTGCGAAAAACCATTATTAATAAGATTTTATTTGATTTTCAGACCCATATATTATGACCATTTTCTTTTAAAAGAGTTATTTGCAATACAATTATTTTTTTTTTGTGACAAATTTGCAATACAACCCTAACCACAACTTAAATTATTTGTGGCTCAAAATCAACATTGGATGTCATCTTTACTATTTTCTCTTCAACCCTTTCCCATTTTTGTGATCTACATACTATTAATGATAAAAAAAGGAAATATAAGTTGTACAAGTTATGCTCTATATTTAGGTGAGCTTATTGGGTCAAAATGTAATGTACATGTCTATTGTCTAGTAAACTTTGTGTCAATCCGCGCATGCTTCTTTGATGATGACAAAATTGTCAGAATACTGCTTCAATATTCATTGATATTTTTGACCATATATGAGAACCAACATAAAGCCTAATTTTATGGGAAATGCTCTCAGCCTCACACCACACAAAAAATCAGTACTCACCCAGTTATATGTAATTAGATAAGTTACCAAATTATGTTTATGTCTGATTCCAATTCTGGTCGGTCTAAAATCAATTTTACATGTATATAATAATTGATTTTGATGTATTTGGACGTGATTTAGTAAAATTAATTTTAATTTTAAATTAATATTTTTAAGTTAACTCAAAACATAATTTTTAATTGTAATCCAATTTATTGTGCCATCGACTTATACTTTGATATATATTCAAAGCATAAACTGTTAATTTATTTACAACAACAATTTTAAAATGAAGATCAATTTTATAAAATTAATTTTTGCTATTTAAAAACCAAAGATATACTAAATCAAGTAAGCACGCCTTAATCTTAACACGTCATATCAATGCCTAGAGCGGACCCTTAGCTAATGCCAATTCATGAAAGCACACATTAGTGTTTCTTGGAGTCTAGTGTAGCATGCATGGTGGCGTGGATAAGTATAGCTAGGTTGCGAGGCTAAATTAATTAACTTTATATTATGATCCTATATTAATCGTGCTTCATGCCACTATTGATGTATATATGTGTCGAAATATTACAATAGTTAAGTGTATCAATTCCCTAAAGAGGACAATCTTCCACATATAACCATGAAGATTATTGCACATGTGTTTTAGCTGAAGTTATCTTATGAAACTTTTTACCAAGTACACATTGAACATTATTATGAAGTTTGGAAATATTTAATAAGGGGGCTGTAAATACATCATATAGCAAAATTATTATGAAATGACACAATGGTGGAATCTGAACGGAGAAAGGTTATTAACTCTACTTTTTGACAACAGTTGCACAGTAAAGAATCAAGAATGAGATTCCAATACAAGAGGTTGAACCAAAGGCGAAATCAAGTAACTATACTGAATGTGGGTAATAAGGGTAAAGTTATTTCACAATGTCAAAATGCCTTTTTACCAAAGAGGCAAATTTTAGATGGAGTGTTGATAGTAAATGAGTTACCTGACTTGGCAAAGAGAAGGAATGATCAACATATGTTATTAAATGTAGATTTTGAAAAGCCATACAATTTGGTCAATTGAAATTATATAGATATATTTTGGGCCAATTGAGTTTAAATACAAAATACAGAAGTGTTGGAATCAAAATACAATTCCATGCTTCAGTTTTGGTGAATGGTTGTTCGACGATTGAAGTGTTGGAATCAAATTGATTTTTCTATTATGATTTTGATGTTAACGTTATTTTATGAGAACATTTTGTTAGAACTAATGACTTTATTAAGTGTGCAACAATTAGAACAAGAAAAATAGAGGAAGGTACTAGAGGAAGTGATTAGAGGAAGTGACCAGAGGAAGTGACCAGAGGATGAGATCAGAGGAACACAAAAATATACACATCTAACTCTAAAAAGCAACATGCCTTTTAAGATTACAAAGATTGCCTCTGATGTTTGGCTATGAAGTTTGGGTCTGAAGATTGCCTCTAATAACGGGGTCTAAAGCGTTTTTATCAAAATATCATTAACTCTAAAGAGATTGTTCAAGCCATGCATTCAAAGCTCATATTATGCTAATCAAATGTTGTAACACACTTAAAATGCTGCATATGATATGCATCCTCTAATTTTGCACTGATTTTGATGATTCAACAATGTTAATTGTCCAAAACCACTAATTCTAAGTCACACAATTCTGCCTTTGACTTTAATCATCCAAGAAACATAGTTTCTCACTTCAACAAGAAAGTCAATGGCTCTGATGGAAAGTCAACGAATCTAATTAAAAGAATTCATTTTGAAGAAAATACTTAACCGAATTATAATTTTTGAATATTCAAGAACATGCACTAATCTATTCTCGCTCCAATCAATCAATAGTATAAAGGAAGATTCGCGATAATAAGTATTTGAACACAATATGAAATTAGATACGATTCAGAGTTATAATTGAAGGAAATATTTGACCAAAGTGAAAAGAAGACATGGCCAAAATATTGTTCACAAGAAGATATAGTCAAAATATTATTCACAAGAAGATATGGTCAAAATATTATTCATAAGAAGATACAATTAAAATATTGTTTAAAACAAAATATGGTCAAAATATTGTTCACAAGAAGATATGGTCAAAATATTATTTACAAGAAGAAACACTCATAATTATTCATAAGAAATTACACTCATAATTTGTTCACAAGAAAATACATTCATAATTTGTTCACAAGAAAGATATGATCCAAATTTTATAAGGAAAAAAGTGAAACCCTAATCTATTATACAATTAGATACTCAAGGATGAAGAAGAAAATGAAATCATAAATCCATACAATTCAAACAAAAACTTTTAAGAGCTCAAAATTTTCTAAGTATTCAAAGTTCAAAGGTTTAAGTTCTAGAGAAACACTTGCTCAAAGAAATATTTTCTAAGTGATTTAGTGTGAGAAATCAATTATCACAATCTTCGTAGTAGAAGTAAAACATAATCCGTTCCAAACTTATGTAACCCAATCCGATAGTGGTTTTAGTGTTCCCCAAGCAATATGTGGTTTCTAGGTGTTGAGAAGACTTGCTTTGTAGGGTCAAAGTGTAGTTTCCTTCAACAATCTGTGATTTTCAAATTGTGTGGAGAAGACTTGACTTGTAGGGTCAAGGTGTTTGTTTGCCTCAAAATGTTTGTAGGTGTTAGGTTGTTTTGAGAAGACTAACTTGTAGCGTCAGGTGTTGTGTAGTTCAAGGATTTGAATTAGTGGTTAAATCCTTCTAAGTGAATAGACTAGATGTAGCTACCAAGTTGGTGGTGAACCATGATAAATTTGCTTGTGTCAGTTTACTTCACCATTCCTTACGTTAATACTGCCTCAGATTACTTAAATATAATTGTTACTATCTCTATTTTAATTAAAATCACCAACCCAAACATATTACTTTACAAAAGGTATGATTTAATAACGGTAATCCCCGAGTCACATGGTCATAGCCCACAACAAGAAAACAAGTATTTTATGAGGGCCAAAATCCCTCACAAAGGCCAAAAAGCAGCCACAAAGGGGCTATTTGTGGCGGCCTTAGGCAGCCACAAATAAGCTGGTCACAAACATTTGTGGCGGCCAAAACGGCCACAAAGTTTGAAAAATACGTTGCCTTTTGTGAGGACCTTTGCAGCCACAAAATCCTGCCTTTGTGAGGGCATAGACCACCACAAATGCCTCACTTTGTGAGGGCACAGGCCGCCACAAAGGACAGACTGATTTTAAAAAGTTCAGCCTTTGTGAGGGCCCAGACCGCCACAAAATCCCCCCTTTGTAAGGGTTTAGCCTGCCACAAAGTATAATCTAGATTAAAAAATAAATATTTTGTGAGGGCTTAAGCCGCCACAAAATATTACGTATATTAAAAAATTAATTTTATAAATTCAAAATTAATATTGTATTATAATATTATATATAATAAATTAATATTAATATAAATTTAAAATAAAATTACAATTAAATTAAAATTTAAATTAAATTTAAAATATAATATCAATATAAATTAAATTTAATATATAATAAATTAATCTAAATATAAATTAAAAATTTAAATTAAATTTAAAATAAAATATTTAAATTATAATTATAATTAAAGATTAATTTAAATTACAAATAAATTAAAATTAAAATTAAATTAAAATTTAAATAAAATTAAAATTAAAATTAAATATTAAAATTTAAATAAATATTATATATAAAAATATAATATTAATAATAATTAAAGTAATATTACCACCAAACCAAATAAAACATGCATTCCAAAATTCATAAATAATGTCTTACAAACCCAAAATTTATAAATAATGTCTTACAAACTTAAATTTAAACACACAATAACTAACTAGGACAAGATAAATATGTGTTCATACAACCCAAAAATAAATTATGAAAATATTCAAATGACATCGATCTATCCTCATAATAATTCCTCTGATCAACTCCACTCCCACCATCATTATTTCCTGCAATGTTACCCGACAAAAGAAGTCCCTCAAAAGTATTATTAATTTGTGTTGGAGGAGACATCATGGTTTGAAATTGAATTTAATCTTCAATTGCACCACCACTACCCGAAGGAGGAGCCCTAACTGGTTGAGGTTGATTTAAATCTGGTCTGATCAAGCCAGCTGTTGGCATAGTTGGTCGGTATGCAGTTTGATGATCTGATTGAGGTTGAGGAAGTTGATGTGAAGATGACGGAGGAACATACTGATAATTATGAAAATATTGTTGTTGCTGAAACATTGGCTGTTGTTGTTGCTGTTGGAAATTTGGATGCGGTTGCTGCTGTTGGGAGTATTGAGAGTAATTTTGTTGCTGCTGGAATAGTGGTTGTTGATGCAAGTATTGAGCCGAGGCGGGAACTGCTGATGAAACAAAGGAGGAAATGAAAATTGTTGTTGTTGAAATTGTTGTTGCTGCTGAAACTGCTGTTGTTGCTCTTGAAACTTTTGTTTCTATTCCTCATTCAATTTATCAATTGCGGCTTGTATCAGCTGTTGTGTCCTTTCTTCTTGCTCACTTGTCCATTGCTCCTTTAACTGGTCAAGATTATCTATCGACAGACGATGAGATCGATCCGTATTAGCATAAGAAGAAGACGTCTCAGTCTGAATATAGCCGGTTGGACCTTCCACAAAGGTTGATGATAAACTACCGGCACCCAGCACATGCCCTTTGTACTTGCCACCACTGATGTTCATAAAACTTGCGGTCTCATATTGTTACCGCTGCACTGGACAAGCTCGCTGAGCAAGAGGAAGACTAGCTTGATGATCATCCCATTCTTTCATGACTTGTTGAAGTTGTTCCTATATTAAAAATAAAAAAATAAAAAATTAAAATAGTTAATAATTAATATATAATAATTTAGAGGTCTAATTAATATATAATAATTAATATATAATAATTACCTGAATCATTTTTGATATTTCATCAGTATACTCATTTGTTTCAGGATTAACATGAAGATAGTGATGTATCTCTGCCTGAGTGACCTCCCTTCCAAGTTGCTTTTCCTAAAATATTAAATTAATGTCAAATTTATAAGTTGGTGAAATGTGATGATTAATTGAATATTAATTAATACATATATATTATAAATAGTAATTAATTACCATATAATATTTAATTTCTCCAGCAGACATGGAACCTCCCTTATGAGTACTGGTACCCCTCTCAGATGCTCTCTTAATCTTTGTTTTTTCTCTCTTCTGTTTGTAAGCATATGTGTTCCATTTCCTCCACAAAGCAGTCCAAACATTTTCACCAATCCAATTAGGCCGTTTTTCCTCGCCCTTATTACGTGCGTAAGCCAACATAGATGAGAGACGCTTTGAAAAACGATGGTCAAAAGAAGCCAAAGCTGCAGCATCATGCTCTCTTTTCCAAGTACATTTAGTTTGTTGTTTGTTTAAATTTAAAAAATATTAAATATATAATTCAATTAAGCAATCAAATGTATATATAATTAGTAATTAAATAAATTAATATAATCACTTACTTTGAAATAATGTAAAAATTGATCAACTTCGCTAAATTGAGGTGTCTTATCCTCTTTTATCTCACCCCAAGACAACCATGGTTTTTTGTATTTCTCTTGTATGACTTCAGCAATTGCCTTTGCAGATGATTTAAAAGGAAGATATCTTCAAAGTTTACATGCAAATTAAATATAAAAATGAATTAATAAAATAATATAACATGCAATAATGAAATATTTAACAATCATAATTAATTTAACAATCATAGTTTACATACCCATCTCCTTCTGGAATGATGACAGTGCGGTTGTAGCAATCAACACATCCGGGTTCCATTATTTCGTCTATGGTATAAGGCTCTACTGGGACCTCCGGATATAGAGGAATAGCTCCACCACTAGTACCAATGGTCGGCATCGGCATGAGAGATGTGTCATTAACAACACGTGGTTTAGCAACTTTTTTCTTACCACGTGATGTTTTGGATATTCCTCGTATTGCCACCATTCCTGTTCCTCCTGATCCTTCCAAACTTCCAGATCCTCCTACTCCCGACACTAAAGTCATGTCTATATATATATATATATATATATATATATATATGTGTGTGTGTGTGTGTGTGTGTGTGTGTGTGTGTGTGTGTGTGTACAATTAACATAAATTAATTAATAATGAAATATACATAAATAAATTATAACATCACATAAATAAAGAAATATATATAAAAATTTGATGAGTGAATTAAGTCACTGCCTTCATCATTCTCTAATTCATCTATTTCTTGTTCATCAACTTCTTCTCCAATGTTTGACTCATGACAAAGTTGACTAATAGTCTCATGTCCAATCACATGATCCAAATTTGACATTTCATCAATTTGATATGCAACTTCTTCATTTTGACCTGCTTCAACTTCTTCTATTCCACTCGTTGGTCTTGTTTTGATTGCAGCACACCAACCTTGTTTGCTTCTGACAGTTGATGGATAAGGAACATAATACACTTGTCTTACATTATAGGCCAGGGCAAATGGATCAAACCGTGGATATTTTTTGCCCATGCATCCTCCCATTTTCCACATCAGCACATCTTGCCAAATTAGAACAATAACCGTCAGGCGTCTTCAGCTCTTTGATCCAACGATAAACAGATTTGGCTTCATCAGTAGATAAAGTGTAATTCGCACGAGGTTTTAGGGTCTTGTCGTTTTGTTCCACCAACAACAAATCTGGTCGTCTGCAATATATACCTATGTCTTTTCTAGCTTTGTCATTATCTTTTGTTTTCCCTTTCACATTCATGCCATTATTAAATATGTTGTCAAAGAAAATTTTCTCAATATGCATAACATCGAAATTATGTCTCAAAAGATTATCTTTCCAATACGGTAGATCCCAAAAAATACATCTTTTTGTCCAATTGTGCCATTGTCCGTAACCTTGTGGTTTACAAGCCACACCATTAACAACATGTACCTTTGACATATCTTTTACTTTATTCCAAACTTGTTCTGATGTAGATTTAAGCGGGGGTCCTAGACTTTCTGCATAGCCCTTCATAAATGCAGCTTTGTTCCTTCTAAATGCATGATCAACAGGTAAAAACCTACAATGTGAGTCAAACCACGATGCCTTCCCGCCAAATTTTAAAGTAAATGTTTTTGTATCTTCCATACAAATAGGACAAGCTAATTTACCATGGGTGCCCCATCCTGACAACATCCCATACGCGAGGAAATCATTAATGGTCCACATCAATGCAGCTCTCATCATAAAATTTTCTCTCCGAGCAATATCATATGTCAATACACCATTCCACAACCACTTCAAATCGTCAATCAAAGGTTGTAAAAAAATATCAATACCAGTTGTAGGATTATAAGGACCTGGTATCACAGCAGCTAAGAACATATAAGGTTTAGACATACACATATCAGGAGGAAGATTGTAAGGAGTAACAATAACCGGCCAACAAGAATAAGGAGTAGACGATGCTTGTATGTAAGGCGTAAATCCATCTGAGGATAATCCTAGTCTTACATTGCGTGGATCTGACGCAAAATCAGGATGCATTTGATCAAAGTGTTTCTATGCCTGACCATCAGATGGATGTCGCAACTCACCCAAATTTCTTCTATTCTCATAATGCCACATCATCTTTCCTGCAGTTTGTATTGATGCAAACAATCTCTGCAATCTTGATATAATAGATAGGTAAATTATTGCTTTCCTTGGAATTGATTTTCCCCTATTTACCCTAGAGTTATTCCTTTGGTGATACCTTGGTTGTTGACAAAACTTGCATTCAACTAAGTTAGCATCATCCATACCAAATTCATTGTCATAATACAACATGCAACCTTTAACACAACAATCAATCCTCTTGACACCTAATCCTAACTTTGACACTAACCGTTTCGCATCGTAATAACTTTGCGGCAAACCATCTATAACAGGTGTTGCGTCTAGCATCATTTTAGTCATCAAATCCAAAGCTAAATCAGGAACATGAAATTGAAACTTTAGACCTAATAGTCTAATACACATAGATAACTTTGAGTTTGGAGATCCTTCAAACAACGGTTTATTTGTCTCTTTCAAAAGATCATAAAATCTCTTAGCTTCTTCATTCGGAAGTCCATCGATATCGTCATATTGATCTTCATTGAATGACAAATTAACCCTAACAACATCTGAGATCATATCATTCATCGCCTCAAAGTGTTGATAGTTATAATAATCTATACCTAACATGTTAGTACTACTTGAAGGACCTATGTTATAATTCTCCACACATGTACTAGTATTAAGGGCCACCGGAGACTCTTCCCCATGATTAGTCAAAATCCATTAGTTAGGCATAAATCCATATGCATACAAATGCACTCTTATTTCATCTTCACTTTTAAACCGTCTACATCGACATAAACAACATGAACATCTCATTCCCCCTTCATCTTCGACAATTTTTTGCACTCTCGCAAAGTTGAGAAAGTCTTCAACCTTGTTAGCAAAACGTTGTTTAAGACCCTTTCTTCCAGGAAAATTCGTATCGTACATCCAACTACGGTCTATATCCATATATATATGTGTATATATATATATATATATGTTTATTCTGAAAATTAAATAAATATATAAATTATGTGCATATATATATATATATATATACATATATATGGATGTTTTATATATTACTTGCTTTATTTTTCAAAAGCATTATATATAAATTTTGACATACCATTTATAATTCAATTAGGGGAGCATGCATTTGCAAACAATATAATAAATTATATATATATATATATATATATCAAGACTTATAACAAAAAATAATAATTAATATCATCAATTTTAATAATATTTTTTTAAAAAAATAGTTATATTAAAATCAATAACTTTTATTATATATGTCAATTAGGGGAGTATTAATTAATTTGCAAACAATATAATAAATTATTATCAAGAATATATAATTATATAAACCGAAATAAAATTTTAAATGATGTTTTTTTAATAATCAAGACTAACAAAAAATATCAACACTAACAATCAATAAACTATATTAATATGTATCAAGACTTAATTATAACAAAAAATAATAATATCATCAATTTTAATAATGTTTTTTTTTAAAAAATAGTGATATTTAAATCAATATACTTTACATGCGTTTGAAACTTTTATTTATCATATATTATGTAAACAACATCATTCCTATTTTTTATTTAAATAAATCTATAATAACACACACACACATATATATATATAATTTATATTTTAAAAATAATATAAATATAATTATTATGTCACATATATATTTACTAATCTAAATTTAAAATATATAAAATACTAACTTGATGCCGAGTAGCGTTTGAGTTGAAGCTTTCACGTACGAAGCTTACAACTATTCGAAGTAATTAATGATCACTGTAAAAAAAAATTCAATAATATTAATTACATAAATCAAATCAAAAAATAAAATTAAAAAACTACATATATAATATAATATAAACTTACCAAAATTGAATCAAGCTTGATGAATATTTTTTGTAGAGAGAAGGTGGAGAGAATAGTTAGAAGTGAAAAATGAAAGAGAAGTGGAGTAATATATATAGGATTGGGTTGGTCCTTTGTGGCGGCCAAAGCAGCCACAATAAGCAACGGCTATGTGTCATTTGTGGCGGCCAAAACGGTAAAAAAAAAAAAAAGCATGGATTTGTGGCGGCCTGGACGGCCACAACTGGCAACGGTCCTTTGGGCGTTTGTGGCGGCCTTTGCCGCCACAAAAGGTAACGGATATAAATTTTTGTGGCGGCCTGGGCAGCCAGAAAAACACTTTCCCCTTTATTCCTTTGTGGCGGCCTTTGCAGCCACAAAAGGTAACGGTCTTACGCGTTTGTGGCGGCCTATGCAGCCACAAATTGACATGTCATTTTAGACTTTTGTGGCGGACTTGACCCTCACAAATTTTAGATTTTGTGGCTGAAAAAGCCGTCATAAAAATCTTAAAAATTTAGGTGGAATTTGTGGTTGCTTAAGCCCTCACAAAATCACAACGTTGTGATTTTGTGAGGGCTTAGGCAACCACAAATTCCAAATAAATTTTTAATAATTTGTGAGGGCTTTTCAGCCACAAATAAAGACCAATTTGAATTTTTGCATTTGTGAGGGCTTTTTCAGTCACTAATTTGTGAGGATTTTTTTCGGCCACAAAATATTTATGAAGTTGACCACAAATCATGGTATTTCTTGTAGGGGCCTAATTTAAACTTGAATTCAAGGACTTCAAATCCTCAAACTCATTACGTCATATCGTGAAAACTTCAACAAAACTCCATTAACCGTAACATCCAAAGGCACAATGAAAGCATAGTATACGCTCATGCAAGATACATATTAGCATATTTACATGCTTAACATATAATACATAATCATTTAGTCAGATGATAATATGTATTCGTATCATCATCATCATCGTAACATCAACTTAATTAAATAATGCATATAAACATATTTATTTATCATGCAATAAAATCATGCAACATATTAAATGCATATTTATGCAACACTTAGAATCACTACTAGAAAAATAGGATTTAGCGTCGGCCCCAAGCCGACGCTAACAGGGCAAAAGCCGACGCTAACGTCGATTTAGCGTCGGATTAGCGTCGGGTTCGGGCCTAGCTAGGCTAAAACAATCAAAGCTAATTATTAGCGTCGGACAAGTACTATCCGACGCTACACCGACGCTATGTGTAAAATTGAAACATTCGACGCTAAAAATGCCATTTGCCACGTCAGCTGGGAAAAAGTTAATTTCAATGCATGAATCCAACTAACTTCGATTTGAAACGGGTGGAGAAGTCATCTTCTATCTATGAACATTGAAAGTCTAGTCATGATCAATCAAAATTCAATAGCATTGCCCCCAATAATGTGTATCTTATATGAGGTCGTTCCAACTGATAATCACGTCAAGATTTCCTCAATCATCTAATTCTATTCTATGATGACAACCACTCCCTTAGAAGTCTCACTTATAATGGAACAACTACACACAGAACATTTAATTTAGTGATTCATAAAAGAAAAAAGAATACTATATTATTAAACTCAGTCCTTATATGTAATTGAGCACATCACTATAATATTTATCTTCATCATAAACACAAACATCACATACATCATTTCTAATAACTTCATATTAGCTTAATTTCATATTAAATATCATTAAATATCCGGTTTATGCTTTTGATCACTACTTAGTCGACCAATAACCTTCTCTAGTCGAGTATAACTAACTTTCAACCACTTTTTAAATTCAAGATGTTACCTAATCAATGAACTCAGCTCCTTAATTGGTTAATATTTCACTCTAAAAAATTTATGAACTTTCGGATGAAACTTCACCAATTATAAATCCTAACTAATTAATTAACTCACTGATCTAATCCATATTAATAGTTATTCTAAGGTTTAAAGATATTTTTGGTTTTTGTAAATGTACTTCATGTTGATTTTAATCCTTGCAAATTCTAATAAGTTTTAAAAAATTCCACTATGAATCATTTTTAGTAAAAAAAAGTGGTGACATGGCTAATTTTAGATGAACTCACACATAGTGATTATGTAATTGTTGTTAACTAGACAATATTCAATATTTAAAATTAAAATTCATTTTATTAACTTATTTAATTATTTAATTAAAAACTTAAAATTAATTAATTAATTAATAAACCAATTAAATATTAAAAACTCAATAATCTTCATCTTCAACCTTAAATTTTTTAACAAAAACTCAACAACCTTCATCTTCAACCCTTATTTTTCTTCATCTTCAAATCACAATTTCTCATATCTGGATCCAAATCTTAAAAATTCTAATCTCTTGTTTTTCTTATACCACACCTATAATCTTTGCCATAACCACCAAAGACATAGATAAATAACCCAATTAACACACCTATTTTTCTTTTATTTTCTTTTTCTTTCTCTTTCTTTCTTTCTTTCTCCGTCAAACAGACTAAAAACAACATTCGTTATTCTCTTGTTTGACTTTCTCTCCAAACCAAACCAGAGAGTGACCGACGAGCGTAACCTCGTTGGAGATTCACCTCTACTTTTTCCATTGGCGGAAAAATCAATCTTCTCTCTCTTCAACTTCTTAATTCTGTTTTTTTTTTGTCTCTAGCATCTCGATAAACAACTTTTGATCTCTAAATACATTTGTGTGTTTTTTTTTTTTTTTTGATTGAATATATCTGAAATAGAAATGTGGAGAGAAATAGGTTTTTGTTGTAGAAAACAACCTATGTCTTTGGTGGTTATAGAAAAGATTATAGGTGTGGTGTAAGAAAAATGAGAGATTAGAATTTTTAGTATTTGGATCCAGATATGTGAATTTATGATTTGAAGATGCATAAATTAGTGTTGAAGATGAAGGTTGTTGAGTTTTTATTAAAAAAATTGGGGTTGAAGATGAAGATTATTGAGTTTTTATTTAACTGTTTATTAATTAATTAGTTTTAAGTTTTTAATTAAATAATTAAATGAGTTAATAAAATAAATTTTAATTTTAACTATTTATCTAGTCAACAACAATTACACAGTCACCATGTGTCACTTCATCCAAAATTACCCATGTCACAATTTTTGTAAAAAAAAGATTCATAAAGGACTTTTTAAAAATTTGTTAGAATTTGTAAGCATATAAATCAAACAAAAAAACTTACAGGGACTAAAATCAAAACGAATCATATTTGTAAGGATAAAAAAGATATTGAAATCTTATTCTAAACTATAAATTTTTAACCTGACCCATTAATTACTCTATAAATCTATTAATTATCATTCAAATTCATTAGTTATCATCGTAACTCATTAATTACCTTACTAAATCATTATTTAACTCATTAATACCATTAAAATTTGACAAAATACATCATGTAGTTCTTTTAGTTACATGAAAATATCAAATTGAACCTTTAACTTTTGTGGTATCAAGTTAATCTTTTATGTTTGTAAAAGTTACAATGTTGAACTATTTTTAGTCATAACCTCATTTCAATCATTATTAGTTGGAGATTTTTAAAGTGGTACTATGAGTTTTGTTATCAATCATATAAAGAAGAAATGAAGCTTCACATGATCTAGAGAGAAGATAAACCATCTCTCTCAAACTTATTATGACTTTCCCCTTGGGATCTAGGGTAAACGGCAGCGAGAGATACTCCGTTTCACAGTTGTCACTGATTCCTTCCGATTAAGTGTTGGTTCTCCTAAATTCTTGTACTTCCCTGGTGAGGATGATCATGTTCTCAACAAAGCTTAGAGGTACAACAAAGGATGGATAAGTGGAAAAACGTCCCAATTATTAAGGAGGAAGAATAAGGTGTTACAATAGAGGATGAGGCTAAGATCGGTGATGAATTTTCAAACGAACTTTTGTGGGGAAACTTTGCACTGACAATCCTCTTGATAACATATATTTCAAGAACACCATGATCCAAGCATGGCGACTAAAGAATCACTTGGAATGACATGATTTAGGTAAAAACCTCTTTTTTTTTTCTTCAATGAAACGTGATGCTAATGTTGGGGTGAGAGTTGGCCCATGAAGTTTGGATAGGAATCTTCTTTTTATTGATAGAGTGGTGGGGGATGAACAACCATCATTGGAAATTAACGAAAGATCCTTTTGGGTGAGAGTGTATCACTTACCTATCAAAATAAGAAAGGTGTAGAACGAGAAACACAAGAAACGATGGTTTTGAATTGTGTATCATGTTAAAAAAATGTTTTAGTAATATTAGAACCAAATGATGAATATAGAGCAGATAAAACAAAAATACTTAACAACACAACTAATTTATCCTGATTCACCACCAACAGGATAACTACATCCATTCTTTTCAAATTGAAGGATTTAATCCATTAATTCACCATATGAATCACTTTTCCACTAAACATCTGCTAGTCAAACTTATTGTGTTCAATTCTTCTCAACCTACTTGCATAGTACAATCAAGTTGTTCAAGAATGCAACTATTATTGAGCTTGGTAACACAAGAGTAACTTTAAGGGATTTATGGATACTCTCACAAAAGGGTGTTTACATTGTTGTATTCTCATAAACTATTTCTCAACACATAGACAAAACAAAGGATTGAGAGTGCGTTCATCAGACACATAATACAAAAATCGAAACAAAGTCTTGGTGTTCCTTTAACTTAGTCTAATCATCAAAGAATGTTGTAGCGTGAATTGATATAGAATAAATCTGATATTGGAACTGGACACTTAAACATAACATTAGTGCTTTAAATTTTTCTTACAAAATAATTTTGTTATCACCAAAACAAGTAAGGATCATAGTTCTTCAAACCAACTTGGTTCTAACAATCTTCCTTATTTTGATGATGACATACATCCATTTTTGTGAAAATATTTATAATTTTAAAGAGTAAACAAAATTAACATAGAATATCGCAACAAAGCTCTCCCCTTAAATTATGCATGTTTAATTGTAAGAAGAGAATTACTTTGATAAGATAGTTGATGATCGTTAGTAAAAGAAATTAAAAAAAATGTTCTCAAAAACATATGCTCCCCCTTTTGTCATAAAAAAATTACAAATAGACGAAGATGAAAATATTTGTGTAAAATAAATTATTTTGATTGTATGTGTTTGAGATGAGCTTATGCTCCATATGGATGAGTCTTGTACCCCACAGTTATTTACTTGGATGAGTTATGTGTTCCATATAGCTGAGTCTTATATTCCACATATAGATGATTTTTAAATTCCACTTAATATGAGTTTTAAACTCCACACGGATGTATCTTGTACTCCACATATAGACGAATTTTAAACTCTACATGGATGAGTCTTGTACCACACATTTAGATGAGTTTTAAACTCTACATGGATGAGTCTTGTACCCCATATTAGATGAGCTAATGTGCCACATGATGAGATAATACTCACTTTGCGGAAGTAGTATATCTCCATATAACGATGAAACATCATTGAACTGATTGTTTTATTTTCTTTAGAATAAATGTGTGTATTATATTTATTTGCTTATTATAGATGTGAATTATCCCTTATTTAATTGAATGAGGTTTTATTAATTATTGGAAGTAATTGGATATTACAGAAAAATCTTAGTTATATCATGTATATTTCTAAAAAATATTTTTGGAAGAATGTAGGCGCTATGATTGATTTTTCCGATTACCGCACTAGTTGAGAACAATATGTGTTTTAAAATTGTATGTACTACTCATTGGAATTAAGTATCTCATTAAAGGGTTGTTTTCAAAGACTGAGACTATTGGGGACGTCGAGAGGTGAGGAGTCCTATTTTGAGAAGAGTAATTTCCTTAGATTAGGTTAGTAAATCAAGAATAAGTAAACATAGTGTCTACATTGTATTTAATTTTGGGATTAGTTATTATATGTCTAATTTTGAATATTTTGATTATTAAAGATTTTTAGTTGTAAGAATTTATTTTAAAGATTTTATAACATTATTTCTTTCGGACAATGTATTATTTATTATAGTACCTTATTCTCTTTTATAGTATGATTTTTTTTGTTACTACCTCAATTGTTATACCTACGTAACTAGGAGTTACATTTTTGGAATTAGAGCTAGTTCGAACCTAGATCGAATTGTGGTGTGGGATTACTTTGCTTTATTTTATTATTATTTTCTATTTTTATTTATAAAAAAAATAAATAAATCAAATCTTGGGCTTCTATGATTTCTTGTTATAGTAAATTTTTTTGCATATTATTATGTTGAATAGTGGGCTTGGCAAACTCACTAGTTAATTGATAGTGTGCCTATTTATGATGGGTAATAAACATGAGACGAATGATATGTAGCACTGATGGAGACTTATTGTCATTTGAGAGGACCTATTGTCGGATCGATAATAGTCGTAGACCCTTGGTATGTAGGATTGAAACTTGAGCTGCAAAGCTTTATCAGAATTCTAGAGACCCGCGACTACCTGACCTTGGTAAACAAGTCTAGGATGGCTGAGCAAAAGATGCAAGCACTTGAAAAATACTAAAAATTCAAATTGGTTGTTATTTGTGGTTGAAAAAGTCCTCACAAATAAAAAATATATTTTTTGGCTAAATATAACATTGGCGGTGGCAAAAAATAGTCACAAAATTTTTTGGAGGAAAAAATTATTTAAATTTGTGGATTCCAATACCCTCACAAAACATATTTACTGCCTAGGCCTCCACTAAAACAAATATTAACATTTTTGTGGTCATTTTGACTGCCACAAATATCTTTTTTCCTCCCTATATATATCAATCTTCCTCTCATTTCTACCCTCTCTAAATTTTCTCTCTACATTCTCTCTATAAATATTTTGACTTAATTGTAGTTTTGATCCTTTTATTTTAGTTGAATCGCGAAAGTAGTTCCCCCATTTTATTTCTCTCCAGTTTTGGTCTCTCAAACAGAATTTTGGTCCAAAACATGATGAAGTTTCATTTTTTTAATTCACACCACACCATTTATGATTTCATGTACAATTGTTGCACCGCGAGATCTTGTCAAACAAACACAAAAAAATAAAACTTTATCACGTTTTGGATCAAGTCAAACACTATCCTGCATCAAATTAGTATGTAATGCATTTTAAATATTTATTAGTAATTTATAAAATTATTATTTAAAAAAGGTATATGATTATAAATTATTTTTAAAGCTTTAATATTTTATTTTAGAATTAATGTAGAATATATTATTTTTATAATTGGTTATAATATTATTTTTAAATTTTAAGATTAGTAATATTTGTTAAAAAAACATACTAGTAAAATATTTATGTTGTAAAATTCATACTCAAATTAAAATGTAGTTAGTTTTTAATATATTGATGAAGTGTATTTTTTTTATCGTATTGATTTTTGGTATTATAACTTATTATGTTAGTAAAATAGAATTTTATTAAGAAATTGTAATTTTTTTAGCAACAAAATAATACTTATGAAAAAAAAGTTATAGTATTGATCTAATCATAGAATATGTAATATTATAAATATAAAATGTTTTTATAATATTTTCAAAATACATAAAAAATTAATCATTCGAAAAGTTAGTAGATTTGTTTTAAAAAAATAGAAATTATGTTGTTTACATATATATGATAAAAAAAGCAAATTGAAATAAATGTAAAATGTATTGATTTTAATGTAGCTATTTTGAAAGAAAAAAAAATATTTTTAAAATTTATGATATTAATATTTGTTGTTAGTCGTTACAAAGTGTTGTAGTTGAGTTCGTACAAAAATTTTATATACTTTTACGGTCTCTATTTTAGTTTATAGGGACTTATTTAATGAAAAAAATTCATTAAACATCACTAAAATATTTATTTTAGTTTATATGTAGTCTTTATTATGATATATTATATTGTTTGTAGGTCAAACTTCATACCGACCAACTATGCCAAGAACTCACTTGGTCATATTAGATTTAATGATGGAGGGAGTGAAGCTATTGATCAAAGAAATTGTTATGATGATTCATGTATTAGAATAATATTTTCTATTTTTATATTTGGTTTGTATGAATATATTATACATTATTATTCAATTATGGTGTATTTTATTTTTGGTTTGTATGAAATAATTTATTAATTTTAGAATGTTTTATTTTGTTTGGTAGTAATAATTTAATTAATATTAAAATTATATTTTTATATATAATATTTAATTTAATTTAATTTAATTTAAATTTTAAAACATTATAAATATTAATTTTTTATATTTATTGTTAATTTTCAATCTTAATTTCGAATTATGTAATTGTTTTTTAATAACGTTACTCATTTGTGGCGGGCAAAGCCCTCCTGAACTGTGTTTTTTTATAATAATTTCATCCTTTGTAGGGGACTAAGCTCTCATGGAGAGAATTTTGACGATCGTGGTATCCACAAATTGTGGATTTTTTAATCAACTTTATTACTTATGGCGGCCTAAGTCTTCACAGAGTTGTGTCAGACTTTTCTGTCACAAATGTGTGAGGGTTTAAGCCCTCAAAAATGGTAACTAAAAAACCAAGTTTTGTGGTCGTTTTGCCTGCCACAAAACTTTGTCATTGAGTTATTTGTGGCTACCTTAGGCCGCCACAAATTTGTCTGTTGTAGGTGTTTTTCTCTTATGTGAGGGCTTTTTGCTGCCACAAATAAAAGCTTTTCTTGTAGTTTTGAGGTTTCTTTGAATAACTTTGATTTTTGGGATTTTGTGAGATTTTGTGTTATTTTTCGTTTTCAACCTTGATCCATTATTTATAGATGAAATTAGGGTTTGTGAATTTATTGTTGAGTTTCTGAATCGTATTTCAAATTCACCTCGGTCAACAAATACTTACTCCAAATATAGTTCTAATTGATACGATCATGATAATATTATTGTTAGACTATTCTTTTATTTCCTAATCTGATCTAAGAAATTCTTCTAGAAAGGCATTGTGCATATATGTTTAGATCACTTTTGTGAATTGATTCACTTGAGTCTTCCTTCATACACTTGATATGATTTGGGTTGGAACAATTTTGGGCTTGTTAATGGACCTTCAAAAGTAAGAATGCAACTAAGTCCAATTTTGTATTTTTTTCTATCACATATTTTGACATTCAATCAGAATTATTATTTTTCTCCATAAGAATCATGGAGTTTTATTCTTCATAGTTATTGACTTGATTGTTGGAATTAAATGATGTAATTCTTGAATAACCATAGTCAGAGGTAGATGCAAATATGACTGACTTAGAATTAGTGGCATGGGCAACTTCACATTTGTTGCATTATCACAAATAATGCAACTTCAAAGTGTGTTGTGTATTAGAGGCAACACTTGAATTGAGTTGCAGTCTTCAAAGTCAACAAAATATATGTTTCACATCCATACTTGAACAATGGCTTCAGACTTTAGGCATGCAAAAAAATATTGTTCATCAGAGACCTACTAAAGTTACTATTCATTAGTGGCAGAAAAAATCAAAAAACACGCTGAATCTTTAAAGGCATTTAATTCTTTAGAGGCACATTAAATCTTTAGAGGCATAGATTTCTTTAGAGGCCTATAATTTTTCAAAGGTACGTTGAATCTTTAGAAACAAACTCACTAACTCATCAGATGCATGCTTGCGAGAAAAATGATTCAGTCTTCAGAGGTATTCGTAGAAACCCGCTTAACTACCAGAAGCACACTACCAAAGGCAGATATGTAAACTTTTCCAACACGTGCAACTTTTCGGATTCTTAGGATTTCATTGACTAATTTGATTTTGTTTCCTCCGACTTTTTTTTTTCCTCTAGTGACTTTCTTTGGTGGTTTCCTCCAATCTTCCTGTTTTAATAAATTGTTCTCACAAAGTGGAAGTCTTCAAGAGACCAATTCCAACATACTGCACTTTAGTTTTATTAAAGGAACATGAATCACATCAGTTGACAAATAATAAGCCATTCACATCAACAAGTACATGAGTATCGACTCAATCATGGAAGAAATCAGAGGAAACCTCGACTAGAGGCAACCTGGATCAAAGGAAGAAAGTAAAAGGAAGATATCATAGGAATAAATCATAGGAAAGAAATTAGAGGAAGCGAGTATGTTAAAGCATGCCTCTGAAGTTAAAACATGCCTCTACTGAAGCATGCATTTGAAATTAAAGGATGCCTATGCTAAAGTCTTCCTCTGAAGTTTAAAACATGGAAGAAATAAGAGGAAACCCGGATTAGAGGCAACTTCAATCAGAGGAAGAAAATGAGAGGAAGAAATTAAAAGAATCAAATAATAGGAAACAAAGCTTGTTAAAGCATGCCTATAAAGTTTATGTTCACAAATACAACATACTCCAAAATGTTGCCTCTGATTTGCATCATCATCTGAAGTTGCTTTCATTCTAATTGTGCAAACTGGACCAGAAGCAATCAGGGTCCACATCCAAAATTAAAATAACAAAACTATTCAAGATTAGTGGTTAAGCCTGTTGAGATGAAAAACCTTTTTGAAAATGTTTTGAATGAAAACAAACCATATGAAATAAATGATTAATTTTTATGTGATCTACTAATAAATGCACTTGAGTTTTATTTATGTAAGATGAACTGCATAAGTGAACAAGCAAGAAGACATTCACATCACCAAAGTGCATATGTTGGTACTAAATAATGAAAGAATCTCAAAAAGGATATATCATATATCAATTATTCAAGAGAATGATTATTACATCTTCAAGATAATATCTTCATGAAGAAGGTGATCAAACACATCCATACAACAATTAGTGATCACACCATGATATAAATCAAAGCAAATCATGTCTTAAGTAAATTGGAAATTGATGAAAAGTTCATTTGGGAAAATGAAGATCATTCTCTTTAATTAAAAAAAGAGGTTTGAAAAATGAAAATAATTCTCGTTTATTAAAAACAAAACTTTGGAAAAATGAATATCATTTTTGTTTTCACTACATTCAATAATGATCAATCCAAGAACATTCTGGTCTGCAAAAGAACAAATTTAACATTAATAAATCAAGACCGTTTTGGGTTGTCAATCTTCATCATAAATTACCATACTTCTTTATGAAAGCAATAGAATTATATACACAAGATCATTTTTGACAGATTTGTTCAAAGAGAATCAACAAACGCAAAGCAAAACATCAAGAACAAAAAGCAAGATCAACTCCAGATTAATGGTGAAATAGTACAACAAGGACATAAATACCAATATTGTATCTCTGCAAAAAGCAACATGTGTACATAGCAGAATTGCATGACATACAACAGCTGTCAAAATCTAGCACTCATACAAAATAAAATGAAGAATGCTCAAATTTTCTACAGATAATTTTCCATAGACTAAACGACAACTTAAAGAGTATCAAGACTACTCAAATAAGTGGTCAAGCCCATAACTCGAGTTGAATATCCAAACGAGGAAAACAACCTCAAGATTGATCTACAAATTGATGATTGTGAGCAAGGACGCAAGTACATTGTACTTACATTATTAAGTAGAAAGTTCTGCATAAATCTGACTTGATACAGTACCCACTAACATTTCACAGCTCATTCACTTACTCATTCACGTTTTCCATCAGATCCAAAAGCAAAAACATTTTTCATTTGTCAAGAACGTTTTGGACATCAATATAAATACATGTTTAATTGCTTTAAAACAGATACGACACTTGGGAAGTGTGTCCAACGACTACATTCATTTTAACTAAATATTCAAAGTCTTTTATCATCTATAAATTGAAGATCATTTGGAAGATTAAGGCAATAGTTCAATTTACAAATCTACCAACACTAGTTCAAGTAAGAACAAGTGAAAAACGTTTCAAACAAACTTCAGCTCTCTTCACTATATTTGTGGATCATTATTGACTGAGTTTTTCTTTATTTATGTCAAAAAAGTGTTGAGAAGTTTCAAGATCCCCAACACTTTTATCATACACATCATTTGTAACCCAAGTCTATCTTTTAAGTTAGATTGAGTGTGTTTGTAAAAATCCTTTAAAGGCTGAAAGGTGATTGTAAAAATCCTTTTAGGTTGAAAGGTGAAGATGGTAATTGATCAAGGTGTAGTCAAGAGAAAAATTGTGAAGGAGAAAATTTTAGTTATGAAGCATATAGTGAAAATCTCACGATTGTGAGGACTGGGCTAGCCTGAGTTGGAAAAATCAATATACTTTTTGTGTGTGATCTTTCTATCCATTATCTTTAATTATTTGCTCACACAAATCACACTTCATTATAAACTAATTTGTTTTCTTTACTTCTAATATATCTAGAACATTATGGACATTCTTTTTCAACCAAGATTGATCTTAAGTTAATTTAAATTAAGCACAAGAATCAACATTTTAAAAGGGTCACAATTCAAACCCCCATTTATTGTGATTGATATTGCTACTTCAAAGTCCATAGTTTAAATGGAAGGCTCAAAGGAAGAAAACAACCTCCAAGGATGCAAAGATGCAAGTACAAGAATGTTCTCCAGATTGATGAGTTGTGATATATGACAACAAGGATGCAAGTACATTATAGTTGTACTAGTTTTCATAAATCACTGCACGCTTCCAGAACTGATATATAAACCTAGTTTCACTATTATTTTGGTTCTTCATCAAACCAGAACCAAGAATATTCTTGGTTTGTTAAACATCATCCTAGACAAAATAGAACACATGCTTAATAGACTTTAATCAAGACTAAATAAATTGAATATCTTCAAAATAAATTGAATACTTTAAAGTCTCTCACTATGTATAAATAGAAGATCAATTAAAAAATGAAGGCAAAAGTTAAATTCACAATCTATCAATGCTTGCTCAAGTAAGAACAAGCAAAACCCAAGATTTGGGTTATCTTTTAATTGGTTTTTCTTCACTATATTTGTGGATTATCATTAACTGAGTTTTACTTTATTTATCTCAAACAATTGTTGAGAAGTATCAAAACCCCAAGATCTTTTATCATACACGTCATTTGTAATTCAAGTATATCATTTATGTTAGGTTGAGTGTGTTTGTAAAAGTCCTTTCTAGATTGAAATGTGACCGTGAAAATACTTTCAAGATCAAAAGGTGATTGTAAAAATGCTTTCTAAGTTGAAATATGAAGATTGTAATTGATCAAAGTGTGATTAAGAGAAAATGTGTAAAAGGGAACATTCTGGTTCTAAAACACATAGTGAAAATCTCACGGTTGTGAGGACTGGACTAGCTTGAGCTGGGTGAACCAGTATATTTTGTGTGTGTCATTTTTCTACTTCTTATCTTTAATTATTTGCACACAAAAATCACACTTCACTCTAAACTATTATGTTTTATTCACTTATAGCATACCCAAAACATTACGAACATCTTGTTTCAACCAAAGTTGATATTGAGTTAAATTAAATTAAGTAAAAGAATCAAAATTTAAAAGGGTCACAATTCAAATCTCCCTTACTTGTGATTGACATTGGTACTTCAGTATGCATAGGAGCTTTGCGTCTAAGGTTACTAATTTTGGAAATGAAATATGCAATTATTCCTTAAATCAAGTTATAGGAAAATGACGTACTATAATAGATGAAAACTTCGTACCAATACTAGATCAAAGTTATCACACATCCTCTTAAAAATAGAATTAGACACATAAGTTAATAAAGAAGCTAACATGTGTTTAATGGAAATTATACCATCTTTTATCTATGTCCTTTATGGAAACAAATGGAAAAAGAATTTAATGATCTTTTATGTGATTCAAACTTTCTTTCTAAAAAATGTGATTCATTTAAAGAAACAACTCTGTAAAGGAAAAGAGAAAGCCCAAGCTATGAATGAAAAACTCAGAATCGTCATCCAAAGACTACAAGAATTAAATTTCAAAATGTTTGAAAAAAAATCTAAATGAAACCACTAAGAACCAGTGTCCATAACCTTCTACACTTTAAGAGGAGAACATTTTGCTCAAAACAAACGTTGAGAACATTAAAATTGATTTATCAAACTTTCTAAAGTTCACTGAAACTTTCCCAAAAATTATGGAATCTCAAGTAGGAATTTTTGAAAAAGCTAGACTTGATTTTGACAAATCTCCAAAGCAAAAACTCTATGAAAACTTTTTTGTACCAAAGAGAAAATAAGAAAAGTACAAAACAAGATGTTCATACTGTAATAGATATAGACACCTTGAAACAATATACTATCAAATAAGAAAAAATTGAGAAAGAAAGACAATTTTCTTATGATAACAAATATGATCAATTTGTAGCCGAATGTTCTTGTCACAAACTAGAACATTCTGGTTGCAAAAAAAATGAGAAGGAATGTTCTTATTGTAGCAAGTTTGGCCATATGGAGTTTAAATGTTATCATAAGAAAATCTTCTGCAAGAAGATACACAAACCAAAATTAGAGGGTAACACAGGACCACATATGTTCCAAAATCAGGTTTGGAAGATTGGTCTTAATCTTTAGGGATATATTCCACATTAAACATTTGCAGTCTTTTCTAAAATGGTCCACAAACATCACATTTGGGTACCACACACCCAATCAGAATTTTGAAGAGTACCTTATACTTAGGCTTTCACTGCATAGACTTAGAATTCACCTTAGGATCTTCGAATAACTTTTTATTAATCTTGAATGAGATAACCCTTGACTCATAACCATTTTCAATCAACATCACTTCATTTGGACATCTTGTAATAGTCTACAGGGATTGCTGAGTAAACTTAATGATAAAGACTAACACAATACTTGATATTTCTCTGTCATTGTTTACATATGCAAATCTTCAAAATTCTCTGAGTAGAACGTCCAAAGCCATATTTTGTTCTAGGTTAAATTGCTCAGACCAGCAAAGTCCTTAATGAAATCAAATTCATATTTAGCTAGATTTGTGAAGTTGGCTTGAAGTTCATGAATAATTTCTGTTCAAGATTGTATCGTATTGTAGGAACGTGTGAGAAATTTTCGAGTGTAGGGTTTGAGGATGAACTTGAAGCCATCGAAGCAGAAGAGATTCATAGATTTTCTAGGAAGTTTCAAGGTTTGGAAGAGAGAAAGCATGTGAATACATGAGAAATGTGAGTGATCGTGAGTGGTGAATGGGTTTTATGAAAACATTTGAGTTTTTAAAATCATAACTAGCTTGCACGCGTAAGCATGTGCAGACAACACTCGTAAGAGTATCACAACTTACAAGAAAAAGTGTTCATATAAAAATTTAATTGAATATAGATTGATCAGAGGCACAAATAAATGGAAGTTCATTAGATGCATATAATATATACATTTAACCATTTACTTTATTTTACCATAGGCAAAAGTAAGGAGACTTCAACATCATTCTTTTATAAACAAAATGTTTAGATTTTACTTTATAAAATTAAATATGTCCACAACAAAGGGTTTTGTGTAAATATCAGCCCACTGATGATTAGTGTCTACAAATCTTATATCTAAAATACCATTTGAGACTTTTACCCTTGAATGTAAAATATAATTTTTGAATGAAATACCATATTTAATCTCTATATTTTTTACCCTTGAATGTAAAATATAATTTTTGGTTAAACATATAGCACAAGTATTATTACAAAAGATAGGATGCACAACAACTGATACTTCATCCACAAAAGTTGACAGCTAAGGCTTACTGTTGAGATATATTATGCTTCAATTATTGAAATAACAATAGTCCCTTGTCTTTTTCTCGACCAGAAGATTAGATTTTCACCAAGGAATGTTCAATTTTCACTTGGGGTTTTCCCTTCTTTCTTGTCTCCAGCATCATAAACATCATTGAAACCTACTAAGATGTACTCAGAAGATGGCTTATAGCACATATCAAGATTAGTAGTAGCTTTCAGATATCTAAAGATCCTCTCAACAACTGTAAAGTGGGATTCTTTAGGGTTAGACTGAAATCTGGCGCACACACACACATTAAATAGAATATCAAATCTAAAAGTAGTTAAGTAGAGAAGATAACCAATCAGTCATCTATATACCTTTTGATCTACCTTTTTGTATGACGCATACTTATCAAGAGAACAAGTTGGATGCATAGGTGTAGACATGGCCTTACACTCATCCATTTTAATTTTCTTAAGCAGTTATCTTGTGTTTTTGGTCTCATAAACGAGTACACCATCTGGGTAGAGTTTGTTATAAGTAGAACAAAAAATGATATCATCAACATAGATTTGAGCAATAAGAAGCTAATTTTTAGATGATTTTTTAAATAAAGTATTGCCAACCTGACCTTCTTCAAAATCATTCTTTATTAAGAAGTTGCTTAGTCTATAATACTAAGCTCTTGGAGCCTATTTCAGACAATATCCAAAATTTCTTTAATTTAAAAATATGGTTTCAAAATTCATTATCTTCAAATCCAGGAGGTTGTTTGACATACACTTCTTCATTTATGTAACAATTTAGGGAAACACCTTTTACATCCATTTGATATCAAATTATTTTATTAAATATTGCGAAGGAAAGTAATGTTATTATAATCTCTAACCTTGCCATATGGGCAAAAAATTCATTGTAATCGATACCTTCCTACTGACTGTATCCTTGAGTTACAAGTCTAGCTTTTTTTCTAACAACCTCACCTTTCTTATTTAGTTTGTTTCTTAAAACCCACTTGATTCCAATTGACTTATTTTCTTTTGGATTTGGGACAAAACCCTATACGTCATTTTATTTTGAGTTGATTCAATTTTTCTTCGTAGTCCTTACCCATTCATCATCTGATATAGTTTTGCCTATAGTTGTAGGTTCAATTTCAGATGGTAGTCCAAACATGAATGTTTCTTTAAAAAAGAACATGGTTTTCAGACGATCATTTGCACTTCATATGATTAAAGAGTTTGAATGAGAAGATTTATAATTCCACCTAGTTTTTAATTCCTGGTGATCTTGATTTGTGGGAGGTTCATTATTGCTTGTTGTTGGGTTATTAAGCATATATTTTGATTCGTTTGAGGCTAGTTTTGTTGGTTCCTCTAATATACGTAGATCTAAAAAGTCTACATCTAGCTTTGATTTTTTATGATCTAGCTTTTCGGCATGAAACTTGACATGAAATGATTTCTCAACAATTCATATTACTCCGTTATATACTCTATAGGCTTTAGAATTTTTTGAGATCCTGAAAATGTGCATTTTTGAGATCGTGAATCAAATTTCCCAAGATTCTCTTTGGTATTCAAAATATAGCATATGCAACCAAACTGATGAAAGTATGAAATGTTGGGCTTTATTCCATTTTACAGTTCCTTTATAGTATTCATAATGAAAGTTCTTACTTTATGATGCATCTTTTATTGTTTCTTTCGATTAACATTGAGATACTTTTGGATATTTCAAAACCATCATTGTCTTTTGGAGCCTCATAGACATCTTAAACTTTTGACCGTGAATTTTATTATGGAAGGAATTATTTAAAATCAAATTTAAACACCGAAAATGACTGGTACTGTCCAAGGGTTAGGTCATTTGCAAAAGTTAATCATATATATGCTTTTATGAACCCTTGAACCATGGAAATTTAAAGCTAGTGGTTTTCTAGGGTTAGTGCCCTCGATCTTTTGGGTGACACATAACATTACCGAGGGCTACAACCCTCACTCTCTGACATCAGCATTTTCTAAGGGCCTTAGCCCTTGCCCCTTTCAGTATGCAAGTTCAGACTTCTTGTTCCCCATTTTTTACCTTCTTCTTGA
The DNA here is from genome assembly GCA_037974775.1 of Cicer pinnatifidum. Taxonomy (NCBI): domain Eukaryota; kingdom Viridiplantae; phylum Streptophyta; class Magnoliopsida; order Fabales; family Fabaceae; genus Cicer; species Cicer pinnatifidum. Next base: position 24,470,002 of record JBBPBR010000007.1, on the reverse strand, counting down.
TTTCTTCTCTTCTTCTTCCTTTTCTTCTTCAATTACAAACTCTCTATTTAATCTACTCTCATCTTTTTCTCACTTTCATTCTTTGTTATTCCATTTTTGTTTTCTCCTTACTATTAAGGTATGTAAAGTAATTTTTGTTATTTGTTTTTATTCCAATTTTTTTAATTACATTTTGAAATAATTTTTTAACTAGTTGTAGAGTTATCTTCCCTTATGGTTAGATTTTTAGTTTTATGGAGTTAAATAATATATTCAAATTGCATATTAATAATATTATGTCTAAAGCCCTTGTGTGCCTCTGATGTGCACAAACTAAGCATGCCTTCGAAGATTACATATCAAGATATCATTAGCTCTAAAGTGATTGTCGAAGCCATGCATTCAAAGCTCTAAAGAGATTATTCACAAGAAGATTTTGTCAAAACATTGTTCACAAGAAGATATGGCCAAAACATGGTTCACAAGAAAATATGGTCAAAATATTTTTCACAAAAAGATTCACTCACAATTTGTTTACAATAAGAAACATTCATAATTTGTTCACAAGAAGATACACTAAGAATTTATTCACAAGAAAGATATGATCTAGATTTTACATGAATAAAAGTGAAACCCTAACCTATTATATATATAGATACTCAAGGATTAGGATGAATTCAAAAAATTCATAAATCCATATAATTCAACAAAACTCTTGAGAGCTTAAATTTCCTAAGTATTCAAAGTTCAAAGAATTAACCCTTTTCATATTTTCTTCTTTAAACACATAGTCTTTTCCATTTTCTATCAATTAATCTCTTTCTCTCGCTCGCTTTCACGCTATTATAAGGAATGAGTGAGTTCTTCTTAAATACAAAACAAAAATGTTTGTTGAGAATGTTATTGATCGAAATCATCAATCACTACTCACATCAAATCACCCTTTAATGAGTATCCATATTTATCTTCGTAAATGACTTCGTATATCTTGGTATTTAAGGATAGGGAATCAGAGGATACTTTGATCAAGTCAAACATTAATGAATTTCACGCACATAGTAGATTCAAAATGTTTGTTATAGGATGTGAAGTTGCATTGTCTTCTTTAGATGTTGACTTTTCATAACATTGACTTTATCAGAAGAAGCACAAAAGTCTAGAGTTAGACAATCAGATACTAGATGTGATAAGTAGAGGGAGAAGTATTAACCGGTTTGTCACGCTTATCAGAAGCAGAGGTATACGAATTTTGTTACGCTTGTCAATAGCAGGGGTAGAGGAATTCATTTTACGCTTCTTAGAGGAAGAAACAAAGGTAGAAGAATTTTTGTTACGCTTTTCAGAGAAAGCGATAGGAGAATTCTTTTTAAGCTTGTTAGAGGTAGAAGCATGAGAATTCTTGTTATGTTTGTCATAGGAATAGGCAGAAGAATTCTTGTTACGTTTGTCAGAGGCTGAGGTAGGAGATTCTTGTTATGCTTGTTAGAGGTAGAGGATTATAATCCATGTTTAGGTTTATCAGAGGCAACGGAGGTATTACGTTGCTAACATCCCAGAGTTAACTAAAGCTTGTGATAATAATGGTGAATGTAACAAGACTTACATTGTAAAGCTGAAGTGAAGTCTTGGTTTCTTTTTCCTTCATCCAATTATCATAAGATAGAACTTATATATTGCCACACATGTTATGTTGTGATTGTTTTGCAATATTTCTTTTGCTTTATTATATCTTGCTCTTTTAGAAGATCTCTAACATACTTGTTAATATAACTCTTGCCTTTTAGCTGCACACGTAGCATATACAGTTAGGGTATAGTTTTTCTTTATTTGTTTGTATTTTTTACTATCAAACAATTAACCAAATGATTGGATTTTAAAATACTTTTGCACTAATAGCTGAAACACCAATCATGGTACTTAGACAGTGGATGCTCATGACACATGAAGGGAGAAAAGTCTAAAATCCAATATCTGACCCACAGGAACAGATGATTTGGAGGCGATCAAAAGGGTAAGATCATTTGACACGACACATAAAGTAATGGTTCTCTTCCATCTATTAAGAATGTTTATTTGTAAAAGGACTAATGCATAATCTACTAAGCATAGGTCAATTAAATAACATTGGTTATGATCTAGTCTTCCCTCAAAATTCATGTACGATAATAAGTCAAACAGATGGATCCATACTATTTACTAGCCAAAGAAAAAACAACATTTACAAAATAAATTTATCTAATTTAAACAAACAAGACGTCAAGAATCTCATGTCTATAAGCGAAAAACAATCATTATGGCACCAAAGACTAGGACATGCCAACTTAAGGTTAATCTAAAAAATTATAAAGACTTGAATTTGTCAGATTCTTTTCTAATGTAAGTATAAACTAGATGTTCTTTGTGAGGTATGTTAGAAACGGAAACAGACAAAATCTTATTTTTCTTCCGAAAACATTGTTTTTCATATCTATACCAATTGAACTTTTACATATTGATCTATTTAGTCCTGTAAAGACCGCCTCTAGCAATGATAAAAAGTATTGACTCGTTATTGTTGATGACTATTCCAAATAGGCATGTGTAAAGTTCATAAAACAAAAAGATGAGTCACATAATGTTTTCACTACCTTATGCAAACAAGTGCAAAATGAATTTTTTTTGTATAACAATGATTCGTAGTGATCATGGAGGTAAATTTAAAAACAAATATTTTAAAATTTTTTGTGAAGAGAATGACATTTTACATGAACAATGTAGTAGAAAGAAAGAATAGATCTCTTCAAGAAATTACATGCACCATGATTCACGAAAAGAATGTTGCCAAACACTTTTGGGCAGAAGCATTGAACACAACGTGTTACATTCAGAATAAAATCTATATTTGACTTATTTTCAATAAAACTCCTTATGAATTTTGGAAGGGAATAAAGCCAAACATTTCATATTTTCATCAGTTTTGGTGTATTTTCTATATTTTGAACACCAAAGACAATTTTGGCAAGTTTGACTCACGATCTCAAAAGTGCATCTTTTTGGGATAACTCTAAAAAATCTAAAGTCGATAAAGTATACAAAAAAGAAACACTAATTATTGAAGGATCAATCCACGTCAAGTTTGACAAAAAAAAGCTTCACCATAAAAAGTCAAAGCTAGACGTAGACTTTGCAGATCTACAAGTTTCAGAGTAACCAAATGTTTCTAGAGGAACTAAATACATCAGATGAGCTAGATAAATTTGAGAAATTTTCAAAATCTGTTCAAAGTGAATCAAAAGATACACCAACAACTCAAATGATCCTTTGAAAACCATATATGCCTTTAAGAAGACATCTATGTTTGGATTACTGCCTGAAATTGAACCTACATCCATAGGCAAAGCACTATTAAATGATTAATGGATATTGGCTATCCAAGAAGAGCTGAATCCATTCAAAAGGAATGATGTATGAGATGTAGTCCCCAAACCAAAATAAAAGAAGGCAATTAGAACCAAGTGTTTTTTCATAAACAAACTCAATGAGAAAGGTGAAGTGGTTAGAAACAAAGCTAGACTTGTAGCCTAAGGATACATTTAAGAAGAAGGTATTGATTACACTAAAACTTTCTCCCCTGTAGAAACGTTAGAGGCTATCAGACTTTTACTTTCGTTTGTTATATTTAATAAAATTACTCTATATCAAATGGATGTGAAAAACACTTTCTTAAATGGTTACGTAAATGAAGAAGTGTATGTCAAACAACCTCATAGATTTGAAGACAACTAATTTCTAGACCATGTCTTCAAGCTAAAGAAATCTTTATACAGTCAAAAACAATCTCCAAGAGCTTGGTATGATAGACTAAACAACTTTGTTTTAGAAAATAGTTTTGAAAGAGATCAGGTCGGCACTACTTTATTTAGAAAATCATCTAAGAATGACCTTCTCATTCTCCAAATAGATGTTGATGATATTAATTTTGTTCTACTAACAGCAATCTCGGCCAGGAACTTTCTATGTTAATGCATAATGAATATGAGATAAGTATGATGAGAGAATTGATATTTTTTCTGTGAATTCAAATTCATCAAACCTTAGAGGGTGTACTTGTTCACTAGATCAAATAAACACAAGAACTGCTTAAGAAGTTTAAAATGGATTATTGTATGTCAATGTCCACACCTATGCATCCAACCCATCCTCTAAGTATAGGTTATTAGGTTTCTTTAATGCTGATTATTTTGGAGATAAACTAGAAAGGAATAGCACCAACTAGTCAAGCATAAGATAAAGCATTATTGCTTTGTCTATAGTAGAAGTAGAGTATATCTCAACAGCTAATTGCAACACTCAATTGTTGTGTACGAATCATCAACTAGAATATTTCAAACTGTATGAGAGTAACATTCCTCTCTTCTATGACAACACTTCAGCCATATGTTTAACCAAAAACTCTACTCTACATTCTAGGGCAAAACATATAGAGATTTAGCATCACTTTATTACGGATTATGTCCATAGCGGTATTTTAGACATTATATTTGTTGACACTGATCATCAGCGGGATGATATTTTCACAAAATCCTTTGCTAAGGAGAAATTCAATCTTATAAAGAAACATCTAAATATACTATTTATCAAATAATGATGTTTAAATCCTCCATATGTCTTGCCTCTAGTAAAATAAAGTGTCTGGTTAAAAATATGTTTTATCTACCTCTAATGACATTAAATTTATTTGTGCCATTGGTTTATCTAAATTCAATTAATTGTGAATATGTAGGTTTTTATTTTTGTGAGTTGTCATACTTTGACAGGTGTCTCACACGTGCCTCTAGCACTCTCTTTTGAACTCAACCGTTTTGGCTTTTAAATTTTTTTTACTCAAAACTCTCACAACAACCACACTTTCATTCTTTGCAACTCGTTTAACTTTTCACTCTACCTAAAACTCTCCTGCATCAATGGCTTTAATCTTTTCCTCAATCCCCTCAACTACCAATGTTTCCTACGTTCCAACGTTTCAATGCAACCTACATCATTTTGAGATTTTCCACAAATTAAAATTCGATCTTGCAAACCTAGTTGAGAACGATTTCAACTTCATCGATGACCAAGTTTAGGTAGACTGGCTTGATTACTTAAACCTAGGACAAGACATTGCTTTGGTTATCCTGGTAAAATAGTTTTAGAGGTTTGTTGATGCAACCATCGACAATAAGGTTTCAAGTATTGTGATAGGTCTTACTATCAATATCACTTAGAAATCCCTTGCTACCATCACAAGATGCCTAGATGAAGGCATGATACTTGAAAATGGGTTTGAATCAAGGGTTGGAACCTTCATAATCAACAAGGAACTCTTCAAAGACCGAAATGTGAGTTCCAAGTTTGTTCATCTTAAACCTAAGTATTATTTTCTCTTCGAAATCCTTATTGGGTGTGTGGTGTTCAACGGTGGGTTGGTGAACTATGTTAGCAAAGACCACAAAGGTCTAATGTGGAACATCTCTTGATGTATTAATACAAACCTTCCTCACATCATCTTGGAGCACTTGTGTTCCTACATTATCAACTCCAGAATTAGAAAAATCAAGACTATTCCTTACCCGAGACTCATAATTGTTGTACTCATGTATACGTCTCTCATTTAGGCTTTGGATGAAGCTGGAGGTTAGGTTGAAGAGGAACACTTGGTATCATCCTCTACTCCCATATTCAATATCTCAAATTTTATCAAGATGAGGTTGGTGTCCCCCATGCATTAAATTCGACCCACTAGTGACGCTAAAAATAATGGGTAAAGCAAGTGGAGTTTTGGCTGCTCCTTTAGAGGTTTATGACTCTAATGCTCCTATATTCTCTGAATACCACAAAGAAGTTGTTATGGAATATCTAAGCATGTGCTAGTCTAGAAAATATGTGGCTCTAGTTTGTTTGCCTTTACCTCATGTTGAACATGTCTTTACGAAGAAACGAAAACCTCTCATCAAAGGAAGAAACGTAAGGTGAGTTCAAACTCTGAATGCTTTATTCCTCTCTATGTCCTTGACCTTGTACCGACTCCTCATGTTCTCTATACCCAACCAATAAACATTGTTCAATGTGCAATAAAAACGTAAAAACTTTTATACTAATTCATAAAAACTATTACTATATATAGTTTCTCTTACAAGGAGATTTTTCCTTAATAGAACCAACGATATAATCCTCTATAGAAAACTGGTTCTATAGCTACGAGTGTTATTTGTCAGTGCAAAAGTATTTTTAGATACAATCCTCTCATAGAGGTTTTGATGATAACAAAAACAAACAAATAAAGAGCTTTTATCCCATAACTGTATATGTTAAAGTGTGCAGATTAAAGGCAAAAGTCATAACTATCCATTCTAAAGTAGCTTATACTACAAGTATATTAAATACCTATTGTATGTATAGAAGTACGCCTAAGAGGGGGGTGAATTAGGTGTTAGTAAATTTTCGTGTTTTTAGTAATATGGTAGTTGAATTTTTTGAGTTTAATCAAATGCCTACTAATAATAAAGTGCAGTAAGTAAATGGACACTTTAAGATTTATCCTGGTTCCCCTTATAACCAAGGGTACGTCCAGTTCTCTTGCACACCACAAGAGATTGATCCAATACTTGTCAGAAAACGTACAACTCCCACCCTGGGATTCTTGCTACAAACTTCTAACAATACTTCTAAGATAGCACACCACTATCTTAGATTAAGCTATCTTTTAGAAAGTCCTACTTTCTATCACAAGTGATACAATAAGATTTGAATAAGAATAAGGTGAGGTATATTGATAAACAATCCAATAAAAATTCAAGTACTTGAGAACCTTTAAGAATGATATGAAAATGGAATGCAAGTACTTTGTAAAAATTAGAATTTTGTTCAAAGTTGTTCAACGTATTGATTCAAGGATTGTCCATAAACATCCCTTCAGATTCGTGGCCATTGATCTAAGAGGTTTGATGAAAAAATACAATGTTCTAGAGCCATCCCAGATCTGAAAAATTGTATTATTTCCAGTTGTATTCGAATACAGGATATGTGTATTCAAATGCACCTCTTTGTAACGTTCAAAAATATTCAAAATTTACATCTTGTATTCGAATACAAATTGGTGTAGTCGAATACAGATTAGTGAAAATTTGCCACTAACTTACCTTGTATTTGACTACAGATGGTTGTAGTCGAATACACATATAAGAATTTTGGCCACTGACTTGAAGTGTATTCGACTACACATAGTTGTAGTCGAATACAACTTTTAGATTTTTGCTTCTGACTTAAGTTGTATTCGAATACAAGATGGTGTATTCGAATACACTTATGTAATTAGTCAAAAATATGATTTTAAATACTTTGTTAATGTTGTTTTGACTTTTGAAACTATTTTAAATGCAAGTGTAAATGTGACTTGTTCTCAAGTATTTGAAATATTGGTATGTATCATATACCTTTACATTTTATCATCTATTTTTTGGATTTGAAGCTTATTTTGATCTTCTTTTTGATCTCGTTGCATTGACCATAATTTGTGATCTTTGTCTTTATCAAAAACATGTAGTTTACATTCTCCCCCTTTTTGATTATGACAAAATGTTGTTGTTGTGGAGAGATTGTGTAGTTTGAATCATTGCTCCCCCGTAATAGATGCGTACTCCCCCGTTGTATGTGATTAATTGAAAAATTGTTTTGAGTACCTACAAAGTTTGAAATGCAACAACAATACCAAATTTATCCTCCTTTTGACATGATCAAAAAGAAGAAAAAATTTAGAAAAAGAGACATGCAATAATATCAATACAAAACAAAACATAATCCAAACGACAAATTAGTACATAAAACAAATATCAGAGTAGTACATAATACAAACTGTCAAATCAGTACAAATACATGCGAAATAGCGAACTTAATCAAAATCTGTTGGAATGTGAAAATGATCAAGTTTGTCCGATAATTGACTAATGTCCTGAGATACAGCGTCATGATTGCGAGCAATAGTAGCTTCAATGTTCTGGAAGCGAGTATCGATAGAAGTGGTCAGATTTTCGAATTGAGTTTGGAAGAAGGTTTGGAAGGAATCAAGGCGGATCATGAGCATTTGATTGGAGATATAATCATCATCAGAGGTTGTTTCCTCGCCATCTTCATCATCCTGGGGAGCAGCATTGGAGGGTCCAGCAGTGTCCTCTTGAGCAGTATCAGATGGTTGACCATAATCACCTTTATGCACAAACATGAAATTCATAATTTGTAATTCAAACTCTGAAATTTGGGAGTAATTTCCAGCCTTTGGAACTAGAATGTAACTAAGGAAATAGTGCAAAAGGCGATAATTAACGGTAAGATTTCCCACTCCATACTATTGCTGGGCATATTTGGAACCAGCCTAAGTCCTCTTTTTTCCATTGTGCATCTGTCAAACCGACATAGGGAAACATACGCATCATACTTAGAGATATCACCCCATTCACACAATTTGTTGGGACAAAACTTTTCACCATTAAAGGGAATATTCAGAATTTCTCCGATGGTTTTGGTATTTAACCGAATGGTTTTACCCTTAACTCGAGATACTAGCAGTTTTCCCTCTTGGATGAGATTGCAATAAAAAACCCTAACCAAGTCTGGATAAACAGGACCTTTGTAACCTATAAACTCTTCAACATGTTGTGCTTTGAGTAACGCAGGAAATTTAAAGTCATAGAAAGAGTTTAAGGTACAATATTTTAGAATGATAAGTCGCTTGTCAGAGTAGAATGTGCGAAAACGATCAATTTCTTCCGGTTTGTGTAGAAGTCGGGATAGATCCGTGATGTTAGGGTTCCTTGTTCGTTTTCTTGAGGGACCTACTGCTGCATGCTTGGTTCGTGGTCCTCGTTTGCGGGCATCCATGGTGAGAAAGGAGGTTTTGGTGAAAAATGGGTTTGAGAAAAAAAAATGAGTAATATTTGAGAAATTTGATGATGAATAACAAGAAAGAAGGAAAGAGTAATGTAGTTTGGAAGGTTGGGTGAATGGGTAACTGAGTGAAAAGAGGATGGACGAGATTTTGGGAGAAGAGAGAAAAAGCTACAGCTGTGTATTCGAATACCAAATAGAAAATAACCCTAAAAATGTCAATCAGCTTTTATATATGGGCAAAAACGCGAAGGTGTATTCGACTACACCTTCTTGTATTCGAATACACATTGTTCTGGGAACGTGTATTCGACTACACATAAGATGTATTCGAATACAGGAAATTCTGGGAAAGTATCTATTCGAATACAGATATTGGTATTCGACTACATAAGTACAGTTTTGCTTAAAAACTGAGTTTTTATGAAAATCGCATCATGTAATACACAAATTTATATATCAAAAAGCAATAATCATCAAGAAATAAGAGAGATGACAAACTATATGTATCATGCAATTTTAAAGATCATTTTCATTTAGAGTACCAAGTTCTCTTCGGATCTTATAAAATGAGTCCTTAGGTAAAGGTTTTGTAAAGATATCAGCCAATTGATTGTGTGTAGCAACAAATGTTACCTCAACATTACCTTTAAGCACATAATCCCGTAGAAAATGATGTCGGATATCGATATGTTTAGTTCTAGAGTGCATGATTGGATTCTTTGAAATGTTTATTGCACTTGTGTTATCACATCTTAAGGGAATGCATCCGAGATCAACTCCATAGTCATGTAATTGTTGTTTGAGCCAGAGAATCTGGGCACAACAACTTCCTGCTGCAATGTATTCAGCTTCAGCAGTACTAAGTGCAACACACGCTTGCTTTTTACAAGACCATGAAACTAGAGTATCCAACTAGGCTACATATGCTAGCCTTGGGGTACCATAGGCCTACATTTGTCGTTCCTTTCAAATACTTCATAATTCTTTTAACAGCTACTAGATGTGATTCTTTCAGATCCGCCTGAAATCTTGCACACAAACAAACACTAAACATAATATCTGGCTGGCTGCCCGTTAGATATAATAAGGATCCAATCATACCTCGATATTTGGATATGTCGATTGAAATTCCTGATGCATCTTTATCAACATATGTTCCGGAGCCCATTGGAGTTGTACTTTCTTTGCAATTTTCCATTTCAAATTTCTTTAGTAATTCTTTACAATATTTTGCTTGATTGATGAAGATGCCGTGCTCAAGTTGCTTGATATGAAGTCCAAGAAAATAGTTTAATTTTCCCATCATGGACATTTCAAATTCTCCTTGCATTATTGAAGAGAATTCTTCACATATGTCCTTGTTGGTTGATCCAAATATTATATCATCAACATAAATTTGGACCAATAATGTGTGACCATTATCTCTTTTGACAAATAATGTTTTATCAACCTCCCCTTTGTCAAATCCTCGTGCACATAAAAAGGTGCTTAATCTGTCATACCAAGCTCTTGGAGCTTGTTTTAGACCATAAAGAGCCTTTTTTAATTTGTAGACATGTGAGGGATTTTTGGAATCTTCAAACCCAGGGAGCTGTTTGACATAAACTTCTTCATTTATGTATCCATTGAGAAAGGCACTCTTCACATCCATTTGATATAACTCAAAATTCATGGAACAAGCATACGATAGTAGTAAACGTATTGCTTCTAATCTTGCTACCGGAGCAAATGTTTCGTCAAAATCTATCCCTTCCTCTTGATTGTATCCTTGAGCGACCAATCTAGCTTTGTTGCGAACAACTATGCCATTCTAATCTAGTTTATTTTTAAACACCCATTTTGTACCAATGATGTGCTTATTTCCAAGATTAGGAACAAGTTCCCATACTTGGCTTCTTTCAAATTGTTTAAGTTCTTCTTGCATGGCAAGTATCCATTGATCATCTTTAAGTGCTTCACCAATTTTGGAGGGTTCGATTTGAGAAACAAAAGCCATGTTTAAGCAAGCATCTTGCAATTTTAATCTTGTCGTGACTCCTTTATTGATATCACCTATGATATTATCAATTGGGTGATATCTATGGGTTCTCCATTCTTTAGGAAGATCATCACTTTGCCTTTCAATATTGACTTCACTTTCTTGATCTAGTTGATTAGTTTGAAATTCTTTGCTTGGATCATCGCTTTCAAAAACATCATCATCACAAGAAATAATATTTTCCTCTTTTACGGGGTTAGTTTCATCAAAAGTTACATGCATTGATTCTTCAACTAATAAAGTTCTTTTATTGAAAATTCTAAATGCTTTACTAGATAAAGAGTAACCAAGAAATATACCTTCATCAGCTTTTTCATCAAATTTTCCAAGGTTGTCTTTACCGTTGTTTAACACAAAGCACTTACATCCAAAAATGTGGAAGTGAGAGATATTGGATTTTCTTCCTTTGTAAAGTTCATACGGAGTTTTCTTAAGAATTGGCCTAATGATTACCCGGTTGGAAACATAGCATGGTGTGTTTACCGCATTTGCCCAAAAATATTTTGGTAGATTTGAGTCGCTTAGCATAGTTCTAGCGAGCTCTACCAAGGATCTGTTCTTTCTCTCAACAACCCCGTTTTGTTGTGGTGTCCTTGGTGCAGAAAAATTGTGGAAAATGCCATTTTCTTCACAAAATTCTTCAAATGAAGTATTTTGAAATTCTCTTCCATGATCACTTCTAATTGATACAATTTTGGCAGATTGTTCGTTTTGGACTAGCTTGGCATAGTTTTTAAATGCCTTAAAAGCTTCATTTTTACTTGCCAAAAATAAGGTCCAAGTGAACCTTGAGTAATCATCAACAATAACTAGTCCATATGAGTTTCCACCAAGACTTTTGGTTGTTGATGGACCAAACAAGTCCATATGTATCAATTGTAGTGGTCTAGAGGTTGAAATGACATTTTTAGGCTTGAAAGAACTTTTTGTTTGCTTGCCTTTTTGACATGCGTCACACAATTTATCCTTTATAAATTTCATTTTTGGTAAGCCTACAACAAGATCATGCTTGACCAATTTGTTTAAATGATCCATGTGAATATGAGCAAATCTCTTATGCCATAGCCAAGCATCATTATTGTCGCTTACCAAAAGACATTTCATTTTTAGGGATAAATCGTCAAGTATAAAAATGTTTTTGAAACGCTTACCAACAAATTGAGTTTCATTTGTAGCTTCATTTTGGATGATGCACTCATCTTTATTAAAAATTATCTTGTATCCTTTGTCGCAAAGCTGGCAAATGCTTATGAGATTGTGTTTTAGACCTTCAACATATAAGACATCTTCAATCGAGGGGGATGGTGTTGTACCGACTTTTCCAATGCCTAAATTTTTTCCTTTGTTGTTGTCTCCATATACTACATGTCCCTTTGACTCAAGTGTTAAGGCTGAAAATTTTGTTACATTACCCGTCATATGTTTAGAGCATCCACTATCTAAGTACCACATATTTGAAGTATCTTGCTTGCATACCTACAAAATTGAAATCAAACTTTATTAGGTACCCAATGTGCTTTGTGTCCTTGATGGTTAGTACCTTTCTTTACCCATATGTAATGTCCACTTGGAACACTAATGTTTCTAATGTGACATGTATTAGGTGTATGACCATGAAGACCACAATAAGAACAAGTAGGTTTAAATATGTTTTTAATAGCATATGTATGAGATTTATTTTGAATAGTTTTCTTATTATAAAGATGATCCTTTTTCATAAATATAATCTTTTCTTGATTAGATTGATTACTTGCTTTAACAAAAATAGTCTTATTCAAGTTTGGTTTATCAAATTTTGAATATCCAAGACCACTTTTGTCATTTGAGTATCTTTGCATATTTAAGACATTTTCCAATCCTAATTGTCCCTTTTCGTATCGTTCAATCACCCTATTTAATTGAACAATTTTGCAAGAGAGGGAATCACATTTATTGCATGTAACATTCTGTTTTATTTTTTCAGAATTTTTCTCCATAATGTCAACTTTTTCTTGTAGACTAGAGATTTGTTTCTTTTGTGTTGACACTAGTTTACACAGATTTTTACATTCAATAAGTAATTCCTTTATTGCGTTTTGAGCATCATTGGATTCTATAATTAATTCATTATTAGTTTTATTATGATGAGAAGAGTCTATATTACTAACCTCTTCTTCATCATCTGATTGATGCGATGCCATTAATGCAACATTGGCGCATTCTTCACTTTATGTTTCTGAAGATGAACTTACTTCGTTGTCATCACAAGCTATGTATGCCTTCTTGAAGTATTTCTTTTTGATGGCATTCTTCTTAGCAAGGTTTGGATAATCTGCTTTAATATGTCCTTGTTTTCCACATTCAAAGCAAGTGAAGTTTTGATTTGATGTAGAATTATCTTTCTTCTTGAAACTTTTCTTTTTGAATGTTCTGTCATTTTTAAGAAACTTACCAAATTTCTTAACAAGAAAGATAATATTTTCATCTTCATCTGAATCGTCGTCCTTGATTTGTTCTCTTGATTCGGTCTTTAGAGCAATATTTTTGGTCTTCTTTTCTTGACTTTCATTTTGTTCTAGCCTTCCAAGTTCGATTTCGTGCTCTTGATTCGGTCACTTTTGGTTGCCAGGCCCTTGTCAATGATCTTAGTACTTTTAGATTTAATTTATCATTGGTGAAGATTTTTCCGAGTGCTGTCAAGTGATTGGTTAAGTGGGAGAACCTTTTCTGTAAGTCTAGAATAGACTCTCCGGGCTGCATTCGAAATAACTCATATTCTTGTGATAGTGTGTTGAGTTTAGATCTTTTTTACCTCAATGGTGCCTTCGTGAGTTATTTCCAACGTATCCCATATTTCTTTTGTTGTTTTGCAGTGAGATATACGGAAAAATTCATCCATTCCTAGTGCAGATTGTAATATATTCTTAGCCTTCTTATCGAACATCACTTTTTTTTTATCATCATCAGTCCAAGAATTTGTTATCTTTATTTCTTCTTTGTTATTGATGACAGTTTTTGGAATATGAGGACCATTTTCAACTGCATCCCATATGTCGTCTCCTTGTGCTTCAAGATACGCTTGCATACATATCTTCCAAAAATCGTAGTGTTCTCCAACAAAACATGGTGGCTTGGTACTGCTACCACCGTCTCTAAAAACTGGTTGTGCGGAAGCCATGAGTAATTGATCGAGGAATAAGTTACCTTAACCTGCTCTGATGCCAATGGTAATTATAGAAGTACGCCTAAGAATGGGGGGTGAATTAGGTGTTAGTAAATTTTTGTGTTTTTAGTAATATGGTAGTTGAATTTTCTGAGTTTAATCAAATGCCTACTAATAATAAAGTGCAGTAAGTAAATGGACACTTTAAGATTTATCCTGGTTCCCCTTATAACCAAGGGTACGTCCAATCCTCTTGCACACCACAAGAGATTGATCAAATACTTGTCAGAAAATGTACAACTCTCACCCTGGGATTCTTGCTACAAACTTCTAACAATACTTCTAAGATAGCACACCACTATCTTAGATTAAGCTATCTTTTAGAAAGTCCTACTTTCTTTCACAAATGATACAATAAGATTTGAATAAGAATAAGGTGAGGTATATTGATAAACAATCCTATAACAATTCAATTACTTGAGAACCTTTAAGAATGATATGAAAATGGAACGCAAGTACTTTGTAAAAATCAGAATTTTGTTCAAAGTTATTCAACGTATTGATTCAAGGATTGTGTTCCTTTTGATCTGAAGTTATGGGGTATTTATACTCCATAAACATCCCTTCAGATTCGGGGCCATTGACCCAAGAGGTTTGATGAAAAAAATACAATGTTCTAGAGCCATCCCAGATCTGAAAAATTGTATTGTTTCCAGTTGTATACGAATACAGGATATGTGTATTCGAATACACCTCTTTGTAACGTTCAAAAATATTCAAAATTTACATCTTGTATTCGAATACACATTGGTGTAGTCGAATACAGATTAGTGAAAATTTGCCACTGACTTACCTTGTATTCGACTAAAGATGGTTGTAGTCGAATACACATATAAGAATTTTGGCCACTGACTTGAAGTGTATTCGACTACACATAGTTGTAGTCGAATACAACTTTTAGATTTTTGCTTCTGAATTAAATTGTATTCGAATACAAGATGGTGTATTCGAATACACTTATGTAATTAGTCAAAAATATGATTTTAAATACTTTGTTAATGTTATTTTGACTTTTGAAACTATTTTAAATGCATGTGTAAATGTGACTTGTTCTCAAGTATTTGAAATATTGGTATGTATCATATACCTTTACATTTTATCATCTATTTTTTGGATTTGAAGCTTATTTTGATCTTGTTGCATTGACCATAATTTGTGATCTTTGTCTTCATCAAAAACATGTAGTTTACACCTATAAATGGAGAAAGTTATAATTTAACAACATAAATACTGCAAAAACAAGCACAACAAAGCATGTGCCTCAATTTAAGTTATATCCTTTGATAACTAGACAAAGGGAAAAAAAAAAAACACAAGACTTCAAATCAGCTCTACAACCAAAGTATGGTTACACGTGCCTTTGTTGTCGCAAGCTTCAGTTTAATCTGGGATACCAAATATGTTTACCTAGATTTCCTCTGGATTTGTAAGTAAGGCCTTGGTTCTATTACCTTTGATGGATTCAAGCAACAATTTGCCTATAATAAGTGTGACAAGCAATATTCTACCTCTGCCTCTTATAAGCGTGACAACCTAAAAATTTGCCTTTGCCTCTAATAAACATGACATGCAATGATCTGCCACTACCTCTCATAAGCATGATAAGCAATAATTTGCCTCTTACTTTGATAAGTGACATGTAAATAATGTGCCTTTACCTCTAATAAGTGTGATAGGCAAGTAACTGCCTCGACCTCTAATAATCACATCAAGCACTTGATCGTCTAACTATGAATAAGTATGTATCCTCTGCAATGCCATGAGAAAGTGAATGCGCTAAAGAAGTCAAAAATCCGATGAAAGTTAAAGCTCCAAAGAAGACAAAGCAATCTCATATCCTCTTATGAACATTTTGAATCTGCTACGTGTCTCAAAGTCTTCAAGGTTTAATTTTATCATAGAATCCTTTGATTCCTTATCCTCATTACAAAGATACTCCAAATTATTCACGGATATATTAATGAACACTTATTAAAGACTATTGCGCCTTAAATGGGGATTGAAGATCTCTAACGATAACATTCTCAACAAAAACTTCATCTATGTATTTAAAAAGGAACTCACTCAGTCCTTTTGAAGAGAATGAGGGAGATTATTTTTGAAAGAAAATAAAAAGGCTATGTGTTAAGAAGAAAATCTAAAAAAACCACGAACACACCAGACTAAAAGAATGAGTGAACTATACTCTCATAAAGAGTTATTAGAGTTGATATAAATCAATCAAAGTTTTCTCACACACTTGTACTAATATAGGAATCATTCTATAACATCCTCTCAATGACATGGATAATCATAAAAACATACTTTGTCTCAAATCAGAAACAAACTATAATTGATATAAATTAGGCCGATAGTGGGAACTATCCTCTCATCCTCAAGAGCTACCTGAAAAGGTACAATGACTCTCATAAATCTGAATGGCATGATGCCAAAACGTTGAAGAAGGTTATGGGGACGAAAATCTAGATAGGCTAGAGAAAACTACTCCAAGTTTAAAGAGGCATAGTAAAGAATACTTGTATGTTGTTTATGGAAATATTGGATTATGCCCCCGACATTACTAAGGAAAAATATCTCTATAAGGGGAGGACTTGATATAGCAACATTTTCTCGTGACCTATTATAAAATATATATGTCTTCTTTATCCTCTTCTGTTTATTTATCTCTTTTAAAAGTAAGTTGAATGTTTTGATAAAGAACAGTTTTAGTAAGAAAATAGAAATAGTTTTGAGAAATGGAAAAACATAATTCCAACACACTATTGCTATATTTCTTCCTTCTCTTACAGAGATATTTTTCCTCAATAAAGTCGAGGGCTTAATCCAATATTTTCATAAACAGAAAAGATCCTTATACATTGGAATTACTAGAAAAATGGTCTAAAAGGAAGTTTGCTCTTAAATTGTTTTCGATATTTGCATATCTCTTTCAAAACATGATTTGACAAAGTCTAATCGCAAGGGCTATAATTGCTTATCTATTGCAGAACATCTATTTTCTCAAATACCAATTTCATCTCATTTCTAAGGTTTTTTTTTTTGGGTACTAAGTAGTCCGTATGCAAATCACTCTTCAATGATATTTCGAATAATAAAGTAAAATCTATGTATTGAGACAAATGAATACTCAAAGACAAGAATAAACATGAATAAGGATTTTTACTGTGTCCCTTGTAACAGAGTAATCATCTCAAAGTCATATCTATATGAGAGACACTTACTCAAATTAAATTATCTAACAAAATACCTCTATGTGTGATTAGCTCTCTTTTGGACAACAGATTAATACTCATGGTGTATTTTCTCCTTTAAGATATGTTTTTTTATGTTTTGAAAAATTCATTCCTTTCATTCTGTCTTATGATTGGTTTCTTTTTTTTTTTTTAAATTAATCACTGACAAACTGGACAAAACTAGTATGCTTTTGTAAAGCATAGTGAATTAATAAGTGAGAAGATTCTATTTGATAGGATTGCTATGCTTCCTATAATAGGAATACTATGCTTCCTATAATAGGAATAAGTATTAATGGATACAACATAATTTTTAGTGGAAATTAATTGAAACGTTATAATGCATTTTAACAATGAATCAAACTAGTCAAGGATAAACTTTATTAAACTTCTATGCTCCAAATGTATGTTCAAACTTAAAGGTAATCCTTTAGAAGAAATTAAATCTATCAATCAACATTTTTTTTTTGGAACGTTGAATGTCAAAACATCAAGGATCCTCATCAGAAAAAGATGATGCAACTGAAATTTAAGAAACCAGATTATCCTCAAAGAAGTTTGTACTACATAATGAGAAACCTTGGCAATCCTTTGGCAACAAGGTCTGAAGCATTTCCTTTGTATGTTCAAGGACAAGGTTTTCACCTCTGGTTCTTAACTCATCATCAAAACTCATCTATGGGAAATAAAAAGCACTAGAACAAATTACTTCATTTACTGATTTAGAAGGAAGATTTGAACCAAGAAAACTTTGTGTCTGGTTAGAGGATCATATGATAAAAAATCCAACTAACTCTGATATGACACGTGAAATAAAAATTCTAAATTACACTCGTTTGTCATCGTTGTATACCAACTCTATATTTAGAGAAAATTTTGCAAGACAAGTCAGAGGGATTAAAGAAAATGAATGATTGCATTATCTCCTTTTCTTTGGTTAAGTCTAGAAAGTTAGAAGATATGTTCCTGATTATGAAAGACTTCGTCATCATTAAATAAGATGAAAGTTCAAAAACGGAAGACTCATACTGAAGATGTTAAATAAAAGAACTTAGTTTATTTATATATTAGGAATTGGTAATTAAAACCTAATATGTAATATAAATTAATGGATTTGGTCTAGTCAACCTTAGAAAGATTAGGACTACAATTTCCTTTAGCCCTTTTGTAACAAGTTTTGGAACCAAGATCGTTTTATACTTAGAGTTTTGATGTTAACAAAACTATTTTATGAGAAAAATATATTTAACATCACAGAGTATGAAAGAAGATTCATTTTTTTGATGGAAAATCTTTGACCAAGATTTGATTCATATTTATAATTGATGGAAAATCTTTGACCAAGTTGAAAAGAAGATATGGTCAAGATTTGAAGAAGATATTATCAACATCTTATCAACAATAAGATATGGATTGTTTACCAGATGATTTAATCAAGATTGATCTACAACAAGATATGAATTATTAAAAACAAGATTTGATCAATATTTATCACAAGATATCAATTATTTACAAGAAGATTTGTTCAAGATTAATCTTCAAGAAGTTATTATTTATTTTTTAAAATATTTGATCAAGATTTGTATCAAGAAGATATGAATTATTTACAGGAAAGTTTGATCAATATTTATCACAAGAAGATTTTAGTTATTTACA
>JBBPBR010000007.1:24429867-24450917 GCA_037974775.1 Cicer pinnatifidum | reverse complement strand
TTTATCATAAGAAGATATGAATTATTTACAACAAAATTAATATGAAGAATTTACAAACTCAATCTAACCAGAATATAAACATTGTAAATTTGATGAACCTAAAAACTCATTATGAATATAATACGACCTGAGTCAACCTGAAGAATTTAGAAACTAAATCTAAACAAAATACAAAACAAAATCAACCTAGAAAAACTGCTCAAATTGGATTAAAAAATAAAGAATTGGCTAAAGAACATGTTATTAAAAAACATTTTATTTAAAATTATTTTTAAATAAGATCATTGTTGAAAAAGCTAGGAATAAAGATACAATTCAAAACAAGCAAGCACTAAATTGAAGCCCTAATTTTATCCATAAATAGATACTCAAGACTGAAGAAGTAGATCGTCAAAAAATCATAAAAGAGTAGGAGAAATTAAGTCTCCAAATTCATATTAGAGTTCAAAGAGAGAAACACTTGTTTGAATGAAAAAAAAATATCTTCTTAGTGTTTTTCTTAGAGTTTGATAGTCACTATTATAATTAGCTTGTTAAAAGAAACTACTCAAGTTCCAAACCTTTGTATTCAAACACAATATAGGTGTTATTGTGCCTTCAGCAATTTGCGGTTGTCACCTTGTGTGGAGAAGACTTCGCTGGTAGAGTCAAGGTATGTGTGGTCCTCAAAGGTTTGGGGTTGTCTTGTTGTTTTAGAAGATTGGTTTAAGGGTCAAATGACTTGTAATTCAAGTTATCGAATTAGTGGATTAAATCCTTTAGAGTGAAGGAACTCGATGTAGCCAATTTAGTGGTGGACAAGGATAAATTCCTTGTGTCACTTTATTCATGCACTCCTTAGTTTTGTTATAGCTTCTACTGCATGTAAATCCTCAAGTATGAACCATTTTAATCAAATAATGAAAAATTTATCAACTTAGTCAAACATAATTCAACCACCCCATACTTGTGTTTGCACCATCAATTGGTATCAGAAGTCAATCTCAAGGTTGAGCATTTTACAGTGTTTAAGAAAAGATCTAAGGGTTCAACATGTCTGGATTTAGTGAAGAAGCTATTAGAAGAAGCATCAATATACCACCTGTTTTTTATGGAGAATATTTTTTAGTACGGGAAGGACATGCTGAGAAGTTTCTTTATTTCAAAGAGTATTGCTGGAAGATGGTTCTACTGCTTCAAAGAATATTGATGGTATTGAGATTCCAAAGAAATAAATGGATGTTGATTAGAAGAAAATGTAAAGGATACAACATAAGTTGTGAACATCCATGATAAATTAAATCACTGTCAAGGATTTTGACAAGTGCACCAACGAGAAGACCACAAAGAGTATTTATGATAGTTTGATTACGACCTATGAAGGGAGAAAACAAGTACAAGAAGCAAAATCCAACCTCTTAGTCAAAAAGTATGAGTTGTTTAAGATGGAAAAAGATGAAGACATTGAAATAATGTTTTCCAAATTCCTACCTCTCGTCTCAAGATTAAAGATACTTGAGAAGAGTTATACTACTATTGATTAACTAAAGAATATATTAAGAACTCTGCCAAGCAACTTAAGACCTAAGATCACTGCCATTCATGAAGCAAATGCTCTGAATACCCTTAAGCTGGAAGAATATAATCAACTCTCTCATATCACATGAAATTGAACTTGCATAGGATGAGCCCAAGAAGAATTAACAAACCTTGGCTTTCAAATTCAGAAGATGTGGCATAACATAAAGTAAAAAATTTCCGCAAAGATATTTTAGACATTTTAGGAAAGGAATAGTTGATAAATATGACAAGAAAAGAAACATCTACTATTGTTGCAATGAACCTGGACATATCAAGTTAGAATGTTTAAATCTGGAGAAAGGTAAACATCAAAGGAAAGATTCTAGATCCAAGAAGAAGAGTCATATGGCTACATGGGATGATTTTGATGAAGAAGAGCAAACAAATTTGGCTTTGATGGCTCATACCAACTCTACCTCTAGATCCAACACAAACTCTGACTCTGGAAGTGAAGCAACAGATGAAGAAATCGAGATATTTTATGACTTAACCCAATTTGATTTAACTATTGTTATAAATTACTTCTTGATTAAAAATCACAAATTGTTTTTAAAACTAAAAACACTTAGGAAAGAAAAAATGCAAACCTAACTAAAGAAATCATTGTTTTAAAAAATATGGTAATTTATACTGTTGAACTTAAGGCTGAAAGTCTAACTCGGAAAAGTAATCATAGTTCAACATCAATTGAAAATACCACATGTAATTCTGATAAGCATGAAAAAATATTTCAAGATTTTCTTGCTAATGGTAAGGAAAGAAGCAAGTACGCTTTTATGATTTATAGAGTTACAAGAAATGGCAAAAGAGGTCTAGGATTTGAAGAAACTATAACTTAATCTAAACATATTTCATTTTATATCATATGTAGTGTTTTCTATAAGAAAGGTCACTCCAAATTATCTTGTCCCATGTTAAATACAAGAAACATTTAAAGACTAACAAACCAAGACCCTACCAAATTTAGGTACCTAAGAACAAAATTGTGTATATTGCAGATGTCGTCAGCAATCAAGTTAAAACACCGATCATGGTACCATAACAGGGTATGCTCATGACACATGACGGGAAAAAATCAATATTTCAAGAACTAACATTGAGTAAATGAGCCACAATGACTTTTGGAGGAAAGCAAAAAGTATAGATTATTGGTCAATGTACTATTGGTAATGGTATTTCCCCTTCGTTTAAAGATATTTTGTTTGTTAAAGGTGTTAAGCATAATTTGAAATAGCAATGTCAATGTACAAGAAAAGGGGATTTGAATTGTAAATTCACCCTTTTGTAAAAATTAATGTTAAAAGCATAAGAAAATAACTCAAGATTGACCTTGGTTTTGAAAACAGAAAACGGAGAAGGTTCTTGGTTTCTGACCAGAAAACGGAAAACGTTCCTTGTTTCTGACCAGAAAACGGAAAACGTTCTTGGTTAGTTAAAATCAACAATTTAAATTATCTATTTAACTTAATAATTAAAACAAACTGAAAGTAAATAGATAAAGGAAGAGATACCACACAAAGATATACTCTCGTTTGTCCAAATCGGGCAACGTCTAGTCCTCACAAATGTGAGATTTTCCACTAAGTGTTCAAACGGAGAACAATCTCGGTTTTACACCACCAGTTTAGATCAACCATGATTTGTTACAAAGTTAAACCTTTCCACCCATAAAGGAGTTCTAACAGGTCGCCTATCAATCTTTAGATAGGAGTTTACTCTTCACCTTTTAACCATAAAAGGATTTTCTACAAACTATATTCAACACTTATAGTCTTGAGTTTACACAATTACGATTTAAAGTGTTTTATAAGAATCTAAGAAAGCTCAAAACTTTTTTGAGTTTTGATTCTTTTAACAGAGAAATACAATAGAATGATTCTAGGAATCAAATGTGAAAAATCAGAATTGATTATATGTATGTGAATGAGAGACTTTCAAGTATGATTTTGCAAGTAAGTTATGGATTTTCTTAGCACTTCAAGTTCTGAATTTTCCTTGATCTTGGCCTTCCTTTAATAGGCTTTAGGAAGGTTGATGACAGCCAAAAGATTCATTGGAAAGTACTCTACTGTCATGTGTCAGATTTGACCAAAGACCAGACTTTATGAATTAAAAATGTTCATGTCTTTGAACATTCTGCGTTCTGTTTCTGTGATGGGAATGGTTGGTCTGAAGCTTCTCATTCTTGGACAACATTGATTGTGCTTAATAATCCTTTGATTCTGATATATATATATATGATTGATGCAATCAGTTTAAGATAGTGTTTTGATTTGGGGAAAAAAGACTAGAGAATAATGTCAATTTGCTAGAGAATGATTGTTGAACATTCTAGAGACTGTTTAATCATTCTAGAGACTGATGATCATTCTGGAGCTTGGTATGATCATTAATGAGATGGATCTGATCATTATGGATCTGATCATTATAGAGACTGATTTGATCATTCTATGGACATATCTAATCATTCTGGAGATTTATGATCATTCTAGAGATTGATGAGAACTTTCTGCATATTTATGTTATCATTCTGGAGATTGATATTTAACATGCTTGAGAATGATGTTGACATGATGGAGATTGATGTTAACATGTTGGATAATGATCTTGATTTATGTTAACATGCTGGAGAATGATCATGATTGATGTTAACATGTTGGAGAATGATCATAATTGAACTTGGAGGAAATCTTGCTTGATTCATTGTATTCCATAGCATTTCTACTTTGTATTTTGAATTGATTATTTGCTAAGATGAATCCTTTATATTTCTTGAAGAGTACTGATTATATGATTGTAAAATCCAGATGCAATCATTGTGAAATCCAGGAGCGATTTCTTCCTCAACAAAGGAGATCATTTGTTCTTGAAATTTTAGAATTGTGGAGAACGTCCCTTGTTGTGTTTGTTCATTTTTCTTTCTCTTTAATGTGATTTTTCTTGTAATGTTTGGTACCTATCTTTGATAAACACACTCAAACACACTATTAAATATCAAAACACTTAGAATTATAAGTATAGGTCTTAAATAACTTTTATTTAGTTATAATCAAAACATTAATTTGGGATTTTGTTTCAACATAATTTAATAAGTATTAGATAGTTAAGTGACAATAATCATGATATTATATTTAATCAAAACACATGTGAGTCAATTAGTTAGAAGCATGAATCTATACTCTTTATTGTTTTGTCCAGAATAACCAGAGGTTAAGTATCTTATGTCACTAAATTAAGAGAAACAAATTTGGCACAAAAGATTAGCTCATGCAAACCTTAGATTATATGTTGAACACTAATAATAACCTTAATAAATTTTATTCTAGATCTCAAAATTGTACCTTCATTGGATACTCTAATAAGGCTTATAGACTTATTAATAGAGAAACTCATATTTTGGAAGAATCCATACATGTTAAATTAATCACAAACAAATAGACCTTGAAAGTAAAAGCAAGATGATGATAGTGCAGGTTTACCGGAACCAGGGGAACAAGATGAAGACAAACCAGAAGAACTTGAATAATCAGAGGATACAAGCAAATGAGAAGAAGAAAACAAATCTTAAGAGGATGAGTCTGATCAAGTCTGAAACAATCAAGATAAGTATGAAGGAAGATATAGATAGAAGTATAAGTCATCTCATCCTAAAACTCTAATCATTAGAATTGCAAGTGATCCATTGAGGACCAGATCATCACTAAAGTATATCACTTTGTTTAGCTTACTATCATCAACTGAGAATACATGTGTTGATGAAGCATTGGCAGATTATAGACGGATTATTTTAATGCAAGAAGAGTTAAATTAATTTAAGAAGAATCATGTTTGGTATCTTGTACCCATACCAAATAAGAACATCATTGGAACCAAATGGGTTTTAAGAAACAAGCTAAATCAAAAAGGTAAAGTGGTCAAAACGAAGGCAACACTAATCGCACAAGACAACAATTAGTAATAGGGCATTGATTACACTGAGACATTTGCTTGAGTGACCAGGTTAGATGTTATTGGTATCCTACATTCTTTTGTTGCAAATATTAACATGACATTATTTCAAATGGATATTAAAAATGCTTTTCTAAATGGTTATATAAGTGAAGAAGTCTATGTTAAACAACCCCTAGATTTTGAAAGTTCTAATTTCCAAATGATGTTTTTAAACTTAGGAAATCTCTGTATAGTCTACAATAGGCATCTAGGGTATGGAAGAGGACAAATGGATAATGCACTTTTTAGAAAATCAATAGGAGATGAAATTCTTATTATTCCAATTTATGTTGACAACACTATTTTTGGTTCTACTAATGGCTCTTTTTACCAAGAATTTTCTAAATTTACGCAGATTGAATTTTAAATGAGCATGATGGGAGAACTTAAGCTCTTCTCGGAGATACAAATTAAGCAAAAGTCAAAAAGGTATATATTTTCATCAAGCTAAATATACAAAAGAGCCTCTCAAGAAATTTAAGATGAGTGTTTGCAAACTTATGGCTACACTAGGGCACTCTACTTGTGCACTTGAAAAAGATGAATCAGGCCAAAAAGTTAACCAAAAAACCTATAAAAGAATGATAGGATCCCAACTTTACCTTACTGCTTCCAGACCTGACATCATGTTTAGTGTATGTGTATGTGCAAGATTCCAAGTTGACCCTAGGAAGTCACATTTATTTTTTGTTAAGAGAATCCTTAGATACCAAGAAGGCACTACCAACATTACCTTGTTCTACAAGAAATATTTTGGGTACAAACTAAGTGGGTATTGTGATTTTGATTATGCTAGAAATAAATTTGAGAGAAAACATACAAGTAGAAAATGTGCATTTCTTGGTGATAATTAATCTCTTGGTCAAGTAAGAGACATTACATAATTGTAATGTAAACAACAAAAGATAAGTATGTTTCAACAATTGGTTGTAGCTCTCAACTACTTTGGATGAAACGTCAATTAGTAGACTACAAAAATCCAACAAAACCAACGTTCCCATTTATTGTGACAACATTTCTGCAATTTGCCTAACTAAAAACAGTATACTTTATTCTAGAGCTAAACACAGAAATCATGCAACATTTCATTCGGCACTTTGTTTAAAAAGGTAGCTTGATATCCGTACTGTATACACCAAACATCAATGGGATGACATATTCACCAAACCACTATCTGAAAATAGGTTTGACTTCATCAAAAAAAAATCTAAACCTTATTCTTTTACCTAACTACTAAGGTTTTCATATAAAAAGTCATTTGTAATTACATAACTAAAATATAAATTACAACTCTTAATTCTAAGTATCACCTATCGGAGCGGAGTTTCTCCCGAACTTGAACTTCAAGACTCATTAACATGTAATAACTGCGATTTCCCAAACGCATGGCCAAGTCAATCAAACATAAACAACGAAGAAGGTGAGTTTCGAAATCATGTTGATAGTATAATATAAGTAAGAAGAACACAATCATAATAGAACTGTATCATTACACAAATACTCCTCAAGAATATATAACATTAAAAGATCAAAATCACTCAAATAAAATCAATAAATTTCATTGTAACATTAAATCGTCTAAGAGATATTATTATCGCACACGATACACATTAATCATAACAAAACAATCATAAGAAAATGCAATGTTATGCATGACCTTAGACTTTACTCCACAATGTGGTACCATTTTAACTCTCAAGTACTTGGCTTGATACTATGCCACCATCTTGGTGGATGTACAATTCGAATTTTCCCTGTTATCATAGATCCCTTCAACTCAACCTAAGACACATACACGACAGTCGAGGTAAACGTGTGTTGCATGGTAGCTTCCGACATTTGGAGTGCTACCTCCAAGTCACCTAGGAATTCCTCACCCGAATACCTCTAAGGTCTAAGAATCTTGCCTTAAGACTCAACAAAAGACCGCCACGATCAAACTCATTCAGTTGTACTTCTCAGGAATCAATAGGCTTGTTAGGCTCTACCTATATGATGACAAAATAATCTACACTTCACAAATTCTCAATATTTATTTTCTTCCCTTGTTGGCCTATGATACTCCATTAAGACCTTCATCTCATCACAAAAAATCAACATTATTTCGTCAACTATGGGGTTACTTCAATATTCTCATCACAAAATTTATAACATCGCTATCATTAATCACATATCATCATCATCACATAAACTCATCACAAGTTTATGACATTACTATCATCAATCATACATCATCACTTAAACTTATTACAAATTTTTAACATCACAATTATTAATCATAATTCATCATCATCACCTAAAATTATCACAACGCATCAATCTTTTATTATCACATCATATAAACTCATCTAATCACACATATACATAGAATTAATTCGGCATCCAATATCAAAATAATATCAAATACCACATATTTAAAGAAATTAAATCAATCAACACCTTACAAATATTTCACGTTAATCTCACAATATATTATACTCATGGAATCAAACGTTCTTTCACCCCTTACCTTATATTGACGCTTCTAGACAAGGATACGATTTCACACGCAAACAACCTTTGTTCTTTGACTCTTGTTCCTTCAATCGATCTAATTCGAAAGTTTATGGGTAAACGTTAAAAATCAATTATGAAAACAAACTCCAAGAACTAAATTTTGAAATTCGGTTAAGGTAACTTACCATAAATTAGAAAACCAATCAGTGGATAATAAAGCTATTTTCGCACGCTCATTTTGACATTGGTTTCACTCAAATCAGACTTACGGTGAAGAAGAACGGTTCAAAATAAGGAATTTTATAAACAGAGAAGTCGGATATTTTATAGAGAAATCGGGATGGTTAAAAATATGAGGAAATATGTTTATTTGACTATCTAATTGAATAAAACAACATACTAATATTTGGACAAGAATGGAGAAAGTTTTCTAGAACAATTATCGATCATCGGTGCCAATTTCTTCCTTTTCTCTCAATTGGCGGCTGCCTTGTTTCATCACATACGACTTCTCTCTCTCTTTGTGGTATATCTCCTTCTTTCTCTTTTCAATTAAACTCTTTTTTTTTTTTAATTATTTAATTAGGCTTTACCCGTTACTTATGAGTTTAACCCATAAAACACATTTTACTCCTTTTATTTATTTATTTATTTATTTATTTTAAAACAAAACAAATAATTACCAAAATTATTTTTTTAACACAATTTAATTATTAAATTATTTCAAAAGTAATATTTTATAAAATAAAATAATTAATCTTTTAAAATACATTAATAACCAAACTCTCATATTCGAATTAATCATTATAATTATTCTTATTTTCCCAAATGCTCACATCAAATTACTACCATCGTTAGAAAATATTTGAAATAACAAAAATAAATAAATATAACATCAATACTTTGTTAATTACTAAATCATAATAAATAAATATAAAATCATCATACCATAACAACTATATAAAAATAATGGAAATCAAACGCAATATTACTACTATCCCAAGATAATTATTTATAAAATAAATAATTAAAAATAGAAAATATTTATAAACAATTGAAATATCATTACGTAGTCGAACGCCCAGAAAAATATTATATGAATTGCATTTGCGTATATACACGTAAAATCGCATAAAATCTTATTCTTCAAAATATTACACTAAAATACTATTATTGTAAAAAAATATATAAAATAATAAAATAAAATATTTATTATTTATATCGCTCATTTAATATAATATGTATCAAACTAGCACATCATAGAAAACATCCATATAAAAAAAATTAGTCACAAACTTTATCAACATATATTCAAATATAATTTTAACATCAAATTAATTATTTAAAATCATATTTAATTAATAAAATTGTCTGTTGTAAAATTTAGGGTGTTACACTCTTATCTTGCCACTCCTCGTTGTCACGACATTGACATTATTTCGCAGATTCGGAACTGTGTCACTAGGCAAATTTCTAGGTGCTCTTTGTGCTAGTTGTTGAGCAAGTTGACCTAGTTGGGTCTCAATATTCTTTATTGAGGTTGAGTGATTTTTTGGATGGCTCTTGACTCTTCAATGAAAGAACTTGTCTTTGTTACTAGCTTCTCAATAGCACTCTCCCAAGAACATTTTTGAGGTGGGATTTTATTTGTTTGAGCTCCTTGTTGACCTTGAGATCCACCATGTTGATCTTTTTATGAAAAGTTTGAATGATTTCTCCAACCCGAATTGTACGTACTAGAGTAGGAATTATTCTATTTCCCATTGTTTCCCATAAAGTTCACCTCTTCATGTTCTTCTGTATCATCATCTAGTACTTCACAAGCTCCATTTTTATGTGTTCCCCCACAAAATGTCACAATATGTATGTTTCAATAATCTAACAGGGGCCACTTGGGGTTGTATATTTAGAGTTGTCATCCCCTTCTTTATCTCAATGGCGATAATATCTTCTATCTATTTCGAGAGTTGCTTCCCTTGAGCCAACCCAACATCCATAACATTCAATTCTAACATACCACTTTTTGACCCACCACCTCTATCATACAACATCATTTGTTCATTTGATGCCATGATCTTAATAATTTTTTGTTCTTCGGATTCGGTTTTTAATTCAAAGAACCACCTGCTGTAACATCCAACATAATTCTAGTGCTAGGCTTCAAACCATTAAAAAGTATTTGCATTTGAGTAGGGTCGTCATAAGCATGATTGGGGCATCCTGCTAGTATACTTTTGAACCTCTTGTAAGTGTCACAAAGATATTCTCCTTCTTTTTGTTTGTAACCGGAAATCTCTTGTCTTTTTCTAATGAACATAGTTGAGGGAAGTATTGTTCCAAGAACTTATCTTCAAGGTCATCCCATATGGTGATGCTACTGGAGGATAAATAATTAAGCCTCTCCTTAGCATCATCTTTCAATGAAAATAGAAATAGTCTCAGCCTCTGACCTTCTTTAGGGTAACCATCCACTTTCACTGTTTCACATAGTTTAAAGAAGTTTGTGAAATGTCTATCGGCGTCTTCGTTATGTTTATCAGAAAAATGAATCTTCTTCAACTATCGAAATAGAGTGGGACTTATTTCGAACTTGTTGGTTGTAACTACTTGGTTATGGATGGCCAACTGGGTACGGTTTCTATCTCGATTTCTATACACGTCGAAGGTACGTTCAGGTGATGGTGGATCCACCATTTTTGTAAATACGAAAAAATCCCCTAGATCCTCTTCCTCCAATACTACTTGTCTTTCCTTTTGTCTCCTTTCTTGAACCGCCTTTCGATTTGCTTTAGCAATTTTTTCGATTTCTGGAGCAAAAAGAAGTTTAGCTGAGTACTGGCCACAGATACAAGGTTACACAAATTGTGAGTAATGAAAAATTTCAAAAAAAGTTAAAAAAAAATAAAAATAAAGACAAATTTTATTGCATAGCAAAAAAATTCAATTAAATAAATAAATTATAGCTAAATAGTGATATGTCAATCCCTGGCAACGACGCCAAAAACATGATAGCGTTTCAGAAAGTGTATTGAATTGTTGCAAGTAATAATTAAAAGGGTAGTACCACATGTCCAACTCAAGAATTGTTTTTACTATTGAATTATATTTAATTACTAAAGTTGAAAACAAAGTTCCTGAATTGATTGAAATGATATTTAAACTTCAGAATATCAATAAAATTGATCCTTTATAATAAGAAAAATTTCAGGGATGAGTTTCACTTCGAATCCTACTTGGGTTTCTAATTTGATCCTAGTTACTGAATTTCTTTATTGAATTATTACCAAATTCGCTTTATTATTCTTGCCCTAATCTCTTAGTGACAGAACATTTAATTCTAAAGTAACCACTAATTTTTTTAGTGGGTTTAATATTAGAATTAAGTCTTACCGTACATGAATTATCTTGTTAAACTACTGCCTTTGCAACTAATTTAATTGATTTCATGACCTGCATCTCTCTATAGACAAAAATATCAAGAATTTCTCATCTCAAGCATTCCTAAAGTCCACTCCGTTTTAAAATACGAATCGTAGAACGTTTTAAAGTTGATCAAGAAATAAATAATATTAAACATAGAGATGAGAAAAATAATTCAATAAACTCATTCATATCACTAGAAATCGAATTAGAAAAATAAGGGTTTCATCTTGTTACACTAAAACATAATAAATAGGGTTTAGTTAGTCATGACAGAGATAAAAAAGATAGATATTAGAGATGAATTACAAGAAATTTTTATGAATGATTCCTGATAAAACTGCTCCAATGGTACAAGTCTCCCCAACTTCCCAATAGTCAAAAAAATTCCTAGAAAGTGAGAAAAATGTGTTTTATAATTTCAGCAGCGCACTACACGCCCCAAGCGCGGGATTTGCGCTCTGGGTGCTTTGGACAATGTCAGGAATGTCAAAATGCACTCTAGGCGCAGGTAATTTGTGCTTAAGACACAAAACGTCTTCTATTTGACGTATACTGCATTTGTCTCCTCTTTTGTGTCTGAATTTGGCTCTAGTGTCTTCATGAAAGTTGTATTTATGGATGTTAGCTTTCATTTGCACTTGGTTTGACTCCAATTAGACATCTACCACGTCATATATTGTT
This sequence comes from Cicer pinnatifidum, assembly GCA_037974775.1. Lineage (NCBI taxonomy): Eukaryota > Viridiplantae > Streptophyta > Magnoliopsida > Fabales > Fabaceae > Cicer > Cicer pinnatifidum. The sequence goes on along the minus strand of JBBPBR010000007.1, from coordinate 24,438,767 downwards.
GTAATACTCCACATAGGTCATGTTCATTTCTCACCATAATTAAGCACTACATTGAAACAAGGAAACAACGCAAAACTACGAAAAATACTTAATCAAGGAAACAAGAACATAAACATTTCATTATATCCAAGAACTAAAATCAACAAATTATATCGAATAACTCCTTATATTAACTAATGATTCAAGATAGATAAGACTAAAAACAACAAAAAATATGCATATGATGAAGAGTCAACAAGAAGATATGAATTAATTATAAGAAGATTTGGTCAAGATATATCTAAAAGAATATGTGAATTATTTACAAGAAGATTTAATCAAGATTTATCACAAGACGATATGAATTATTTACATCAAAATATGAACATAATCAATCTAAAGAATTTACAAACTCAAGTTGAACAAAAAATGAACAATATCAATCCAAAGAATTCACAAACTCAATTTGAACAACATACGAACATAATAAATTTGAAGAATTTATAAACTCAATCTCAACATAATACAAACATAACCAATCTAGAAGAAATTCTCAGATTGGATTCATAAATAAAGAATTGGCTAAAGAACATATTATCAAAAAGTATCTTGTTCATAATTATTTTTGAAGAAGATCATTGTTTTTGAGCTAGAAATGAAGATACAATTCATAATTAAATAAGGACTAAATTGAAGCTCTAGTTTTATATATAAATAGATACTCAAGGCTGAAGAAGATGATCATCGAAAAATCATAAAAGAGTAGAAGAACTCAAGCTCAAAATTCCAAATTCATCTTAGAGTTCAAATAGAGAAACACTTGTTCGAATGATAATTATGTTGTATGTATTTTTCTTAAAGTGTGATGGTCATTGTTATAATCAGCTTGTTAGAAGCAACTATTCAAGTTCCAAATCTCTGTATTCAAACCCGATAGTGGTGTTAGTGTGCCTTCAACAATTTGGGGTTGTTAGATTGTGTGAAGAAGACTTGACTAGTAAAGTCAAGGAGTGTGTGTGTTCCTAAAATTTATGGGGTTGTCAAGCTGATTGAGAAGACCGGCTTGGAGTGTCAAGTACTTTGTAATTCAAGATGTTGAATAAGTGGATTAAATTCTTTTGAGTAAAGGAACTGGATGTAACCATGTTAGTGGTGAACAAAGATAAATTATTTGTGTCACTTTACTCCTGCTTTCTTTAGTTTTGTTATTGCTTCTACTCTAAGTAAATTACAAGTCTAAACCAATTTAATCAAATAATGAAAAAGTTATCAACTTAGTCAAACACCATTTAAACCTCCTTCTCATGTTTGCAACTTCCACAAGTATTGCAGTTATAATGTACTTTCTATGTGTTACAAGTTTAATATGCGTTATGAATTGAATAAACTTTTTTCAACCTTCTGGTTTTCCAGTCTGTTTTGTTCCTTCCTCTATGCTTCTTGTGTATTCTCTTCCTTTCGTCTGATTTTCAAAATTTCTCTTACTATCCTATGTTTTTCTCTTCACCTCCCTCCGATTTTTACCTCGTACCTTTAAATTGACTCACATGTCCTAAAGTATTTGTCACACTCTATCTCACTATTCGCTTTCCCACACCCTCATCATTATGTCTCCCTTTCTAAAAAATGTTTGTTTTACTTCTTGAGAATCCTAGCTATTAAAACCATAAATCCTTTTGTTCCTCCTTACTTGTATCCTCTCAATCTTTTCTTCGTCCAATTTTTGGTTTGAATTCTGGCAAGAAAAAGAAGTCACATTCCTTTCCCGAGAAGAAGGAAATCCCATTATCTGAAGTGAACTCGATGGTGTGTGACATTCTTCTTGAACAACTAGAATCTTGGATTTCTATGCAAGAAGTCAACCACAAATAGGACGTTCTCATCTCTTAAATGGAGGAAGAAATTGAAATCTTAAGATGTGTCCTTAGATGTCTCTAGATCTTATGTCTAGGAGTAGCTTTTCCAAATGTTTTAGTATGCGTTGTAATCATGTTTTTTAATGAAATTACTCATTCTTTACTTTTACTCTTTTTTTCTATGTCCTTTACGCTTACGTGTAAATTTACTTATGCTAATCTTCCGTATGTTGCGTGACATTTTAGTTCTTCTTGTGATTCTTATTTCTATTTGGTTTAATACAATCTCTATAAACTCAGCCTTTTTAATAATGATAAAGGGGGAGAAAAGTAGAAGATATAGTTATACAAGTAAGTGTATACCTTGCATCTGCATCCTTTTATGATATCTTTGTGCACTCTATACCCTTATGTATGTCAAAAATAAAATGACTTAATAACCTTTGAAACACTTAAAGAATCATAGCTATCAAATTCAGGGGTAGTCCCAAAATATTGTTGTGAAAGTTTCTTTCAGAATATCAAACAATCTTTTAAGTTAACTTTAATTGATAAGTACCACATTCAACGGGAGTTCTTTTAAAAAAACTTATTTGGTGAAGGAAAATTGTTCATTAATTGTATAGTTATTTGTTATCATCAAAAAAAGAAAGATTGTTAGTGCAAAAATATTTTTAGATACAATCCTCTAGTTGATGTTTTGATGATAACAAATAAAGAACAATTATCCTATAACTGTATATGTTGAGTGTCCAGATTAAAGGTAAAAGTCAATACTATTCATTCAAAAGTAGCTTATATTACAAGTATATTAAAGATCTATTGATGGAGAAAGTTCTAATATAACAAGAAATATTGCAAACACAAGCGCATCAAAAAATGTTTCTCAATATAAGTTATATCCTCACATGAATGGATGAAGCCAAAAGAAACCAAAACATCACTTCAGCTCTACAGCCTAAGTTTGGTGACACACACCTTTGTTGTTGCCACCTTCAGTTGACTCTGGGATGCGAGTGACATTGTACCTTAGTTGCCACTAGAAATGCAAGAAAGGCCTTGATTGTATTACCTATGATGGATTCAAGCAATAGTTTGCCTCTAATAAGTGTGACAAGCAATAATCTACTATGCCTTTGATAAGTGTGACAAGCAAATAATCTGCCTCTACCTTTGATAACCATGACAAAAAATAATTTGTCTCTTCCTCTAACAAGTGTGAGAAGTAAATAATCTACCTCTAATAAGTGTGACAAGCAAGAAAATACTTCTACCGCTGATAATCACATCAAGTGTCTAATCGTTTGATTCTAAATAAGTAAGTATCCTTAGAAAAAAGTCAACATTTTGAAAAATTCAACACTATGAGAAAGTCAACGGTTCGATGAACATCCTAAATCTGCTAATTATCTTAAGATCGTACGACATACTTCAACCATTATATCCTCTATTTCCCAACTACTTTAAACAAGATATGCCAAATCATTATAAGATCGATTTTTGGAAAGTCTCAATGGCAAATCAATCCCACAAAGATACGATATGAAACTTTATGAATTATGTTGATTTCTTGCAATCTAGACAGCGGCAAAAATCCTAATTGTTCTCTATAAAAAATACGTGCATCCCTCAAAGACATGAAATTGATGCACAAGCAAAAACCACATATGCACTCTTGCTCAATATCACTCTGCTTCACGCTAATGCTAAGAAAGTCTGAAGTAAAAAATATGTAAACACTTTATACGAGAGCTAATTCATAAAAAAAAACTCAAAATCCCTTTTGTAACCTGACCCATTAGTGGTTGCTTCCCTCAATAGCTTGACAATACTAAGTTATAAGGTTGAGAAGATTGATCACAGTTAGTGTGACTAGTAGGTGTTCAAGTGTAAGTCTAATTATGCGGTGAACTAATGGATTAAATCATTCAGGTTGAAGGGATTGGATGTTACTTGTTTATTACGTGATAATATTGTGTTAAAAGTACTTAGATTATTATCTCTAATTTACTCATAATTTATGGTACCTTAAAAAATATAGTCATGAATATAAATATGTGTCTTCTAACTTAATCAGCATACTTAGCAAATATAGTTAGGGGATAATTGTTCTTATTTGTTTGTTTTGTTATCATCAAAATATAAATAAGAAAATTGTAGCTAAAAACCACTTTTTCACTAACATGGTTCTTTAAGCTCTTCATACTTCTTGTCACTCAGAGCTACTCTCAATCTCAAAGTGACCACTCTCATTTGACAAAAACTTGTGGATCTTCAATTATTGTTATCCTCATCTATGTGGATGACCACCTGTTGGTTGGATATTCCATGGAAGAAATTATTTCTATCAAGCTTCATTTGGTGACTACTTTTTACATCAAAGACCTTGGCCCTCTCAAATATTTTTTGGGACATGAGATTGCTTGCACATCTACTAGGATTAATGTTTGTCAACATCATTTACTCCTATGGTAAAATGTTCTTCTGCTAAGAATTATGTTCGGTTTTGAAGACCCTTCCACTTATCTTCGTCTTATTGGTAGACTTATCTACCTCACTACTACATGTCCATATATTGCTTTTATCATTCAACAGTTAAGACAACACATGGCAACCTTTCTCACTTGTCATCACACTACTACCCAACGTGTTCTCTGATATTTGAAAAAATACCCCAAACAAGGCCTATTCTAGTGCTCCTCTTCCCTGTTCACCTTAAAGCTCTCTCATATTCCTATTGAGCTATTTTCCCCATTTCTAGTAATTCAATTACTGGATTTTCCATTTTTTTGGGTAGTTACTTAGTTCCTTGGTGTTACAGTCTATGAATTACAATGGTTGATATTATACAGCGAGAAACACAATAAATGGAGGTTTGATTTGTATTTTATTTTAAAACGTTTTTAACAGAAGTAAAATAGAGTGATGAAAATAGAGCAGATAAAACTATAAACACAAAACAACTCAAGCTAATTTATCCTATTCCACTACCAACTCAAGCTAATTAATTGAAATTTCCATAGAAATTGTTCTCAAAACATATTATCTCCCTTTTGTCATAAGCAAAAAAGTGAAGTAGGAAAAAGTACAACAGAGTGAACACAAAAAATACAGGTGAACTAAGGATTTAGGTTGGTTAGCATAGCTAACATTAAGTTTAGGGTAGTCTGAATGTTCTCCTAATTCTTGGTTGTTTGTTCCATGAACGTCTCAGTTTAGCTTTCAATCGATCAAAGTCTTCCTTTTTGACATATTAGGAAGGACCAAGCACGAGGGCAAAGGGAATGGTTTAGCGACTCTTGGAAGCAGATTTTGCAAATCTTGTTTAAAAACTCAACATGTGGAGTGATCACAAGAAACTACAATGATGATAAGGGAGCAACCACCGATATTTTCAAATGAACACAACTAGAGGGATATGGGTCTTCCCTTGATAGGCCTCCTAATGTGGTTGTCAACAGCTTTCTAGACATATTTCTCTAAGCTTTCTGAAGCTGCAAGACCCATATATTGAAGATCTCAATAGTTTATTTAAAAATAGCATAATTCTAGGAGTTCGACCGCATTCCATGATCCATATTGTCCTTTATCTCGTTTGGTGACAAATGAAATGACTTTATTCAACTTATTGGAAACGTCATTAGGGTCGAAACTTTGAGCATTCCTATAAAAAAATTAAAGTTATTTTGACAATGAGAGAAGTAATGAACAGATCAAGGTTTGAGAAGCTAGAAGGAAAATGAGGTGTGAATGGAGCTAGGTCTAGAGAAATGGTGAAGGTGGCAGGCTCAAAGTGAAAAGGGGGGTGATGTAGGCTTAGTGGAGTCTTCTAAAGATGTATGAGAGACTAAGTCAATAACAACTTGAGCTCTTATCTCATCTGTTAGGTGAATAGATTCACAAGTGTGGCTAAGGTAAGGTAAGAGGGTAGGTTAAAGTGGAATGGTAAAGTGGGTAGGAATTTGGGGATGGTTAGTGTGAGTAGCTAGTAGTGTTTAGGCTGGAACGTTGGTCTTGAGAGGGAAGGAGTGTGATTTACATTTGTGGGTAGCGAAGTATTTTGGAACATAGAATTTTCTCCTATCATGTGTCGTGAGCATCTATTGCCTAGGTAGCATTGACATATGTTTTAATTTTGATTACAAACTCCATACTATGAGGTTTTTGAAATATTTTCTTTCAGAGTTAGATTTTCTCTTTTTATATTGTCAAAATCTTTTTTCAAGAAAGTTGTATTTCTATGTTAAGATGACATGAGCTTTTCTAAGAGTTTTCAGTTTTGATGAAACAATGTGATTCTTTTTTAAAAACTCATTTAACATAATTATAAGTTCAGAAAAATAGTACCTCAATTTCTTCATCAAGAGACTCATTTTCAGAATCAAGTTGACATTTATTCTCAATGATTTCCATGTTTCTTTCAAATCTCCTAATTTGTTGTTCTACGACAGCAAATATCCATGCCACATTGCTGCAAATTCAACATTTCATGAACAAACAAAACACATTGAAATTGATTTCTTGTTGTTATGGAAAAGCAGCATTTGGTCTGTTTCATTTCATACCCATTTCTTCAACTGGTCAACTCATTAATGTTCTCAAGAAATCGATTGAGCCTTAAGCTTTTTACCGTCTCTTTTTCAAACTCGACATTTTAGACATATTTGCTCTAGCTTGTAGGTGTGTGTGGGGTATTTGATAATACATAGTTAATTTTGCTAAAATTGATTGTTATTAGTTAGTTGAGTAATTCCTTACCCTTAAGGAGTTAGTTATTAAACCATTTTGGTTTAGTTCTATATGTATAAATATTGTTCTTATATTAATAATATTTTCTCTGAAGTTATTCATTTCATTTTCCTATATCTTCTAGTAAACTAAAGAAGTTTTTTTTCCTCTCTCTAATCTCTCTTCCGGGTTAATGCTAAACAAGTTGTAGACTTTAAAATTTATTTCGTAAGATAGACTTTATAACTTAATTATGCTAAAAATATATAAATAGAGTTTATTGTATTGGCAAATGTTATATTATATGCTAGTATATTAGTTAAGTTGATAATTTTCTCCTTCATCTGAGTTTGACTTTTAGTTATTTCACTCCTTCAACATTTAGCTCAAATCATTTGAGTTACTCAATTTCCATTTAAAATAGTGCTTTTAAAACATAGACAATTCTCATCTTGAAAAATGTAAAAGATAATGCATCTTGAGTTTCAAAACATGTCAAGTGACAGTAGTTGATCATTTTTTTCTCACTTAAAATTTGCAAAATGGACCATAATGACAAAATAAATCATTTAATACATGTTCAAATGCATATTGAATTTGTCAAAATTATGATAGCAAGCCAATTTTATTGAAACTTTAAAATAAAACTTTTGCTAAAATCATGATGGATGTGAATACTAACATGTACAATATATAGTAAATGCGTTGGAATGATGTGTGCCACATATATAGTTGTTGGATTGTGAGGGGAGTTTGGGGATATTCCCATTGAACTATAAGAGCAACTAAACAATTGAATTGAAGATTGTATTCTTACCCAAATCAACATAGAAATTTAGTATATAAGTGATCTTACTTGTATATGGTCAACTTTTACTTTTTTTATTCAATTTGACACTGTTTCTCATATTTGATACATAAACAATCCTCCTAAGGGTTAGTTCATCCTTTTGTTTAGATATTATCTCCCTAAAACAAAGTTTTTTTTCATTTAGAAACACTTGCAATTGCAACCATTAACACTTAATATCAACGGAATAAACTATAACAAGCATTATTAGAAAGATTTTCATATACAAAGTCTACCATTTTAGTCAACTGTCATTTATAATACCATTGTTTTAGCATGAAGTGAGCTCGAAAGATCATCACTAAATTAAGACCAACCACACAAATAAATTAGATATAAAATTATCTCAAAAAATTTGAAATATTAAATTGACAAGTACTTGCAATTGTAATGCGTTCAAACATCAACTTTTTCCTAAAACCCATATTTACATATGCTCATATTCCCTAAGTTCCCAAGGACCCAACAATACCATATGCAAACACACGCTTAATACAAGAAGAAAATCGATAGAAGCGGACTAATCACCGATTCACAATTATGTGGGAACCACGTACATGTACATATACATGTGCATGAGCATGAGCTTCGCAGCTTAGTAATCCCTATGAAAACAACTATTCCAAATTCAAGTTCTTCTATTTTAAGGTTTTATAATCCACAATAAATAAATATGAGGAGCGAGAAAAGCCGTAGTATGGTCATTTGAATTTGAACTAATATATAGTTGGCAAATTTCCAAATCCAAATGAGTCTTATTCACCTCACTGCTCCACACATTAATGTCGGCCAAAAGAAAATGATGAGAAAAATGCCCAACTCATGTAGAAGTGATCATGTCCTAACTCACTCACTAGTAATATGATTCATCACATTTTATTTGTCTCTTGCTTGTTTTTCCGTCGTACTTTTTTTTCCAACTTGTTATTAAGAGTAGTTATACCTGTATATTTTTATTTTTTATTTTTCTAGATCTATTTAACATTTTATTTTGTTTTTATTTTTTCTTTTGTATCGCATCACAAATTAACGTATTATCACTCTATCTATTTTTATCTCTCACTTGATGTAAGAAGGGTATACGGATGTCTATAGTTAATTTTTCTTTTTTTATCTTCACTTCTAGTTTTTAGATTGTATATAAATAATAAATAAATATAAATGAGTAATATCTTAAATTAAAAATTAAAATAATAATAATTTATTTAAAAAAAAATTATGATTTTAATTTATCACAAGAGTAAAGTTGATATTTTATCTAATTTAAAAAACTTAAAACTTATTAAAATTGTAATAGTTAAAATACATTATTGTTAAAATGTTACAAAAATTAAACTTTTTTAGAAAAATAAAAATAATTTACTAAATGATAGTTTTATCATAATTATACTATTATTTAATTCATCTAAATAATTTCTTATCTCATACACATCAAACAAAGAAAAATATAAAATCTGATCATATCAAATTATTTCTTGATGAATTTA
>JBBPBR010000007.1:24401661-24427792 GCA_037974775.1 Cicer pinnatifidum | reverse complement strand
AAAATGATAACATTATTTATATTTTAAGATATAAAAGATCAAATTATTATTTAAAATTAAATAAAAAAATAAATTAAAAAAATGACTGAAGTGATTCTTGAAATTAAGTTGAAGAACCGTAAAAATAATTATGTCTATTAAATAAATGAATAAATTAAATTACCATAAAATTAAAATGAAAACAAATTTAAAATTAAAATTAAGTTCAAATTAAGATTTAAATGAATTATGTTTATTAAAATAAGGTTAAAATTAAAATAAGATTAAAGTTAATATTAAGATATAAAAGATTTTATTTGGTAATAAAAGATAAAAAGAAATGAATAATTTATTTATTGTGTTGTTTATGTTCTCATCTGAAATGATTAGTGGTGGAGATTTTGGGACCGTATTATATTTGCTGTATCCCTCTAACAATATCTCACAACCCCATTTAAAACCTCAGATTTTGTCATCACTTCTCATTATAACCATCATCGTCACACTCTCTAACCTCCATAATCATCATCACCTTCTTTCTTCCAAAAAAAATCCCATTATCCCTTTCCCTTGTTTTTTCTCCCTTTTGTTTCCTTTCCCCTTTCAACCCTACAACACTTCATCAAACTAACACATCTCTTTAAATCAAAAAAGAAAAAGAAAAAAAAAAACCCTAATCCCCACTCTCTCTCTCTCTCTCTCTTCAAGAGAGACAAAGACATGGACATGACCATAGATGCAGATGCTAAAACACCACCATCAACCCAACCCAACAACACAACAACCTTAAAGTCTTCACCTTTCACAAACGGCACACACAAACAACGCCACCCATTAACCATCACTCCTCCGCCGCATCAACCACCACCATCCATGGTTGTTACTTACAAAGAATGTCTCAAAAATCATGCTGCAGCTTTAGGTGGACATGCACTTGATGGATGTGGCGAATTCATGCCTTCTTCTTCCGTTAATCTCAATGACCCTCGTTCCCTCAAATGTGCAGCTTGTGGTTGTCACCGTAACTTCCACCGCCGTGACCCTCAAGAACACATCATCACCACCTCCGCCGTAACCACCAACAACAATTTTGTAAGTTGCATTTACACAACACCTTCAACAACAGTTCCACCACCACAACCACCACTACCACAATCACACCGTGGACCAATCAGTCAAAGCACAAGTCCAAGTCAAAGTACAAGCCCAAGTCAAAGCCCAAGCCCAATTTCAAGCCCATCATCACCACCACCACTCTCACATTTACCACCTTCTTCTTACCACACTTCAGCACCCCACATGCTTTTAGCACTTGGAAATGCTTATTCAACAACACCCCCAACAACTTCTAATCATGATCAACAACATCCACATCATCAAAGACATCTCAATTTTTCTTCCTCCGTTGTTAAGATTGAGAACAACCCAAGTGGAAAAAAGAGGTACAGAACAAAATTCAGCAAAGAACAGAAAGAGAAGATGCATAGTTTTTCTGAGAAATTAGGATGGAGAATGCAAAAGGGTGATGATGGATTGGTTCAGAAATTCTGCAATGATGTTGGTGTTTCAAGAGGGGTTTTCAAAGTTTGGATGCATAACAATAAGAATAAGAGATCAGAATCCGATGTTGGAATTGGAATTGGTGATCAAAATGTTGATGATAAGAACAATGATGGTGGTGGAAGTGGATTTCCCAGTGATATTAACAATGAGATTCATATGAGTGAAGATGGCTGTGTCAATAATGTTCATGTTTCTTCTGTTAATGGTTTATCTTCTTGATCTTTATTTGTTTCAGAAAATTAGATTAATGGGAATTAAGCTGGTAGAGAGATTTTTGGTTTTTACAAGTCTTTTTTAGTTTCTCCTTTTTTATTTATATTTTATCATCTCTTATTTATGATTGATTGAGGCAGATCAGTTACATTTTATCGAAATTATATGTTTTTTATGTATCTTTAATTGTTATTGAGATTAAAGCCCACATCAACTATGGTTTTAATGTGATTGCGATTAGTTTTATTTTAATAATAGGTCATGTTGATTTTTTTGGTATTGTGGTAAAATGTAGGTAAATTACGGACTGCAGTAAAAAAAAACCTGGATTGCATTTTTAGAGCTGTTGGATAAAAAATCGGATGGTTCAAATTTAAGGTTTGATATTTTATTTTGTTAAAATCAAAATAAATGTTCATAGTTTGATTCTGATCCAACACTCTAAAAGTGAAGCCACACAAATGTGGACTTTGTTTGACCGTATGGAGTCTGATTTCATAAATTACAACTATTTTTTATTTTTCAGTTTTAGTTTTAAATTGTATGTAAAGAACATTCACCGTTAAAATGAGGTCTTCCCCTTTTAATAGAATATTTTTCATAATTGAACTTTTAACCATTTATTTAAAGATGTCCTCTTAACTACTACTAAAACATGTGAAAACCCAATTGTCTTTGTTTGTATTAAAATTTACTTTTTTTTAGGCATGTATCAAGATGTTACTATATGATGTTTATTTCTTTTCATTGACTATGAATTTAATTAGTATGATCCCAGACCATACGTTTCATATCTGCTAGGTAGCTAGGTGATAATAACTAGCTGTCTCTTACTGTTGTCACATTTTTCTCTTGACAACTGATTTAACTTTGAAACGTTAATATTAATTACATATATCTATCTACTTTAATAGAAGCATCCACCTCTCAAAGTGCCCATACTTGTTTGTGCAGCACACAAAGCTTTTGTCAAATATGGGTTGGAACTTATCTGCAAATTTGTCTTTATTCATTTATGAGGGTCTCCTACTTTTATAGGATTCTGTCATGGAGATAATGCTATTGATAAACATTGCATATGAGGCACACCACTAAACTAATGTAGTAGTGTTCATATTAATTTCTTTTTATGATTTTATATAATTGTGTATAAAAGTGGTCCTAGAGAATTTTTCCCCAAAGGAAGAATAGAAACCCATTAATTACATGGATAATGACATTAGTCCCAATTTGCATATTTGGTGTTACTATCTTCCAAATAGAGTTAATTTCTATTGAAAACCGTGCTAGCATATTTTTGGGTATAAAAAGGAATCAAGGATAATATTTTGGAATTAGGAGATGGCGTTGAGATCATGTGAATTGTCTACGGTCGTGTTTATCTATTTATTATTAAACATTATCTAATGTTGTTGTTGTGAATGGCGGTATCACTTACACCTCTAAGTGTTTGATTGATTACGCAGTATCAAAAATTGATTTTGAAAAATTAAATTTGTGAAATGAATTTTAATTTAAAGTTATCATAAAGTAATTTATATTTTGATATACTCACTTAATAACTAGTTGAAAAAATTTCCATATAAAAATAATATTGAAATTGAAATTATAAATTTTGATTTTAAGTTAAGATTAATTTTAAAGGTAAAATTAATTTAACATAGTATTACTCAAACATGTTAAGCAAAATCCATTTTGCATATATGGTACTTGGGTGTAGGTTGTAGGTTGTGCTCCTCCGACAAAAATAGAGCTTAAGATGACCTATTACTAGTATTTAGATTTACGGTGAAATTAGTAGAAACAGTTTTATAAAATTTGTAATTTGGAATTTCAATAAGATTTAAGTATCATATAACTTTAACTTGCAATTAGAATTATAGGTCATCTAAAGGTCGATAGGGGTTTGTATCATATTAATGCAATCAATTTGACCGAATCTCATAACGAACGAACATAGGACTCGTGTGTGACAAAGTCGTTTGTAGCGCTAGTTCCGAAGCATAACAACCCACAGAATTTACATGAGTTCAGACCAATCTCCTTGATTGGAGTCGTGTAAAAAATAATTTCAAAACTGCTTGCTCAAAGGTTTAAAGGAGTTTTAGGCAAGTTGATTTCAAAGTGTCAAATGACATTCCTTCCAAATAGGCAGATTGTTGATTTTAGACAGTAAATTAACGACATGACGTGTACTGCAGTGCAGATCAAAAGGCTTTCAAATGGTTGTTATGGACCACTACAATGTAGGCTTTATGGAAAGCCGACTGGGCTGCAATTTTCAGATTGGTTTAATATCTCTTTTGAATGTAATAAGTTGTTAAACTCTTAATTATATATGACTTAGAGTATTCTTTACTTCCATTAATAATTTTGTTAATAAAAAAACTCGTTTCTTTTTTTATTTAATATTATGAATATTTTTATATTTTTTTAGAGTTAAATATATTTTTAATCTCTATTAAACATTTTAATACCCCTATAAAAAAAACAGACTTAATTGTAGTTTTGATCATCTCATTTAGTTGAATGAAGAAAATAATTCCTGCATTTTATTTTTTCTCAGTTTTGATCTCTAAACAAAATCTTAGCCAAAAACATAATGAAATGTCATTTTTTTAATGATGTGTCAAAAAAATATAATGTGGAAGACTCCACGTGGATTAATTACATTTTATTAATATTCCAAATTTATAAAACACATTTTCTATTTTTAAAAACACATCTCCTATTTTGTTACATCATTTAACTACAAACAACATAAAAATAAAAAATAAAAAATAAAGACAGTTATTATGATCCTTAATTCCTAATCATGTGAGAACTGAAGAATATAAGGTCATAAACACGAGGACTTGAGAAGTCAAATGCAAAACAAACCCTAATTCTATGGCCCTGGTGGTTCTGATTGAGTGTTAGAAATCAATGATGGAGTGACTGCAGGAGCAGTGGTGGAAGAATAAGAGGAAGTATGAGGAGGAAATGGTAGAAAGTGAACAGTGGAGGGTGAAGGAGAAGCATTGTTCTTCACATGCACATGAGGAGATGTAACTGGTGACTTATAGGAAGGAGAAACCACATGAGACTGATAAAACTTTAGAGGAGTGACAACGAGAGATTTGATCGAATGTGAAGCAGTCGATGATACCAGTGATTGAACAACAGAGGAACTCACCAACAATGAAGTAGAAGAAGATGAGATGGAATGGAATGGAATTAGAAATTAGAATAGGAATGTGTCTTTTTTTTTTTTAATGTTTTTTGTAATTAAATGATGTAACAAAATAGGAAATGTATTTTTTAAAATAGAAAATGTGTTTTACAAATTTGAAATAATAATAAATTATAATTAATCCACATGGAGTCTTCCACATCATCTTTTTTTTTTTATGGATCATTAGAAAAATGACATTTCATCAAGTTTTGGATCAATATTTTGTTTGGGAGACCAAAACTAGGGACAAATAAAATTGGGGAACTACTTTTGTGATTCAGTTAAAATAGAGGGACTAAAACTGCAATTGAGCCAAAAAAAAAAATAACAATAGCAACACATTCTTTAATATACATTTTTCAATAAACTATATTTTACTGGTTAAAAATCACATAAGTCCCACCAAATTCAAATGAGACCCATATAATAATATGACAAGAACATGTAAGTTTCAACCAAAAAAAGAGATTGTGTTAGGATGTGTTATAGAGAGTGTGTTATTAGTAATTTTCAACGTGGAGCCAATTGATATCCCTTCAATTGCTAGCATCTGGATCGAACACCCCAACCTAGGACACCTCAATTTGATGGTTTTCTCTCAATTGCACATGATTTGAACCAAATAAAGTGTTTAATCTTGTTTATGATTTTGAATAAAAGAATGAAGAAGAATGAGCGAAAGTGTTCAGCTTTAGAATGACGGAGCATATTATAGTATTTAAAGAACATGTGTTTGAAGTAGCAACGTCAATTTATGAGGAAGGGATTTTGAATTGTAAATTCACCTATTTAAAATTTCCTATTAAAATATTAAGAAAATAACTCAAGATTGATCTTGGTTATGAAAACAGAAAACGAAGAATGTTCTTAGTTCTGGAAATAAAAAACGAAGAATGTTCTTGGTTAGTTAAAATCACAGTTTTAGCTTCTCTATTTAATTTAATAATTAAAATGATTGAATGTCAATAGAGATAAGGAAGAGATACCACACAACTGTGAGATTTTCCACTAAATGTTCAAACGGAGAATGTTCTTGGTTTTACACACTTTTGTTAAGATGAACCTTGATATGTAATAGCAACTCTTTTCCACCCATAAAGGATTAAATCAAGTCACCTTTTAACCATATTGAGAGAATTTTACAATTTACCTTTTAACTATAAAAGGATTTTTACAAAAACTACGATCAAACTATAAACAACCCTTATAGTTTTGAGTATACACAATAATGATTTAGAGAGATTGGTAGAATCTGAGTATGCTCATCTCATGTTTGAGAATAGATTCTTGATAAAAGAATTCAGTAATATGATCTGGATATATGAAGGGAAAATCAGATATGATTCTTTTGTAAATGAGAAGCTTTCAAATATGTAAGTGTACGTAATTTGATGAATTTTCTTACCACTTGAAGTTCTGCATTTTCCTTGAGCTTGAGTTTCCTTTTGTAGGCTTTAAGGAGGTTGATGACAGCTATTATGTTCGTTGAAAAGATGCCTTGCTATCACGTGTCAGATTTGACCAAAGACCAAATTTTTAAACTTTGAATATTCTTGTTGAACATTCTACATTTAAGCTTCTATGTTAATGATGTCTGATATGTAGCTTCTCATTTTTGACTGTGATGATCATTTTTTTATGCACACAAACATCTCTGAGATGTGCTTAATCGATTCAGATTAGGACTGTCTTTTGATTCGAGCAAAATAGGATGGAGAATGATGGTCAGTAAGCTAAAGAATGTTTGTATCATTTTGGACTGATGTCATCATACTGGAGAATGATGTTGATCATTCTGGAGATAGTTGTTAATCATTCTATAGAAAGATGTTTGCTGTTGAAGATCATGTGTAACATACTAGAGAATATTTATCAATCTGGAGACTGATGTTACACTATTGGAGAATGATCATTTGAAACTTTTGCTTCGAGTTGTGTCTTTTAGTCTTTGATCCCTTTGAGTGATTATTTTACTCATACGAGAACTGTATATTCCTAGTATATGAACTAGAAATCCATTCGCTATTTTCAAGAGCTTTCCTTGCATTAAAAACTGAAGCGATCTTACTTGCTGAAAATGACAGAAACGTGAAGAACATTCTTGGTTTTCTAGATTATGTCAAGAACGTTCTTGGTTCAGTTTTGTTCATTTTTAGCACTTTCTTTAAACTGATTTCTCTTGCATTTGCTTTATACCTATCTTGGATTATTACACTAAAAAACACATGTTAAACTAACACATAATAAATTGTTAAACTCTTAACTATATATGAGTTAGAGTACTCTTTACTCCCATTTAAAAATTTTTATTGATAAAAATACTTGTTTCTTTTCTTGATCTAATATCACAAATATTAATATATATATTTTGTCTCTATAAAATTTTCACTCTATAATTTGAATATTCCTGTAAAAAAAAATATATTGTAGCATTCTCTTTAATATACATTTTTCAACGCACTATATTTTATTGGTTGGAAGTTACATGAGTCCCACAAAATTCAAATGGGATCCATATAATATGATGATAACATGTAAATTTCAACCAAGAAAAGAGATTGTGTTAGGATGTGTTTTAGAGAGTGTGTTATTAGCAATTCTAAACGTGAAGCCAATTGATATCCCTTCAATTGCTTGCATCTGGATCAAACACCCCAACCAAGGATACCTCAATTTGATGTTTTTCTCTCAATCACACATGATTTGAATCAAATAAAGTGTTTAATCTTGTTTATAATTTTGAATGAAAGAATGAAGAAGAATGAGGGAAAGTGTTCAGATTTAGATAACAAAGCATATTATAGTATTTTAAAGAACATGTGTTAGTTAATGAAAGTGCAATGCATCATAATAAAATAACTAATTTGTCACTATTTAAAACTAATTCAACTGAGCGTGGGGTGTGCATGGTTAACAAAATTATGTGAACAACCCTACTTTATGGTTCTGGTTTCATGAACCAAACCATTTATCACATAAATCAGATAGAAAATGGAAAAGGTTCCAAATCGGTTCAAATCAATTTTAACCATACACCAATTTTTAAAATTGTCTATTCAAAAATTCGGTTTTAAAATGGATTGACGTAATTCAGATTTTAATGTAGCTCAAGTTAAAATTGTTATTGAAACCAATAGTTTCTAGAAGAGTGGAAACAATCTAACTAAATATTGATATATTGGATTATGTTCTTACTACGAATCTCATCTATAAATTTCTTTCAAACTTCTTTTACTCTATATCACCAAAAAATTAAGAATTGATTAACACCATCATAACTTCATTGTCTTCATTAATTCTTATTTTAACCATGCAAGATTCAAAAGAAACGTAGATCTTGTAGAGTTTAGGAAATTGATGGGAAAGTTGAAATTTACACGGTACTAAAAACCAAAAAGATCAACCCTTTAAATCAGATTACTTAAGAAAGGGATCACTATAAGAAAAACTTAAATTTGTGGCCAACTTTATAAATATTTTGTGGCCGAATAAAACTCTCACAAATTAGTGACCGAAAAAGCCCTCACAAAGGCCAAAATTGAAATTGGTCTTTATTTTGTGAGGGCTTTTACAGCCACAAAAAATCCATTTTGTGAGGGCCAAATCCGTCACAAAGGAGTGACGTGACGAGTGGAATTTGTGGCTGCAAAGGCCGCCACAAAGGAATGACCACGTGGAATTTGTGGCTAAAAAGGCCGCCACAAAGGAATGTCCAATCCAGCTGGCATTTGTGGTCGCTCAGGCCGTCACAAAGGAATGTACGTTGGCATTACTGGCGGCAAAGGCCGCCACAAATGGCAATGTAGCCGTTGGCTTTTCTGGCCGCCCAGGCCGCCACAAAATTAAAGTAGCCGTTGGCAATGTGGCTGCTTTGGCCGCCACAAATGCTCAAGGCAACACTATATATATTTCTCCCCCTCCTAATTCATTTTTTCACATCCAACTTCTCTCTAAAACCTCATAATACTATTCTCTCCTCCTTCTCTCTACACAAAATTACTCTTCATTTAAATTTGGTAAGTATAAATTATATTATATATGTAATTTTATAATTTTATTTTTTAATTTGATATAACTAATTAATGTTATTGATTTTTATTTTTATAATGCTTGTTAATTATTTCGAAGACTTGCAAGCATCGTACGTGAGTGAAAGCTTGAAGTCAGACGCTACTCGACATCAAGTTAATATTTTATATATTTTAAATTTAGGTTAGTAAATATATATATATATATATATATATATATATATATATATATATATATATATATATTATTTTTAAAATATAGATTAGTAATATATATATTTAGATTAGTTTTATAAATTTATTTTTAAAAAAATAGGAATGATGTTGTTTACATATTAATATATGATATATTAAAGTTTCAAACCACGGTTAAAATATATTGGTTTGAATATAATTATTATTTAAAAAAACATTATTAAAATTGATGATATTATTATTTTTTGTTATAAATAAGTCTTGATTATTAGTCTTGATTTTTTAAAAAACATCATTTAAAATTTTATATAGGTTTGTATAATGATATAGTCTTGATTAATAATTTATTTTATTGTTTGCAAATTAATATATATATATATATATAATGTTTATTTAATTATTATTTTTTTGTTAGTATTGATATTTTTTGATAGTATTGATATATATATATAATTTAAAATTTTATTTCGGTTTATATATATTTATTGTATCGATAATAATATATTATATTGTGTGCAAATGCATGCTCCCCTAATTGACATATAAATATGTCAAAATTTATATGCTTTTGAAAAATAAAGCAATTAATATATAAAACATCGATATATATATATATATATATAAAGCAACTATGGATTTAGACCGTAGTTGGATGTACGATAGGAATTTTCCTGGAATAAAGGGTCTTAAACAACGTTTTTCTAACAAGGTCGAAGACTTTCTCAATTTTGCGAGAGTGCAAAGAATTGTCCAAGATGAAGGGGGAATGAGATGTCCATGTTGTTTATGTCGATGTAGACGGTTTAAAAGTGAAGATGAAATAAGAGTGCATTTGTATGCAGATGGATTTATGCATAACTACTGGATTTGGACTAATCATGGAGAAGAGTCTCCGGCGGCGCCTAATACTAGTACATCTTTGGAGAATTATAACATAGGTCCTTCAAGTAGTACTAACGTGTTAGATATAGATTATTATAATTATCAACACTTTGAGGCGATGAATGATATGATCTCGGATGCTGTTGGGGTTAATTTGTCATTCAATGAAGATCAATATGATGATACCGATGGACTTCCCAATGAAGAAGCTCAGAGATTTTATGGTCTTTTGAAAGAGACAAATAAACCATTGTTTGAAGGTTCTTCAAACTCAAAGTTATCAATGTGTATTAGACTGTTAGGTCTAAAGTCTCAATTTCATGTTCCTGATTTAGCTTTGGATTTGATGACTAAAATGATGCTAGACGCAACACTTGTTAGAGATGGTTTGCCGCAATGTTATTACGATGCGAAACGGTTAGTGTCAAAGTTAGGATTAGGTGTCAAGAGGATTGATTGTTGTGTTAAAGGTTGCATGTTGTATTATGACAATGAATTTGGTATGAATGATGCAAACTGAGTTGAACGCAAGTTTTGTCAAGAACCAAGGTATCACCAAAGGAATAATTCAAGGGTAAGTAGGGGAAAATCAATTCCAAGGAAAGCAATGTTTTACCTCCCTATTGTATCAAGATTGCAAAGATTGATTGCATCAATACAAATTGCAGGAAAGATGATATGGCATTATGAGAATAGAAGAAATTCAGGCGAGTTGCGACATCCGTCTGATGGTCAGGCATGAAAACACTTTGATCAAATACATCCTGATTTTGCGTCAGATCCACGCAATGTAAGACTTGGATTATCCTCAGATGGATTTACGCCTTACATACAAGCATCGTCTACTCCTTATTCTTGTTGGCCGGTTATTGTTACTCCTTACAATCTTCCTCCTGATATGTGTATGTCTAAACCTTATATGTTCTTAGCTGCTGTGATACCAGGTCCTTCTAATCCTACAACTAGTATTGATATTTATTTACAACCTTTGATTGACGATTTGAAGAGGTTGTGGAATGGTGTCTTGACATATGATATTGCTCAGAGAGAAAATTTTATGATGAGAGCTGCATTGATGTGGACCATTAATGATTTCCCCGCTTATGGGATGTTGTCAGGATGGGGCACCCATGGTAAACTTGCTTGTCCTATTTGTATGGAAGATACAAAAGCATTTACTTTAAAATTTGGCGGGAAGGCATCGTGGGTTGACTCGCATCGTAGGTTTTTACCTGTTGATCATGCATTTAGAAGGAACAAAGCTGCATTTATGAAGGGCTATGCAGAAAGTCTAGGACCCCCGCTTAAATTGACATCAGAACAAGTTTGGAATAAAGTAGAAGATATGCCAAAGGTACATGTTGTTAATGGTGTGACTTGTAAACCACAAGGTTACGGACAATGGCACAATTGGACAAAAAGATGTATTTTTTGGGATCTACCGTATTGGAAATATAATCTTTTGAGACATAATCTCGATGTTATGCATATAGAGAAAAATTTATTTGACAACATCTTTAATATTGTGATGAATGTGAAAGGGAAAACAAAAGATAATGACAAAGCAAGAAAAGACATAGGTATATATTGCAGACGACCAGATTTGTTGTTGGTGGAACAAAACGGCAAGACCCTAAAACCTCGTGCGAATTACACTTTATCTACTAATGAGGCCAAATATGTTTATCGTTGGATCAAAGAGCTGAAGACGCCTGACGGTTATTGTTCTAATTTGGCAAGATGTGCTGATGTGGAAAATGGGAGGATGCATGAGATGAAAAGTCATGATTGTCATATATTTTTAGAGTATTTACTTCCTATTGCCTTTAGTGCTTTACCGACACATGTATTGAACCCACTTATTGAAGTGAGTCAATATTTCAAGAATTTGTGTTCTTCAACACTCATTGATAAAGATTTGATCAAGATGGAAAATGACATTCCGATCATTCTATGTAAGTTGGAGAAAGTATTTCCTTCTGGGTTTTTTGATTCGATGGAGCATCTCTCAGTGCATATTGCAAGTGAAGCTAGGCTTGGTGGACTAGTTCAGTATAGATGAATGTATCCATTTGAAAGGTGATATATATATACATACATCTCTTTAATTTCAATATACTTCAACTTATATATATATACATGGAGCTTATTGTACATCTCTTTGTATATTATAGGTTCATGGGTTATTCAAAACGGTCGGTGAAAAACAAAGCTAGAGTTGAGGGATCAATTTGTTCATCTTACCTACACCGTGAAACAACACACTTTTGTTCTCATTATTTCAACAATGAAACATTGTCACCAGTTAACGGAAGAAACACTACTGATAGTGTTATACGTCATCCACATGCTTTATCAGTTTTTTGCTTATTTGGTCATCATGCTGGTAGGGATTTTTCGATTTTCTGGCCAAGCGACAAAGTATTTAATGCGGCACATGTTCACGTTTTGATTAACTGCACTAAAGTTAAACCATACATTGAGTACGTTTCAAATTCCTCTTCTTATTAAATAATTATATTTTATTATATGATTAAATTGATATTCACCATATATATGGTCATCGATCAGGGCATTTTTAAATACGGGACAATCATCTTATGATATACATTCAAATTTTCCATTATGGTTTCAACAACAAGTGCATCTGGAAGAACAAACTCCTATCAACATCCACTTAAGGCACTTATCTATGGGCTCGAGTAGAAGTTTCAAAGAATGGCACACCTATTACATCAATGGATACAAATTTCACACTGAATCTTGGACTGAAGGAAAAGAAACAATTAATAGTGGAGTTTGTATGAAAAGTGTCTCTGATAGTGGTGTAGTAGAAGATTTCTATGGCATAATTGAGCATATTTATGAAATTGACTACACGTTCCTAGATTATGCGAAAAAAGTGGTGTTGTTTTACTGTAAGTGGTTTGATCCATCTAGCAGAGGAACTAAAATCAATTTGATATCCAATACTGTAGACATTCGAATGAGCAAAAGATATCCACGGTTTGATCCATTTGCCCTGGCCCATAATGTAAGACAAGTGTATTATGTTCCTTATCCATCAACTGTCAGAAGCAAGCAAGGTTGGTGTGCTGCAATCAAAACAAGACCAACGAGTGGAATAGAAGAAGTTGAAGCAGGTCAAAATGAAGAAGTTGCATTTCAAATGGATGAAATGTCAAATTTGGATCATGTGATTGGAGATGACACTATTAGTCAACTTTGTCATGAGTCACACATTGGAGAAGAAGTTGATGAACAAGAAATAGATGAATTAGAGAACGATGAAGACAATATTGACTTAATTCACTCATCAAATGAATATACTGATGATGAAGATGACCAAGACGAAGACAATTAATTAATTAGGCATTATATATATATATATATATATATATATATTTGTATGGATATGGATATGTATAATATTATATATTGTAATGTGAAATGAACGACAATATATATATATTTGTATGGATAAAGATATGTATAATATTATATATATTTATATTTTATATATATTTCTTTATTTATATGAGTGTTAAAATTTATTTATGCATATTTCATTATATATATATATATATATATGTATATAGACATGGCTTCAGTGTCGGGAGTAGGAGGATCAGGAGGTTCAGATGGATCAGAAGGACCAGGAACGGTGGCAATACAAGGAATATCCAAAATATCACGTGGTAAGAAAAAAGTTGCTAGACCACGTGTTGTTAATGACCCATCTCTCATGCCGATGCCGACCAGTGGTACTAGTGGTGGAGCTATTCCTCTATCTCCGGAGGTCCCAGTAGAGCCTAATACCTTAGACGAATTATAATGGAACCCGGATGTGTTGATTGCTACAACCGCATTGTCATCATTCCAGAAGGAGATGGGTATGTAAACTATGATTGATTAAATTAATTATGATTGTTAAATATTTTATTATTGCATATCATGTTACATTATTTTATTAATTAATTTTTATATTTAATCTGCATGTAAATTTTGAAGATATCTTCCTTTTAAACCATCTGCAAAGGCAATTGCTGAAGTCATACAAGAAAAATACAAAAAACCATGGTTGTCTTGGGGTGAGATAAAAGAGGATAAGATACCTCAATTTAGGGAAGTTGATCAGTTTCTACATTGTTTCAAAGTAAGTGATTACATTAATTTATTTAAGTACTAATTAATTATATATACATTTGATTGCTTAATTGAATTATATTTTTAATATTTTTTAAATTTAAACAAACAACAGACTAAATGTACTTGGAAAAGAGAGCATGATGCCGCAATTATGGCTTCATTTGACCATCGCTTTTCAAAGCGTCTCTCATCTATGTTGTCTTACGCACGTAATAAGGGCGAGGAAAAATGACCTAATTGGATTGGTGAAAATGTTTGGACTGCTTTGTGGAGTAAGTAGAACACAGATGCTTACAAACAGAAGAGAGAAAAAGCAAAGATTAATAGAGCATCTGAGAGGGGTACTAGTACTCATAAGGGAGGTTCCATGTCTGCTGGAGAAATTAAATATTATATGGTAATTAATTATTATTTATAATATATATCTTTTAATTTTTATTCAATTAATCATCACATTTCACCATAAACTTGACATTATTTTAATATATATTTTAGGAAAAGCAACTGGGAAGGGAGGTCACTCAGGCTGAGATACATCACTATCTTCATGTTAATCCTCAAACAAATGAGTATACTGATGAATTATCAAAAACGATTCAGGTAATTATTATATATTGATTATTATATATTTACACCTTTAAATTATTATATATTAATTATTAACTATTTTAATTTTTAATTTTTTGATTTTTAATATAGGAACAACTTGAACAAGTCATGAAAGAATGGGATGATCATCAAGCTACTCTTCCTCCTGCTATGCGAGCTACTCCAGTGCAGCGGAAACAATATGAGACCGCAAGTTTTATGAACATCAGTGGTGGCAAGTACAAAGGGCGTGTGTTGGGTGTCGGTACTTTATCATTAACCTTTGTGAAAGGTCCAACCGACTATATTCAGATTGAGACGTCTTCTTCTTATGCTAGTACGGATCGATCTCATCGTCCGACGCCGATAGATAATCTTGACCAGTTAAAGGAGCAATGGGCAAGTGAGCAAGAAGAAAGGACACAGCCGCTGATACAAGCCGCAATTGATAAATTGAATGAGGAATGGAAACAGAGGTTTCAAGAGCAGCAGCAATAGTTTCAGCAGCAACAGCAATTTCAACAACAAGAATTTTCATTTCCTCCTGTCTTTCATCAGCAGTTCCCGCCTCGGCCTCAATACTTGCATCAACAACCAATTTTCCAACAGCAACAAAATTACTCTCAATACTCCCAGCAGCAACAACCGCCTCCAAGTTTCCAACAGCAACACCAGGATCCTTCGAACTCTGCCTTCCAGCAACAGCAGCAGCCAATGTTTCAGCAACAACAATATTTTCATAATTATCAGTATGCTCCATCATCTTCACATCAACTTTCCTCAACCTCAACCAGATCATCAAACTGCATACTGACCAACTATGCCAACAGCTGGGTTGATCAGACAAGATTTAAATCAACCTCAACCAGCTAGGGCTCCTCCTTCGACTACTGGTGGTGCCATTGAAGATGAAATTCAATTTCAAAGCATGATGTCTCCTCCAACACAAATGCATAATACTTTTGAGGGATTTCTTTCGTCGGGTATGAATGCAGGAAATAATGATGGTGGGAGTGGAGCTAATCAGACGAATTATTATGATGATTGATTTGATTTGAAGAATTTCATAATTTATTTTTGGGTTGTATGACATTATTATGTGTTTAATTAATTTCCACTTTGTAAGACATTATTTGTTAATTTTGGGTTTGTAAGACATTAATTGTTAATTTTGGAATGCATGTTTTATTTGATTTTGTCATAATTGCTATAGCTAGCTTTAATTATTATTAATATTATGTTTTTATATATAATATTTATTATAATTTTAATATTTAATTTAAATTTTATTTAAATTTTAATTTAAATTATAATTTATATATAATTTACATTAATTTAAATTAATGTTTAATTATAATTATAATTATTAATTTAAATATTTAAATATTTAAATATTTTATTATTAATAATTTAAATATTTTATTATTAATATTTTATTATTTAAATGAATCTTTAATTTAATTATTAATCTTTATTTTTAATTTAAATATTTTATTTTAAATTTTTAATTATATTAAGATTAGTTTATTATATATTAAATTTTAATTTATAATTACATTATATTTTAAATTTTATTTTAATTTTTATTTAATTATAATTTAAATTTTAATATTATAATTATATTATATATAATATGATAATAAACTATTAATTTTGAATTTAAAAATTAATTTATTAAATACGAATTATTTTGTGGCGGCCTAAACCCTCACAAAATATATTATTTTTTAATTACGTTGGCATTTGTGGCGGCCAAAAGCCCTCACAAAGGTCCAGTCAGCAAATTCAGCATGTCCTTTGTGGCGGCCAAAAGCCCTCACAAAGGTCCAATCAGGCAAATTCAGCCTTTCCTTTGTGGCGGCCTATACCCTCACAAAGGCAGACATTTGTGGCTGCAAAAGCCCTCACAAATGCCAACCTGTTTCAGACACTTTATGGTTGCAAAAGCCCTCACAAAATTTTGTGACCAGCTTCTTTGTGGCTGCCAAAAGTCTTCACAAAATCCACATTTGTGGCTGTTTTTTTCTCTTTGTGAGGGCTTTTGGCCCTCACAAAATTCATGTTTTCTTGTAGTGGATATACATATGTCGACAAGAACGATGGAGGTAGAACTATGACATCAAGGATGTAATTTGATGCTACGATTTCGAAGGAGGAGCTACAATTTCAAGAGAGCAGATAGTAGTTGCAGATAAGGACCGACCAAGACAGTGTTGATCTATTGTCTCTAAATGAGACAGATAATTGATTTCTTGACCTATTTTTCATATGGGTACTTGTTTTTTATTTTTTTATTTTTATTTTTTGGCATAAATAGGTTTGGTTAGTTTTTAAGGATGGTATGGACTTTCAAGGTCTGGAATGGTTTGGTTAGTGGTGTGATTAGGTTAAAATAGTTCTTTCGAACATCTCAAATTTTTATTTTAAAGATAGTGATTCAAATTTACTCTTGAAATTTATTTTAATAAATTTGATTTTTTTTGTATTTAAGGAATAATGAATAGTAATTTTTAATAAATCTTGTAAATGTTGAATAATAATAAATGAATAAACTTTTATTCATTTGAATGAGAACTTAAATATAATTTACATGCAAGAATAAAGTAGATCAACTAATATAAAAATCAAACATTGTAATTTATTCTCTTATTCTTTTACTTTTGTGATTTTTGTTCAATATTCTTTAATTGATAACATTGTTTTGAATGTGTGATTTATTCTCTTATTCTTTTACTTTTGTGATTTTTGTTCAATATTCTTTAGTTGATAACATTGTTTTGAATGATATAAAAATTTACAATATAGTGAAAATTTTATTTTGAACAATTTCATGATTGTGATTGTTATTAACAAAAATTATGTTATCATCATGCAATCCAATAAGATAATAAGTGATAAATTCCATGTTTACGTTATTTGATTGAATTATCAAGAAATTAGTTGAATAATCTAACTTTTATATTTGTGTATAAATTGTTATTTATTGATTGTGGTTAATTACAATATCATTGAGTTTCTAAAAGAATTTTTTTCAATATTATTAGCCTAAACCATCATGCTTTCGACAAACATCCGCTATGTTTTTTAAATTTTTTGTAAAATTTAAAATTCTACTATTCAACCACTCTTTCTAAAGTCCAAGTACCATATTGGCTAACACTTCCAAATACATATGCTAACTTTTGATGGTATGGAGCACTGTCATAACATCTTTAATATCAAAGTTGTGGAAGCCTCTCTAAATCTGTTTTATCTGAATTTGACCGAAAATCTCCTTATTCGATCAAAGAGGAAACATTTCACAAAGTGGTGCAGAACCAATCCATCTATATTTTCAAAATCTTATAAGTGACACATTAAATGCTACCAAATTTTTTATTCCAAATCCTCCTCGTTCCTTTGCTAAACACAGCATGCTTTGCTTTGGTTTGTTTCTATATTGGGTTGGATTAAAAAGCGGCAAGTTTTGTTGTTTTGTGCTGTTTTATCATATTCATTACTATTTAATTTATTTTAAGATTAGTGAAAACTACTAATTTTGCAGACGAGAGTATTAAATATTTTAGTGGCTCCTAATCTTAAAAACTAAAATTTTAATTTAAAATTAAAATTTTAATAATTAAAGAAAGAGTTAAATAAATTTTAGTTTTATAAATTTAAAATTTTATTTAGATTTTATAAAAAATTATTAACTTTTTAATTCTTAAACATTTTTTTGTTTACTTTCATGCGGTCTCCATTTTTTTTTAATAATATTTTTGGTTATTATAAAATCACATAGAGACTAAAAATAATAAATTTTTTAGAGATTAAACTTAAAAAATCTTAATTTTATAGAAATTACAAACATATTTAATCTAAAAAAATTCACCTTCTTTTTTATTATATTATAAAAAAAAAATATTTGATGTCATAATCAATTTGAGACCCTGTGGTATTGGGCTGTTTGAGCCCTGATTTTGCAAGAACTTACCTACAAACCACAAATAAACAAAGAATGTTTTCATGGCTTTGAAGTTAAATGATTTCTCATTATTTTATTTTTCTTTTCTTTATTTAAAAAAGGTGGTTCAGGGTCTATTTTTGATCCAAAATTATTCATGTAAATCATTTTTCTCATTCTCCTTTATCGATATAAATGACTTTCACACATTTTTTATTTTTTTTATTTTTTATTTTGATTTTTTCATCTTAGTGCGACACTGTTTTGGTTTTCTTATTTTGTTGCAGTGTTGTTTTTGTTTTCCACCATGTTGTGGTGTTCGTTTGGTTATAGATTGACAAATCAACTTCGATATAGTCCATTTTCAATCATGATTTTGACGTCTTCAACGTTGCAGCTGTTTGTACAAATATGGTTTTTAGCTACAATCATCTGATCGATGTTTTGATAGCAACAAAACAAACAAATAAGAACAATTATCATGTAACTATTGTTGAGACAAAAAAAAAAAGTTTTAGAATTTTGTTTATGAATGGTGGTTTATCAATGATTGCACTTGAGTTTTGTTTAAGGAACATAAATTGCATAAGTAAACAAGCAAGAAGCCATTCACTTCATCAAAATGCACAAGCATCAACTTAATAATGAAATAATCTCAAAAAGAAATTATCATATATTAATCATTAAAGAGAATTACTATTACATCTTCAATATAACATCTTCATGAAGAAGATGATCAAATACAATAATCAATTATCACACTATGCTATAAATCAGAAGCAATATCATTTTAAATGGAAGCAAAAATACAAAGACAGAATGGAGAACGTTATTGACAGAAATCTGGAAAACAGAGAATGTTCTCTACAGTTCTGAAATTTCAAGAACAAATTATTTCCTTTGTTGAAGAAGAAATTGCTCCTGGACTTCACAATCATCGCTCCTGGATTTCACAATCATGTTATCAGTATTCCACAAGGGATATACATGATTCATCTCAGCAAAGAATCAATCCAAAATGCAAAGAAGAAAAACTTGGCAAACAACAGTCAAAGATCAAAAACTAACACTCAATACAAACAGAATGGAGAAAGTTCTTGACAAAAGACTGGAAAACGGAAAATGTTCTCCACAACTTCATTACAACAAGAATGCTTAAGTCATCCTTTTAATAAAAATAAAGCTAATACGATTTGCAAGTACATTTTCAGTATTCTACAAGGAATATACAAAGCTCACAATTGAAATAAAAACACTCCAAAAAGAACAAAGGATAAAAAGCACAACTCATGATAAAGCAAACAAGATTATCCTCCGACATGTTAACATCAATCTCCAACATGTTAACTTCATTCTCTAGCATGTTAAACATCAATCTCCAGAATAATAACATCAATCTACAGAAAATTCGCATCCTCTAGAATGTCCAACAATCACTCTCCAGCAGATTGACATCATTCTCCAGCAGATTGACATTATTCTCCAGTCTGTTTTGCGCGAATCAAAGTATTGTCTTGAATTGTATGCATCAATCATATATCTAAGAATCAAATGATCATTAAACGCATAATGTTCAAAGACATGAACATTTTTTATTCATAAAGTTTGGTCTTTGGTCAAATCTGATACATGGAAGCAGAGCACTTTCTAACAGCTCTTTTGGCTGTCATCAACCTTCCTAAAGCCTATAAAAGAAAGGCCAAGCTCAAGCAAAAATCAGAACTTCAAGTGCTAAGAAAATCCATCACTCACTTACATTCATACATTTGATAGTCTCTCATTCACACAAAAAAGAATAAGTTCTGTTGAGATTACTCAGATTCTTCTAAACACATTAAATCATCATATTGTAAACTCAAGACTATAGTGTGGAATATATTTTGAGTAGTTTGGAAGAAATCTTTTTATGGTTAAAATGTGAAATGTAAAAATCATTTCTAAAGATTACAAGTAATTTTTGAAAGTCTTTCTAGGTGGAATGATAGAGTTGTATAACAGATCAAGGTTGATCTGAACTGGTGGTGTAAAAACCAAGATCATTCTCTATTTTGAACGCTTAGTGAATATTATCACAACTGTGAGGACTAAACGTAATTTGGGTTGAGTGAACCAGGATATATCTCTTGTGATATTTTTTCCCTAATCTCTATTTATTTCTAGTCCTTTGATTGAAAAATTAAATAGATACTTTAAATTGTGTGTTTTTCACTAACCAATAACGTTCTTCGTTTTCTATTTTCAGATCCAAGAACGTTATTCGTTTTCTGTTTTCATAACCAAGATTAATCTTGAGTTAAATTCTTTAAGTTTTAATAGGAAATGTTATAAAGGCGAATTTATAATTAAAACCCCCATTTCTTGTAAATTGACATTGCTACTTCAATTATATTTGCTAAGTGTGCAAATTAAATTAGTAGAAAAATATTTATATTAATGACTATCTATTTAAGATAGCATAAATTATGAATAGATTAGAGATGATCATCTAAGTGTTTTTAACACAAAGAATATTATTATCTAATGAGCAAGTAATTATATTTACTAATAGAGTAAGTCATGATATAGCAATAAGACAAAGGAAATACAAGTCTTTGATTGATCCTCTGATCACAAAGGATAAATACGCTACAATTATCACCTACTTCTAACCAAAGACTTTTGGTGATCCTCTTACTAAAAGAAGAAAACTTTAAATCAAGCCTCAGATAAAATCAATATTATGGTAGAAGTAAAATCATCATATGAACAAAGAAAGAGAATCTACAAACCAAGATAAATGAATTGTGACTCTGATCAACGCGCTCTTGTTAATCTAATTGATGAAGTCAATATTTCAACATCCTCTGCTCATCAAAGTTGGACTTATCTTTTGATTGAAAAGTGAAATGACATCCTCTGAAAATGTCATCCTCTTTTGATACATCAAATCAATTTAGAAGATAAATAAGGACAAGCTTTATTTGTTGATTTAAGATCTCAAACGATATTATTTTCAACGAATATATTCTTTATAACTAAAGTAGAATCTTTTAAAAATAGTAAGTAATCAATAATAAGGAAAAATGCAATGTGTTCTAAGAAGATTTTTGAAAATGTCTAGAATAAATCAAAAGAAACACATGAATGAAAAATCCTCTTAATAGAGAGTTATTATAATTGATGTGAATCAATCAAAATGTTTGATACACTTGAATTGATATAGGATTTGAAATGTAATATTCTCTAAATGAAAGTTAGAATCCTAAATTTGTGTCAATGCAGACATAAGCCGAAACTAATGTAAATTAGTCCGAGAGTGACAACAACTCATTCACCTGTAATTGGTGCCTGAAAAGGTGTAAGAATACTTATGAACTTCAAGAATACTCAACACCTAAACACTACAAGATATAAGATATAAGCTAAATACCTAGGGTCATTCCTAGGGAATTTTAGCCCTAGACAGTTTCTTAGGGCTTATAAGCCCGCACAATATGTTTGAAAGGATTTTTTAGGGACATAGCCCTAGAAAACTAGTTAAGAAAAATTTGTACGACCAAAGCCCTAGGAAAATTTGATGTTTCAACTTTGCGAGGGTCAAAACTTACGGGTGTTTTATTCATTAAAAGTTTGTTAGGGCTATGACCTTGGGTTTTTAGTATTGGCCGGAACTATTAAAAATAAATTTGAACACAAGAAATGGCGGGTATTGGACGTGGGTCATTGCCCTCACAATTGTTAATCTCGTTCGTACTTTTTTAGGGCTTGAACCCTCACAATATGAAGTGTGTGGTTTTCCAAGATTATAGCTCTCACTCTTTTGACTTACATATAACATTCTCGAGGACTAAAACTCTCACTTCTTGACATCAACATTTACCGAGGGCATAACTTTTTCCCCTTTCACTATACACGTTTAGATCACTTCTCATTCCCCATTTATGACCGTCTTCCTCATTTCTTCTCTTATTCTTCTTCCTCCACTTCTTCAATTACAAACTATATCCAATTAACTCTCATCTTTTTCTCACTTTCATTATTTGTTATCTCCATTTTCGTTTTTCTCCTTACTATCTTGATATGTAAAGTAATTTGTGTTTTCTTTTTTTATATTTTGAAATGTTTTCTTTTTCAGTAGTTGTTTAATTAACACCCTTGTAGAAAATATTTGGATTAAGAGGAAAAGGGGACAAGCAATACTCGACTCTTTACTTCTTGTTAGATTTTAAATTTTCTGGAGTTAATTATTATATTCAAATTGAATATCAATAATGCTATGTCTGAAATGTGATTTGTATATTATTTTTCATAATGTAAAATGTGTTTGATATGACAATGTGAATTTTAAATTTTAAATGTTAAATTATATATTGTAAAATGGATGTGAAAACGGCTTTTCTTCATGATGATTTGGAGGAGGAGATTTACATGAAACTTTGGATGTCACAAGAACACTATATTGAGAGAGTGTTGCAAAAGTTTCAAATGGAAAACTCCAAGACTGTAAGTACTCCTCTTGCTGCTCACTTTAAGTTGAGTTCTAAACAAAGTCATTCTAGTGAAGATGAGAAAAGATACATGGAACAAATTCCTTATGCTTCTTCTATGGGTAGTTTGATGTATGCAATGGTGTGTACAAGACCAGATATTGCGCATGATGTTGGTATAGTCAGTATATTTTTGTCAAATCCAGGTAGAGAGCATTGGAATGCTATAAAATAGATTTTGAGATATCTTCGTGGTACTACATGTATGAAGCTTTGTTTTGGAGGTGAAAAAACCTATTTTGGTAGGGTACTTCGACTCAAATATGGCTACAGATATTGACTCGAGAAAGTCAACTTCAGGCTACATGATTAAATTTGCAAATGGAGTTATGGCTTGGCAGTTCAGATTATAGAAATGTGTAGCATTGTCTACAACTGAGGCATAGTTCGTTGCCATTACTGAAGCATGCAAATAGTTGATTTGGTTGAAAAAATTCTTGCAGGAGCTTGGATTTATTCAGGAGACATATGTATTATTTGTCAGTAGTCAAAGTGATATTCAATTTGGTAAGAATTCGATGTTTCGTAGTAAGTCCAAACACATTGATGTGAGGTGTTATTGGATACATGTTGCTTTAGAAGCTAAGTTGTTGGAGTTGGATAAAGTCCATACTGATTATAATGGTTCTGATATAATGACTAAATAATTACCAAGAGGGAAGTTTAAAACTTGTTGTGATATCGCTGATTTGGCGATTATCTCCACATAGTTGTGAGGGGGAGATATGTTGGGTATTGGGCTCCCTTCCTATGTGGAGAAAAGCACAAATATTGTAGCCCATGTGTCTCACTTATTTAAGTAGAGAGTGGTTTAATTAGGATTTTAAGAGAAAGACTATTTTGAAAGGAAATACAACCACCAAACGAGAAAAGAGAAGAGTAAATCCTATTCCCGATTTTATTAAATTCGTCTAAGAAAAACATCAATTACGCATTCGTTAACCGTTGGATCGAGCTGATATTTGGACAGAAGGTTTGCAACATTCAAGTCATCGTTTTTAATGGTCGGATCCGTGAAGTGACGTCTGGAGTTGGAGAAATCGTGCTGGCACAACAACAGGTTTTTTGGATGTTTTTCTTCATCTTGCATTTCATTTGTAGGTTTTAGTGCTTTGCTATTTTGGCTGGTTGTAGGCACAATTTGTGCATCATTTTGAGACTCTCTTGTACCCTTATTTGATTATAATGGAGCTATTTATTTGGTTTGGTCGATCAGTGGATTTTTACCCTTGCATTGAGGGGTTTTCCACATTAAAATATCGGTGTTCTTTTTCTTTACGCTATTTCATTTTGACTAATTTGTTTTTCATACATTTATTGTTGCTCCTCATGGGTTCTTGCAAGTTGGGGGAATTTTATATCCGCTACGTATTATTTGTTATTGTGTTTATGTGTTTATTCTCCATCATTAGTTTGGTTATGTTTGGTTCAGGTTAGGTTTGGTTTCACTCTCTCTAATGATTTTCTTTGGATTTCTTTAATTGATTGATATGGTCGTTGCTCCTTTCTTCATTGGTTCTTCTGTTTGGTTACTCCTCTTCATATTGGTTCTTCTCTTTTGTTGTTCATCTATGTTGATTATTTTGTTTGGTTTGTACCTTTGTTGGTTACTTGTCTTTATGGTGGTTCGTCTCATTGGACGTTGCTTCTCTCATAGTTTGATTCCCTTTCGTTGTATTCATGTATTGTGAGTTTGAATTGAAATGTTAGATAATATGTTATTATAATTTTAGATATAAGATAATATGCTATAATTTTTTTTTTAATATTTTTACGTTAAGAGTAGTCTAATCTTTTTATATTTTACTATATATTCTTTTATAATTCTTGAATTCATAACATTTAGTATTCTATTAGAAATATAGTGGTCTTTTTTTGTTGTTGTTGTTTTTCTATATTGCTAACAATATCAAAGCTTTCACAAATCGCTCCTCCTATCATTAATGGAAAAATATATGATCTTTTTTAGAACAAGGGCACACCTATAAAATCTAGACCACTAGGAAGATGTAGAAGAGGATTACAATGTTTATTCGCTAATTTAAAATCTCAAAGTGACTCAGATAAAAATTTATAAAGAAATAAAAAATCAAGAAGCTAAAGGCAAGGACATATTTGTTTGTGAGTGCCTTACATATTGTCTTCACAGGATTCATGACTCATAAAATAAAAAAAGCAATTTAGGATTATCAAAAAGAAGAATATGTAGGAGATAAAATGATAAAGATCACAAGATCATAAAGATAATCTATATTTCAATAAATTAGAATAAATTTTGTTTATTTTAATTTGTTTATAATAATTTTTAGTTTATTTTTTATTTGAAATTATAAGATTTTAGTTTAGATTTAATTGATGTCGTGTAGATTTAGGTGTCCAGCTTGCTTTAAGTAGATATCCTCACTTGAGATAACTTTAAAATGGAATAGAATTTATCTAAAGAGAACAGTGAATAAGCAAGTCTTCTATTTGATTCATTGATTAGAACTCTAAATAATTCATATCAATGACATTTTTATTGCCGCAAATTCTCATTGGCTTATTAATTATCTTTAATTGTGGCATATTCTTCATGTTTTTTATTTAATTTGATTCTTTTTCCAGTTCTTTTGATATTTTATTTGAAGAAATGATATGGTTAGATCTTCATCTTATATAGAATTAACTTAATCTACATCATGTGGTATTCATAACTTCTCACCAATTAGTAATTTTTGTTTTAATTTATGTTTTAAGTTTTTAGTGTTCTTGATAAATTTGAAAGTTTAGATTCATTTTCTTTCAATTTGACTTTTGATGTTGTTTAATTTTAAGCTGTTTGTTGATTATAAGTGTTATTATATATGTAGGA
>JBBPBR010000007.1:24390609-24401519 GCA_037974775.1 Cicer pinnatifidum | reverse complement strand
GATTACATATATTTATTTTAAAATATATACACTTAAGAAACTAATATTATAGTTATATTTATTATTTAAAAAATATATTTTTTTTAAGTAAAAAATTATTTCTTTTTACACAAATTTATTGTTTGATTACTATTGTAAAAATTAATTTTAGTAATATTATTTGAAAAACTGTTTTTAAATATTATAATATAATTAATTCTTAAATTAATTTAATTTTTTATTAATTAAGAACTAATTTATTTTATTAATTTAGAAAATGATCTTTAAAAAATCACTTTTTTTAGTATAAGAAGTTGATATTATAAATAAATAAAAAATTTATTTTTTATTTTGTTTTTTGTTTAATAAAACTGAATTTTTTAATCAATTTAAAATAAAGTAATAGTTTAAATATTATAATTAATTAATTTAAAATAACTGTAGCGGATGGGTAGTGGTTAGTCGTCGGAAGTCCTCCATGAACCACTGGATCGCTAGAGCTCCCCGACCACCAATTTTAAACAAAAACCAATGTTTAAAGTTCTTAAAGTATTTTTAAAATAATAGAAAGAATAATTTTTCAAAAATAATATTTTTATTAAAAAATAGTTTTTAAAAAATAACAAATAACCTCCTTGTTTGTCATTTTAAATTTTAAGTTTTGTCTTAGAGTTTTCCTTTTTGAAACTCTTGTTTTGATAGCTTATGTGGATTTGGTGCATTGGTTGGATTCTTTCTTGGTTTTTTTTTAAGAACTAGAAAAAGGATTTCGAGTGAAAAACGAGTGGCAAATTTCAAGAGTGTAAACACCTATTTGATGGAAAGATACTTTTATTTTGTTATTGTGCTTTATTTGTAACATAGTGAGATTTATTGCTAGAGATTATAATGAGGAGGAATGGATGTATCAGAAGAGATTTAGACAAAAAAATGATACTTAGAACTTTTTAGAAGGATGATAGAAATTATGAAAAAGTGAAAAGATATATAGAATACACAAAGGAGGATAAGGAAAAGGAGATAATAGTTATATCATACGACGAACATATTAGATATTTGGTATTGAACACAAGAGTAGGTGAAATATATTTATGAAAATGTGCATACAAAAGCTGTGAGGAAAATAGAGAAGTTAGATTTGAGAGAAAATAAAAAAAAATATTAAAAAAGAAAAAAAGAATGGAAGAACACTTTGAGAGTGTCTTTGAAAAGAAAATGAAAGAGAAAAATATTTGAGAGACAAAGAGAAAAAAGGGAAACGCAGAATTTAAGAGTACAGAGAAAGGTGATTATAATATTGAAAGTCTTTTGAAACATAAGAGTAAAGTGATGGAGCATTGAAAGTGTTTGGTCAATGGCTCATAAAAATGATATAATTGAGCTTAAATTTGTGGTCGAATTTCGTCAAAAAGGAGAAAATGATAAGTATCTCAAGAGCATAAAAATAATTCATATTTTAATAAATTAGAATGAACTTTGTTTATTTTAATTTGGTTTTTAATAATTTTTAGTTTGTTTTAATTTGAAATGGTAATAGTTTTAATTTAGATTTAGTTGTCATGTGTAAGTGAAATTATTTTGCTTCCTTACGTTTAGTTTATTTAAAAAAAAATGATGTAAGTCAGGTGTAGGTGGCCTAGAAAGTGGTTCCACTTATGGCCCATTTCGATTTAGGGGTCTTTTCTTTAAGTAGGGTTTTGTAGCCTTATTTGAGACAATGTTGAAATAGAATAGAATTACTCTAATGAGAATAGTGAGTGAGTAAGTCTGTTATTTAGATCTTGAACTAGAACCCTAAATGATTCTTATGAATGTCATCTTTACCATTATGGCAGATCCTTATTTGCTTATCAATCATTCTTGATTGTGGCACCTTCTAATCATCTTCTGAGTCTAATCCATCTTTTGTTCTTTTTCTCCTTTCTTTTGCTACTTTATTTGATGAAATCACTTGGTTAGATAGTCATCTTATGTGGAATCAACTTAATTCATATCATGAAAATATTTGAAGCATGCACATGTTGGTTTTAACGATCGAGTACAAATTACAAATTACAAAGATATATTTTATAAATTTTCATTTATCCTAGGATGTCATTGAGTTCTACTATTTGAGTTATTCTCTTTGCACGTCTTAAATTCTATATATAGAGCTTTTAATCCAATATTTGAAATATGATTGAAGAAGTGATATGAAATACATGGAAAGAAAAGAAAAACAAAACAAGATTTAAAAAAAAAAAACAAATTAAAAAGAAACGGTTGTTGTTATGGGAATAAATTGACATTATCAAACAAATATTTTTAGGATTTGTTTTTTATTTTATAGATATGATTCAGAAGAAAAGTTTAGAATGAGACCTTTTCACATATAATATCTCTCATATATTTTCGTAACTGTGAACATAAAAACTCAATCACTGGTATCACGATCTATAGTTCATCAAACTTGAGAAGATTGAATTCATATCAAGCCTTTTATAAATTGCTTCTCCCATCTTTAATGGAGAAAGGAATTATTTTTGAAGTTGTTAGAATGGAGGCACACCTATAAAATCAAGACCTCTAGGAAGCAGTAGAAAATGATTACAATGTTTATTCGCTACTAAAAACTCTACAATGTGTTAGAACCAAGATGGTTTGGAGAAATATGTCTCTCGCTTGTTTTGATGATAATATAATCATTAATGGAAATAATTTAATGCACTAACATTTTGAGTAAGTGTACAGGTCAGAGATCAAGTACTTTTTATAATAATTTCTTATTGTATCTTCAAATAACTAGACAATGACCCAGATACAACTTTACCTCTCCACACTCTGTCTCTCTAAGTCTGATGCGCGAGAAAAGTTATGTCCTAATTGCCTCTAGAAATGAAAGCAAGGTTGTAGGTAAATTACCTCTGATGAATTCAACATGTGTCTTGTATGTTTGCCTTTGATGAATTCAACAAGTGTATATTCGTCTGTCTCTAATAAGCTTGACAAACAAGTAACTGCGTATGCCTGTGATAATCATATCAAGCGTATGATCATCTAACTTTGAGTTATTATGTTTCCTTTGTCTAAGTCAACACTTTGAAAAGGTCAACACTCCAAAGAAGACAAGTCCATATTACATCATCTATTAAACATCATGAATCTGCTATTTGTCTTAAGATCTTAAGACATGCTTTGACCATCGTATCCTCTACTTCCCAACTATTATAAAAATGATATGTCGAATCATTACCAGACCAATTTTTGGAAAGTTTCTATGGTAAATCAATTCCACATAGATACGATACAAAACTTCATGAATTATGTTGATTTCTTGCAATCAGGGCAACACTCAAAAACCCTAATCATTCTCTACAAAAGACGTGCTTCCCCCAATCAAGAAACACACAAGCCATAATCACACATGCACTATTGCTCAATATCATTATGTTTCACGTTAATGCTAAGATAAGTTCTAAAGTAACAAATTTGTAAACACTCTATGCGAGAGCTAATTTAGAAAAACACAAACCTTTTTTGTTTGTAACATGGCCTAATAATGGTTTCCTTCCTCGACAACTTAACTGTACAAATTGAGAAGGTTTAGAAGATTGAACACAGACAATGTGACTAGCAGGTGTTCAAATGTAAATCTGATACTGTTGTGAACTAATGGATTAAATCCTTCACGTTGAAGGTACTAGATATAGCTACCTGTTAGGGGTGAACTGGAATAATCATCATGCCTTTTGCTCAGTTTTCTTTTATCTTTACTATTTCCTTTACTTAGTATAGCTACACAAAAAAAGCTTAATTTAGTCATAAAACATAATTTAAACCCCTCATTTCTCTTGTGGTTTTTTGTTCTGCAATTGGCATTAGAGCTCGGTCTCAATTTAAACCCCCATTTCTTGTGGTGAAGAAGATACAGGTGGAAACCTTTACAATCTTTACATGTTTCATGGAGAGGGATTAGAGTACTAGAAAGACACATTAAGACTTTTATACATCTCTTAGGATCCTGAACTTTAGGACATAGTTGAAGATGGCTATGAGGCTCCAAAAAATGATGCTTTTGTTGAAATATCCATAAAGAATTTTGACACTGACCAATAGAAACAATACAAAATTCATGGTAAGGTCATAACCTTCATGATGAATGTTATCACCTTCAAGGAGTTCCAGAAATGTACAAATAAAGAAACCGCCAAGAGTATTTTTGATGCTCTAGTTCTCAACTACTCAAGAATTAAGGAGGTACAAGAAGCCAAAACTAATCTAATCATTAGAAAGTATGAACTCTTTCAGATGGAAGAAGATGAAGACATTGAGAAAAAGTTTTCTACATTCAAAACTATGGTTTTTGGACTGAAGGTTCTCCAAAAGACCTACTCTACTTAAAACCACGTCAAAAAGATCATCAAAAGTTTTCCCAATAAATGAAGACCAAAGTTAACGACAATTCAAGAGGCTAAGATTCTAAACAAACTTCCTCTAGAAGAGCTGATGAGTTCATTCAAATTCTATGAGATTGAACTAGTTGAAGTTAAGCCCAAAAAAATGTCAAAGTCCTTGGTTCTCAAATCCCAAGAAAAGAAAACAAGTTCTAAGGCTCTGCTAGCAACTGAAAACTTAGATGAAAGCAAATTGGAAAATCAAAGTGATGATTTAGATGATGAAGAGTTGTCCTTTATCTCAAGAAATATCCAACACATGTGGAACAATAGAAATAGATATTTTCCCATAAGAGATTTTAGAAAGTCCCAAAAATAGTAGAGAATAAAGTGAAAAGATAGACAAAAAGAAGCTCATCTGCTATGAATGCAAGGAACCAAGTCATTTCAAATCAGAATATCCTAAACTTGAGAAAGGAAAATCCCACATGAAACACTTCAAGATTAAGAAGAAACATCTCATGGCTACTTGGGATGACTCTAGTGAATCATCTGATGATGAGGAGGAGCATGGCTACAATGGCTTTGATGAAAGTTACTCAGTCTATCTCTAATTTTGGCTTTGTTGATGAAGAAATTGAGGTATTCTCTTACATACCTCGTAGCAAACTCATAGATATGTTAAATGAGTTTCTCAACAAGAATCGTAAGGTTTCTTCAAAACTTAAGTCCCTCTGAAAAACTCATCACATCTTAACAAATAAATGTAGTTCCCTTGATAAAGATTTTGAAAACCTAAAAAAGGAAAATCAAACTTTGAAAGAAATGGTTTCAAATGCTTTACATGATAAAGTCTGCAATTTCATTAAGTATGAAATAGCCTTTCAAGAATTTCTTGCTAATGGCATAAACAAGCTTATATGATTTTTGGTGTTAGCAGGAACAATGAACATGAAATAGGCTTTGAAGGAACGACATAAAATCCTAGATTTAATCAACCTGGTATTGTATGTGCATACTTCCATAAGAAATGTCACAATCGAGTAACTTGTCCTATGCTAAAAACATGGAAAGAAAAGATACCTTTCAGAATTAACAAACAAGGACCCAACCAAATCTGGGTACCTAAAAATAAATAATTTATCTTGTGATATCTTTAGTAGCAAAGTTGAAACACTAATCATGGTACCTGTATAATGGATGCTCACGCCATATAACAAGAGAAATTTCAATGTTCCAAGACCTAACCCTCAATGAAGGACTAATGCATAATCTATTGAGCATAAGTCAATTAAGCGACAATGGTTAAGATGCACTCTTTAATCAAAAGTCATCAGTGACAATAAATCAAACAAATGAATCCATACTATTTATTGGCCAAAAGAAAAACAATATTTAAAAAATAAATTTATTTGATTTAATCAAACAACTCAAATGTATTATGTCTATACGCAAGGAACAACTAAAAGGGCACAAAAGATTAGGTCATGCCTGAAGATCCAACACGAGAAAATAGAGGTTGAACTGTGTTTGACTAAGCTGTTAATCTTTCTTTATTTGATTAAACTGGTTCAGACTTGATGTTTTACATGGAGTAGAAGAAATAATAAAACTAAGGAGTGCAGGAATAAAGTGACACAAGTAATTTATCCTAATTCACCACTAACTTGGTTATATTCAGTCCTTTCACTTAGAAGGATTTAATACACTAATTAAACAACGTGAATTATAAAGCACATTACCCTCCAAGTCATCGTTCTCAAATAAATTCACAATCCCATATTTTTCAGGAACACACACAAACTTTGACTCTACCAGCCAAGTCTTCTCTACACAATCTAACAACCCCAGATTGTTTATGGCACACTAACACCGCTATCGAGT
Source organism: Cicer pinnatifidum (assembly GCA_037974775.1). Taxonomy (NCBI): domain Eukaryota; kingdom Viridiplantae; phylum Streptophyta; class Magnoliopsida; order Fabales; family Fabaceae; genus Cicer; species Cicer pinnatifidum. Next base: position 24,395,283 of record JBBPBR010000007.1, on the reverse strand, counting down.
TTGAATACAAAGATTTAGAATTTGAGTTGTTACTTCTAACAAGCTGATTATAACAATGACTATCACATTATAAGAATATCACTCCAAATTTTTTTCTCATTTGAACAAGTATTTCTCTTTTTGAACTCTAAGAAAAATTTGAAAGTTTGAAGTTGAATTCTTCAACTATTTTTCGATGATCTTCTTCTTTATCCTTTTAGTATCTATTTAAAGATAAAATTATGGCTTTAATTTATTCATTGTTTAATTTTGAATTGTATCTTCATTTCTAGCTTGGTCAATAATGATCTTATTCAAATATAATTCTGAACAAGATGTTTTATGATAATATGTTTTTTAGCCAATTATTTATTTTTGAATCCAATATGAGCAATTTTTCAAGATTGATTATGTTCGTATTTTGTTCCGATTGAGTTTGTAAATTCTTCAAATTGATTTTGTTAGTATGTGAAGATTGTGTTTGTAATTCTTCAGATTGATTATGCTCGTAATTTATTTATATTGAGTTTTTAAATTCTTTAGATTAATTATGTTCGTATTTTGTTTAGATTGAGTTTGTAAATTCTCCAGATTGATATTGTTCATATTTTGTTGTAGATAAATCTTGACCAAATCTTCTTTTAAATAATTCATATCTTCTTGTGATAAATCTTGATCAAATCTTATTCAAATCTTGAAAATATCTTATTTTCAACTTGGTCAAAGATTTACTTCAATCATAAATCAGAATCAAATCTTATTTTAAATTTTCTTCAAAAACAGTTAACCATATCTTCTTTTCAACTTGGTCAAAGTATTTTTTTCAATTATAAATCTGAACCAAATCTTATTTTAGATTTTCTTCAAAAACATTTGACCATATCTTATTTTCCATTTGGTCAAAGATTTTCTTCAATCATAAATCTGAATCAAACCTTATTTTAGATTTTCTTCAAAAATATGAATCTTTTTTCATACTCTATGAAGTCAAATATACTGTTTTCTCATAAAATACTTTTGTTAACATCAAAACTCTAAGTATAAAACCAACTTGATTCCAACAATACATACTTGAGATTAATCTCAAAATTGAAAAGACTTGAATTAGTTAGAGGCATGCCAAATGTTCAACTTCATCAATGACCTAGTTGTAGTAGGCTAGTTTGAATACTTTAACCTAGGACAAGATGTTACGTTGGACATCCAAGTTTGTTCATCTTAAACCTAACTATCGCGTTCTCTTCAAAATCCTTATTGGGGGTGTGGTTCCTAAGGGTGGGTAGGTGAACCATGTTAGTAAAGACCACAAAGGTCTAATGTGGAATATCTCTCCAAGAATCAAAACAAACTTTCACCACATCATCTTGGAGTACATGCGGTCATGCATCATCAACTCCAAAATAGGCAAAATCAAGTGTATTCCCTACCCTAGACTGATAATTTTTGTACTCATGCGTACGTCCCTTATTCATACTCTAGAGGAAGTTAGAAGCTCTGTTCAAGAGGAACATTTAATATCATCCTCTACTCTCACATTTAATATCTCCAACCTTATCAAGATGAGGTTGGTGTCCCCAAGCATTGTATTCGACCCAATGGTGGCACTAGAAGAACAATAGCTCAAGAAAATGGATATTTGGATGCTCTCAAAGGTTTATGACACTATTGATCCCATATATGCAAAAAAACAAAAAGGGACTCATTCTGGAATATCTAAGAATGAGTCAATTAGGCCAAGTAGTCACCCTAATTTGTTAGCCTCTGCCTCATGTTGCATAGGTTTCTGCGAAAAAGCGGTAAAGAGTCGCTATGACTCTAAGCATTGAAGAGGATAAGGAAGACACAACAATCGCCCATGAAGACACAACAACCCCTCTTCGGTGGAATTAATATAAGGTAAGTTCATACTATAAGCGTCAGACTCCTCTCTTTCTAGCTTAATCCTAAACCGACCCCTCATTTTTCTCTCTCCCCAACCAACTAACATTGTTCACTCTTCCTTTAATGCTACACCCATCGCCCCTACCACTTCTGTCTTTGACACCTCAAATGATATGTTTGAAGCTACCCTAGCTGAGCACTTTGCTTCACTCGAATACAAAATCCATCCCTTCCTTCACAATCCTAGTATCTCCGCTCAAACACATACTCATTCCACTCCTTTACCACTCATTTCACCCTTTCCACTCCAGTGCCCAAAATCAAAAGTATGGATCCTAATGATGTTTCAACCCAAAGGAACAAAGTTCGCTCCTTTGTCACAAACTAAATTCAAGATGATAAGGATCATAAACTTCATTTGGCTTCCCCAAAGTCTACAACTTTCAGACAAACAACTGAAATCATCTACTTATGGTTGGTACGACTTTAGAAAGCTGAGAGGTATCAATACATAAAGCTTTTAACAAACACTTCCTTAAACTCATCCAGGGATGCCTCTTCTCGTTTTGGAACCTTCAGTGATAGCTTCAGACGCATCATTGCAGTTTCATATGTTTATGCCACATTTTGAGATTCACATTCTAGATGTTCCTCTTTCTGCTTTAGGGTCTAAAGCTTATGCTTCTGTAGGCCTCTCAACATCTCCTTTTGCCCTCGTGTGGGAGCCTTCCCTGTTTGTCAAGAAGGAACATTTTGATCGTATGGTATCTAAGATTGAGGCATTTATGTAAAACACTACCAATAATCAAGAGGATATTCAGAATACCCTTAGTTTAATTCAGGCTAGGCTCCCAAATCAAGCTCCTTAGCTATTATATTTCTTTTTCTGTTTTTTGTTCTTTGTATTTTCTTTTCTTTTCTCTCTTTTTGTCTAATGACAAACAGGAGAAAATGGTGTATTTTTTGAGAAATCCTAAGTAATGAATTTTGTTGTGAACTGTTGTTATTAATACACATTGATACTTTGTTGTAACATGTTATTACTATATTATCTCTTTGTTTATTTTATCCTAAAAAATTATTCACAAAAATAGGTGTTTGGCATCATCAAAAAGGGGAAGATTGTTGGAATCAAGTTGGTTTGAAGAAATATGCCCTTCACTTGTTTTGATGATAACAAAATTGTTTATGGGAACAATTTAATGCACAAACATTTTGCTTAAGTGTATAGGTCCGAGTTCAAGTGCTTGTTTAAAAAATTATTATTGTATCATCTGATAACTGGACGAAGACAAAGATACAACATCATCTTGCGTCGTTCCGTCTCTCTAAGTCTGATGCCCGAGCAACATTGGGTCCTAGTTTCCTCTAGAAATGCAAACAATGTTGTAGTTAAATTACCTTTGATAAATTAAACATGTGTTCTGTATCGTCTACCTCTGATGAATTCAACATATGTTCTGTATTGTCTGCCTCTGATGAATCCAACATCTGTCAGTTTGGATGCCTTTGATAAACTTGACAACAAAGTAATTGCTTTTGTCTCAGATAATCATATCAAACGTTTGATCATATGACTCTGAGTTATTCTGTATCATCTACAAAAGTCAACGCTTTGAAAAATTCAACACTCTAAAGAACACAAAGCAATTGCACATCCGCTAATAAACATCCTGAACCTACTACTTGTTTGAAGATCTTAAGACATGTTTTGACCATCGTATCACCTATTTTCCAACTGTTTTAAACAAGGTATGGTAAATCATTACAAGATCAGTTTTTGGAAAGTTTCTATGGAATATCAATTCCACCCTAATATGATTCAAAACTTCATGAATTATGCTTATTTCTTGCAATCAGGACAACGGACAAAACCCTTAATCATTCTCTATAAAAGACGTGATTTCCTCAATCAAGAAATACATAAGCAATAAGCACATATGTACTTTTGCTTAATATCATTATGTTTCACGTTAATGCTAAGAGATGTTTTGAAGTTACAAATTTGTAAAAACCCTCTGCGATAGCTAATTCAGAAAAACCGAAAATCCTTTTTTGTTCTAACCTAGCCCAATAATGGTTGTCTTCCTCAACAACTTTATTTAACTAAGCTTTAAGGTTGAGAAGATTGAACACAATCAGTGTGACTAGTAGGTGTTCACGTGTAAGTTTGATTCCATGGTGAATTAGTGGATTATATTATTTAGGTTGAATGGATTTTGTCTCTCTGCTCTATTCTATTTTATGTGCACTGCTTCCTTTACTTTAGTATAGCCACACACACAAAAACATAATTTAATCAGAAAACACAATTCATACCCTTTTTTCTTGTGTTTTTTTGTTTTATACATAGGCCCTAATCAAAATATATAAATAAACAAAAATCAAGAAGCTAATGACAAAGACATGTTTGTTTGTCAGTGTGCCACAAACTAACTTCACAAGAATCATGACTCTTAAGTAGTAAAGAGTAAGCTGGGATTGCCAAAAAGTAGAATATGCAGGAGATGAAAGTATTTGAAGCATGTAGGTGTTGATGTTAATGAGGGAGTACAAGTTACAAAGAATGAAAAACGATAAAAAATAAATGAATACTTAGAAAAATTACTTTGTATTGTTAATAGGATACAATTAACATACACTCAACTTCTTTGATTGGAGAATTGTAGAAAACATTTTTGTAAAAGTACTTAGAATGAATTTATATTCAACATACGATAGATTAGAAATTTCATTCATCCTAAATATATCTTTCAATTTTATTATTTTTGTTTTTTTGAACGTCTTAAATATAATTAAAGAACTGATAAAAAA
>JBBPBR010000007.1:24351831-24382891 GCA_037974775.1 Cicer pinnatifidum | reverse complement strand
GAAAAGGGGTTGGTGCTGTGTTGTTGCAATCTAAACATCCAATTGCGTATTTTAGCAAGGCTTTTGAATCATCTAGGTTATCTAAATCGGCCTATGATAAGGAGTTAATGGCTTTGGTGTTAGCTATTCAACATTGGAGACATTATTTGTTAGGAAGGCGGTTTGTGGTTTATTCTGATCAAAAGAGCCTAAAACACTTGTTACAACAACGTATTACCACAGCAAATCAGCAGGAATGGATGGCTAAGTTGCTGGGTTTTGACTTTGAGGTGGTATATAAGGCGGGAGTGGAGAATAAGGTGGCTGATGCTTTATCTAGACAACATGAGGATGCTGAAATTCATGCTCTTAAATCCTATCCTATTTGGCAGCAGACCAGCCAGCTGCAACAAGAGGTATCGCAGGATCCCTGGCTTAAAAGCATTGTGGAGGCTATTCAAAAGGATCTTACTGCTAAACCTGGGTTTTCCCTAAAAGGTGGCATCTTATTCTACAAAAATAGGTTAGTTATACCGGCTAACTCACCACTTATTGAAGATCTACTTAAGGATTTTCATTCTTCTCCTAGTGGGGGTCACTCCGGCTACCTACGCACTTATAGGAGAATGGCAGGCACTTTATATTGGCAAGGGATGATGAAAAGGGTGCAAGATTTTGTGAAAGCTTGTGACACTTGTCAACGTCAAAAATATGCCGCAACTACGCCTAATGGGTTACTACAACCACTACCTATTCCAGTTTTGGTGTGGAGTGAGATATCTATGGATTTCATTACTTGTTTGCCCAAAAGTAATGGATTTGAAGCTATTTTGGTGGTGGTGGATCGTCTCTCCAAGTATAGTCATTTCATTCCTCTTAAACATCCATTTACTGCTCGCTCCATTGCTGCTATTTTTGTGAAAGAAGTGGTTAGACTGCATGGAATTCCGGAGTCGATTCTTAGTGATCGTGACCCCTTGTTTGTGAGTATTTTTTGGAAAGAGCTGTTCAAGCTAGTAGGTACGGTGCTTAAAATGTCTTCAGCATACCACCCTCAAACTGATGGCCAAACAGAAGTGATTAACCGTTGTTTAGAGGCCTACCTACGTTGTTTTATTGCAGACCAACCTAAGACATGGGCACATTGGATTCCATGGGCAGAACTATGGTACAATACCACATTTCATATTTCCACAGGGTTTACCCCTTTTGAGGTGGTGTATGGCAGGAGACCTCCAGTATTGGTGCATTTTTTGGAGGGAGAAACCAGAGTAGAAGCTGTAGCCCAGGAGTTAAGAGACAGGGATGAAGCTTTGCGTCAACTGAAAGCTAATTTACTCAAAGCTCAAGAGTACATGAAATACCAAGCTGATAAAAAACGCAAGGCAGTTCAATTTGAGGTTGGTGATTGGGTTTTCCTCAAATTACGTCCTCATCGACAGCAATCGGTTGTGCATAGAATTCATCAAAAATTGGCTCCCAGATTTTTTGGTCCTTATCAAGTCATTAAGAAGATAGGGCAGGTTGCTTACAAGCTACAGTTACCAGCAACATCTAAAATACATCCTACTTTTCATGTTTCTCTATTGAAGAAAGCTGTAGGCAATTATACTGCTACAACTCAATTACCTAGCAGTTTGGAGTCTGACACTGGGGATATTATTCCTGCTAAGGTTTTGTCATGGAGGGATAAGTTTGATGGTGGGCAGCATAAGCGAGAATGGTTGATTCAATGGGAAGGCATGGATGTCGGAGATGCTACCTGGGAAGAGGAAATGCTGCTGAAGAGTCAATTCCCTGATTTGCGCCTTGAGGACAAGGCTACTGTTGAAGGTGGGGGTGATGATAGGAATGGGCTGGGCCCCACAAGTGATGAGGGGGATCTCTTAGTAAATAGAGATGAGGTGGGGCCTAAGCAATGGCAAGTATATGTGAGAAAGAATAAGAAAGGGAATGCAGAAAAATAATGAGTGTCTAGCTGGCATATGGAATTAATATTCCACTAATAAAATGGAATTAATATTCCACTAATAAATAGGAGTTAATATTCCACTAATAAATAGAAGTGTGTGCAGAAATAGCTGTACGGTTTTTATTATTTTTTAGGTTACACCTTAGAGGTTGGGCAGTATGAGAATTGTTTTTCTCTAACTGAGGAGCATTAGCTCTGGAATCATTTTCTGTTTTCTTATCAATTAATACAATAATTCCCTTCACTCAATTTTATCTTACCTTTGCTCTATCACTATCACTAACAATATTCGGCTTATTCAACCTCTAGCTAGAGATCAAGTGGACTTTGCTTATTGGATACCAACCTTTGAAGGTCTCTTTAGTATCAAAATAGTGTATGCATTTCTTATTGAGAACCCTCAATTTCATTATAACAACCCGCTCTTCAAGGAAATTTGGAAGTGGAAAGGACCCACTAGGATGCGCACTACTCTCAAGCAAATGGCTTATGGAAAACTTCTTACTAATGTGGAACACTATCTTAAAGGCATGAATATGGATGAGACTTGCCCTCGATGCAACCTTGCTCCAAAAACTTTGGTGCATTTAATTTGAGATTGTGATGTGGTTAAACCGTTTTGGGAAAGAGCTATACAATCGAATATTTTGAGTACATTTTTTAGTATGGGGTTGTATATCTACTCCTGGTATTGGCTTGGCCCCTTGGTTGTGGCACCCCATCTATGGGGTGGTTGTCAACATCCTCTAGAAATATCGAAATTCTCTGGTTTCCTCTCAATGCACTATTTTGGAAACTTGCATTTGGTATCAGGTTATCAACCTAGTGGAGTTCATTCATACCACTCTCACCCAACAACATTTGATTAATATCAATCTTCAATACTATCTTAAGATGAATATTGATGGAGTTCACTCTACTAATAATGGAATCTCTGCTTGTGGTGGTCGCATTCGTGATCATATTGGTTCCTTCATTACAAATTTTTTACTGCAAAGTTAGCTCTAGTATATCTATTTTTGTTGAGATGTGGCGCTACAAAGTGGCATCATACTAGCATGTGATCTTCACATTTAGAAAATTCCTTTGGAATGAACTATTTTTCTCTCTTCAATATGACCTAGAAAGGTTGATAAGGATCTCAAGAGCATGAAGATGATTCATATTTTAATAAATTAGCATAAACTTTATTTATTTTAATTTGGTTTGTATTAATTCTTAGTTTGCTTTGATTTGGAATTGTAATAGTTTTATTATTGATTTAGTTTTTATTATGTGTAAGTGAAGATACTTTACTTCCTTACATTAAGTTTATGTTAAAAAAAAGAAATAAGATGTAAGACCCATATGGGCCCTAGAGAATGGTGTCACTTATGACCCGTTTAGGTTTAGAGATAGACTTAGTATAAATAAGCATTTGTAACCTCATGGAAGGGCAGATTTTGAATATTAATTTTTGTGAGGCTTTGCTCTCTAGAGTTCTTGAAAGAATTCACTTTGAACTTATCAAGGTTGTTAATCCTTGTGGCGTTCTTTTTGGCTTATCAATCCCTAGATTGTGGCGCCATTCTGTTCTTGATTCGTTTGTTGAATAATAATATTGAGTTTCCTTTACATTACACCCTAATATACTCCAATTCTTCCAATTTTCATGATCAGTAACCTGCTTTCATATCTCGAGTTCTATATATTGGTTTTCGGTGATTCTAAAGCCTAACTTGCGTTTCAGAACGTCATCTTTCACCTCGTTTTGGAATCGGCCGAATCAGAGTTTTGCAGCGCCGTTTATTGCATTCTGCAGCTTTACGGGATTTTCACTCAAATTTGTAAGTTTCCAACCTAGAACGATCCTTAAAGTGAACTATGACTATTAAGATCATATCATGTGGTATCAGAGCCTGGATATGATCTTAATAGTCATAGTTCACTTTAAGGATCGTTCTAGGTTGGAAACTTACAAATTTGAGTGAAAATCCCGTAAAGCTGCAGAATGCAATAAACGGCGCTGCAAAACTCCGATTCGGCCGATTCCAAAACGAGGTGAAAGATGACGTTCTGAAACGCAAGTTAGGCTTTAGAATCACCGAAAACCAATATATAGAACTCGAGATATGAAAGCAGGTTACTGATCACGAAAATTGGAAGAATTGGAGTATATTAGGGTGTAATGTAAAGGAAACTCAATATTATTATTCAACAAACGAATCAAGAACAGAATGGCGCCACAATCTAGGGATTGATAAGCCAAAAAGAACGCCACAAGGATTAACAACCTTGATAAGTTCAAAGTGAATTCTTTCAAGAACTCTAGAGAGCAAAGCCTCACAAAAATTAATATTCAAAATCTGCCCTTCCATGAGGTTACAAATGCTTATTTATACTAAGTCTATCTCTAAACCTAAACGGGTCATAAGTGACACCATTCTCTAGGGCCCATATGGGTCTTACATCTTATTTCTTTTTTTTAACATAAACTTAATGTAAGGAAGTAAAGTATCTTCACTTACACATAATAAAAACTAAATCAATAATAAAACTATTACAATTCCAAATCAAAGCAAACTAAGAATTAATACAAACCAAATTAAAATAAATAAAGTTTATGCTAATTTATCAAAATATGAATCATCTTCATGCTCTTGAGATCCTTATCATTCCCTCTTTCTTGAAGAAATTCGACCACGAATTTAAGCTCCATTATATCGTACATGAAGAAATAATCCAAACAAACCACAAGCTCATCATATCCACCGGGGTCAAACGGGAAATTAGAAAAGTTACCAAATGTGATAAGTCGGTGAAATGCACTTCCATCTTTAATAACTAACATCTTATCACATTTATAGTGAAGGTAAAAAATTCTAAAGATGGGGATAAAGTTATACCTTTTGAAGTTGATATTTATGACCAAATTTACCTTCTTGGGATTGAAATATCTGGCAAACAATATGTTACTTTGTATTTGCAAAGCCTTCAAAGCAAGTTGAGTTACACAGACAATCTCTTCATCACAAAAAAATGGTGACTCAATAATTTCCTTGTAAGCATCCTTTTGAGGAACCTTTGAATAATCACCTTCAAGCACTAACATTGCTTCATTTACCTCACTTTCTTGTTTGAAGAGACTTTCGATTTTACTCACTTTTCTTTCAATATCAACATATGGATGACATTTCTCCTTTGGAGACACTTCTTCAAGCACTTGCAATAGAGAATTATCACAATTAGACAAATAGTTGACGTCAATTTCTTGCCCTTTGTCCCTCAAATGTTTCTCCTCTTCTTCTTTCTTTTGTTTGATTTTATCTATCTCTCTCAGGGCAAGCTTCTCTACTTTTCTAGCTTGCTTTGCATATCCATTGTCATACAAATATTTCACATACTCTGGATCCAATACAAAATCTCGAATATATTGAGGATATGACATACTTAGGAATTTTGTCAAACATGTAGTGTGCAATAATTTTTTTTTTCAATTCCAAACCTAGAGACAAGCTCCGATACCACATGATATGATCTTAATAGTCATAGTTCACTTTAAGGATCGTTCTAGGTTGGAAACTTACAAATTTGAGTGAAAATCCCGTAAAGCTGCAGAATGCAATAAACGGCGCTGCAAAACTTCGATTCGGCCGATTCCAAAACGAGGTGAAAGATGACGTTCTGAAACGCAAGTTAGGCTTTAGAATCACCGAAAACCAATATATAGAACTCGAGATATGAAAGCAGGTTACTGATCACGAAAATTGGAAGAATTGGAGTATATTAGGGTGTAATGTAAAGGAAACTCAATATTATTATTCAACAAACGAATCAAGAACAGAATGGCGCCACAATCTAGGGATTGATAAGCCAAAAAGAACGCCACAAGGATTAACAACCTTGATAAGTTCAAAGTGAATTCTTTCAAGAACTCTAGAGAGCAAAGCCTCACAAAAATTAATATTCAAAATCTGCCCTTCCATGAGGTTACAAATGCTTATTTATACTAAGTCTATCTCTAAACCTAAACGGGTCATAAGTGACACCATTCTCTAGGGCTCATATGGGTCTTACATCTTATTTCTTTTTTTTTAACATAAACTTAATGTAAGGAAGTAAAGTATCTTCACTTACACATAATAAAAACTAAATCAATAATAAAACTATTACAATTCCAAATCAAAGCAAACTAAGAATTAATACAAACCAAATTAAAATAAATAAAGTTTATGCTAATTTATTAAAATATGAATCATCTTCATGCTCTTGAGATCCTTATCAAAGGTCATACTACTTACCCTCCTCTTATGATCCTTCTTAAACATATGAGACGAATAAATATGCTCATTTACTAACTCAATGTATCTTGGCCTCTTCTTTTTCTACTACTGTAGTTGAACATGTTGCTCCTATTGTACATTCTACTTTGATGTATAATGATGGTGATTTTTCCTCCTAGCTTTCTACGAGTTAATAATACAACTTCTTTTTTATAAAAAAAAAGTGACTTGAAAATGCTAAAATTTTAACATTCTTATGCGGTATACTTTTACATCGTGTTTGGTAGAGAAGAAATATAAAATAGAAAGAGGATAAAGGGATAAAGAGAAGTTGGAAAGAGTTAGATGAGAGATACAGGAGAAAGTGAGTGGAGACACTATCTTTTTTTGTTGTCGCATTTGTCCCTGGTGCTTACTGTTTTCAGGTGTGATTCCAGGTTGCACTATGCAATCTTTTTCATCGAAGGAAACAACAAGAATGTGTAACAAACCTCAAAATTATTTGCTTTTGTGCCTGCTGCTCCAATTCATCAAGTGTCAATATTCATCATTTTAGCGTGAACTCACGTATGATTTTTATTGATTTGTGAACTAACATGTTAACAACATGGTAAAACCATTTCCTTCCAACAGAGCAAAAGATTTTGTATAATTTATTTTAGAAGATGAGAAGGTAATTGACAAGTTAAAATTAAAATAAAAAATCAAAAGTAATTAATTATTAGGTTAAATCATTTCAATTAATATAACAATTTATTAAATAACTTAATAAGTTAATTATGTAATTAATAAAAATTTGACTACAAATTTAAAATAAAATGGAAAAATTATATTTTTAATATTTTATCTTATTTAGTCGTAACATTTTATTCTTTTTTTTTTCTTTCTAAATTGATCTTTTATATTTTTGAAAAAACATTATATGCTCCTTTTTATTTTATATTTTTTAATTGTTGATGTATTAAACATCACTAGATGTTGTGTCAAACTACATTAGATTATTTTTTAATAATTAAAAGAAATATGAATTAAATCTGTTTATCACCTTCATCTTGAGCAAATCTTCAAATCAAAATCCAGAAGAAAAAAAAACCCAAATCAAGAAAGAAAGAATAAAATCAAATTCAAATATAAAATTGAAAGTTGAAAAGAGAATACATAGTGCACCAAAAAAACAATACATAGGAATTCCACCTATATAATTCTCTATATTTAGTATATGGTGACTTAGATTGTTTTGGAATAAAATTAATCATTAAAATAAATTGGTAAAAATTATTTAGATGAAAAAATCATCAAAAATAAATAATCTAAAAGTAAATACTCACAACCCTACCTGTACCTCGTTTACAAATATCGAAAAGGTTCTTGTCTTTCCTCCACCACGTAGCTAGCTTCATTTTAGCAATGGCCACACATAGCCACCCGAATCTAAAAGTAATTGCTTTTTAATGTTAACAAATCCATTAATTATAAGAAGCGTTATGCATAGGATTCATTAATAAACTCTTACGCAGAGGATTCACTTTTCTTGTTGATCTAAGAAATTGTCTCTTACTAGGTGAGGCAAATACATGTGTATGACGTTCATGAAATCGAGTGAGCTCATACGTACCTCCCTCTAGCAGTTTGAAAGCTACTTTTGCACCATATCCTTCTTTAGTAAGACTTTTCCTCCTAGATTTAACTAATTCTCTTTGTTCCTCATCTTTTGTTTCAACTTGTTTGTAACCTTTTTTCGAACAAACAAAATACTTTCAATGTATGACTCCATTTTAATTTTAATTTTCTGATGAACAACGCACACTAAAGCCAACATTGTGTGTATATATTTTATAAAACTTCTCTCCATCTTCTAATGTATTAAATAGTTGTCCCACTTTTGGCTTTAACTCTTCATTGTCACAATGTGGCACCCCTTCATTTACCTATTAAAAAAGAACTTAAAAAAAATATAAGTAAAATATAAGTTGTTAAGTACATAAGCACCTTCAATATATTACTTGGAGCGATTGCGGTACAGGAGCACCTTCAGTAGCATGAAGTTTTGGTTCATCAATTTCATCAAGGCCCAATGTTTAGTTAAGAGAGTAAAAAACATAAATATCATATTAGTAAGTGAAAATTTTGTTTTTTTACGAATTGAAAAGCAAAAACTACTTCAAAACATATATCTAAATTTAATTTATATTCAAATGAAAAACTAAATACTACCTTGTTGTCATGTTTTCGATGAGTTGATTGAATGATTTGAATGCAAATTGCAAACTGGGAGATCGAGAGGAAGACTAGGATATGGCAGCAAACCTATATGTAGGAGACGAAAACAAACTTTTACCTAGGAGATTGCAATAGGGTTCAAACGTTTTCAATGGAATCTACCTTGTCGGTTTAGTAGATGCAACAAGCATGCCGTGATTACTCAATTAGAGGGGACAACAACCACTTGCACGGATATAAGGGTTTTCAGGTACTGTTATGGGCTGATTGAGTTTGAGACAGGAATGCGACAAATTAGCCAAATAAAAACAAGCTCACATGTGCTTTTATTACAATTTTTTAATCTGGTCTGTGAAACTAATATGAGGGTTGGTATCTATAGTTCTCGTTTCTCCTAATAAATATAAGTTCTCATGTGATACGTCTCATATATATATATATGACCAAAGTGTTATAACTAAATAAAATAAATGACAAAAATGCAAATTTGAAAGAGTAATCATATAACTAGAAATTAGATTATGAAAATGAGTTAAGAATATAAATATATGCTAAACTTAGTTTATGGTATTGAAATGTTATAGCAGTGTGAACAGGGTGACCTTAAAACATTTCCAATTAAGTTATCATGATTTTCAAGTGCACTAATATCATTTATGTGTTCATATTCACATTCAACCATGCTTCAGCTTATGTACCTTTTTTGTTTTATGGACTTGCATATTGTTCCTAGTTATTTAACATCAATCATTTGTCCAAGCATAAGAACTTAATCCATATTAAACAAGAAAATCTATACATTCCCTTTTCCAAGTTTAAAACTAGCATTAAATCTAAAATGATCATGTTCAAATTTAAAGGTAACATTAAATCAGCTTGCATAAATAAATGTTTAACACATTATAAAGAAATTAAACCATAAACATCCACTTACCACTACAATAATCCTTAAATTTATTTAGTTTGGCTCATAATGAGTTTTGATTCAAACATGTAAATGGAATAAAATAGTGAAAGAAACATTACAACTAGAGTTATTACAAAAATGATAAATCAAGGTAAGAAATACAAGCTTATGCAGTAGCTATGTAAACTCCTACTGCAGCTTGTTTACAAGTTTCCTTCCGTAAATACAAGTGGAGAGCGAAGGCTAGAATTCTAATTTCTATGTCTGGAAATTCTTTCTCTGTTTTTCAATGATTGTCCCCTTTTTATAAGACAACTATGTTGAAAAAACCCTATAACGTTGTGCTCAACAATTCATGTCAATTACATGATGAATAACCAAAGGCGGAAGCGTACCTGTGGGAATAGTCATTGATGAGATCCTGGGATGATGATCATAGAGTCAATGGGTTGGGTGATCTTCCTCAGCAAAACCACCCTGAATACCTTACTCTCTTGATGGGGACAGAGAGAACCCTAAATTTTGTTTTTGTTGTGTTTGCCTTGGGGACCACTACCCCTATATATAACTATTATTAGTTATATCCCAAATTGCAGTATTTCCAATTCAGCCCCTCATTAAATTAGAAACTGTCTGGTATCTACACTATTAATTTTCATAACTATTATGCTATTTAGCCATAAACTATTATATATTATTTGACCCCTAGTTTATTGGCTAATTATATAATGACCCTAACACACTTTATTAATTAATTACATATGTTACCCATAAATCTTACAATCTCCCACTGGTCACACATGTATCCTTAGAAGTGTGTTAGACTTTATGACGTCAAAAATGTCATTATAATTACCTTAAATATAATCCAATTGTCCCGTCCATTAATCACATCAACACATGGAACCAAAGAGGCTTTCGTCATAATAAGCATAACTAAACCCATCAATGATCACCTGTACTGACACAACTAAATGACGTAGACCCATTATGAAAAGTGTAGCATGAAAATTACATGAAGTTGGTCAACGCATGTCAATTTTCAACTGGTCCTACTTTACCGAATGAGATCATACCATAACTTAAATGTACAAAGTAACCAAAACTGAATACTTTAAACTTAATTTCTGATCAGAAAGTCCAAATATAATGTATTTGTACTTTACAATTAAACATAGAACATGAATTACATAATGGACGAAACTCCCACTAAAATCAAGATTCCTCAACCTGTAGCACACCCATGTGAGCAGTATGCTCATGAAAGACCTTGGGTGGTAGACCTTTAGTGAGTGGATCCGCAATCATGGAGTTTGTCCTTAAGTGTTATATGGATATCTGTCCACTTTGACCCTTCTCTTTAACAACTAGGAACTTAATGTCAATGTGCTTTGACTTGGTTGAGCTCCTATTATTGTTAGAATACAGGAGTGCTGATCTATTGTCACAATACAACTTGAGCGGTCTTTCAATCCCTTCAACTATTTGCAATCCCGTGACAAAATTTCTCTGCCAAATGCCCTGGTCAGATGCCTCATGAATTGCTACGAATTCTGCTGCCATGGTTGATGAAGCAATAAGACCTTGCTTGACACTACGCCAAGAAACTGCTCCACCAGCTAACAGAAAGACATAGCCTGAAGTTGATCTTAAGCTGTCTTGGCATCCCGCAAAATCCGAGTCAGAGTATCCAGTGATCTCTAACTGGTCTGACCTCCTATATGTGAGCATGTAGTTTCTTGTCCTCTTCAAATATCTCATGACCCTCTTGGCTGCTTTCCAATGGTCAAGACCTGGATTGCTTAAATATCTGCCTAAAATCCCTACTATGAACGCTATGTTTGGACGCGTACATACTTAGGCATACATATGACTCCCTACTGCTGAAGCATAAGGGATCTTTTGCATTTCTTGAATTTCCCAACTTCCCTTAGGGCACTGTTTGAGACTAAACATGTGTCCCTTAGCAACTGGGGTGTCCCCTGGTTTGCAATCCTGTAACCCAAACCCTTTGAGAACCTTATCGATATAGCTCTTTTGTGACAATCCAAGAATACCTCGAGATCTGTCTCGGTGCATCTGAATTCCTAATACAAAAGAGGCGTCACCTAGATCTTTCATCTCAAAATGCTTTGATAGAAATTTCTTAGTTTCGTGCAACAGGCCTATATCGTTAGTGGCAAGCAGTATGTCATCAACATACAAGACCAGGAAAATATGTCTGCTCCCATTGAGCTTATGATACACACAATCATCAAATGTATTCATCTCAAAACCAAATGAGAGAATTACTTGATGAAATTTATGGTACCATTGACGAGAAGCTTGTTTTAGCCCATAAATGGATTTTCTTAGTTTGCACACCATATTCTTTGGGTCTCCCAACACAAAGTTTTCTGGCTGCACCATATAGATCGTCTCATCAATGTCGCCATTGAGAAACGTTGTCTTTACATCCATTTGATGAAGCTCCAAATCAAAGTGAGCAACAAGAGCCATGATTATTCTTAATGAGTCCTTCGATGAAACCGGAGAGAAAGTCTCTTTATAATTAATCCCTTCCTTTTGAGTATAACCCTTAGCTACAAGACGTGTCTTATATCTCACCACATTACCATTGGAATCCCGCTTGGTTTTAAAAATCCATTTGCAACCAATGGGTTTCACTCCTTCAGGTAATGGGATAAGTTCCCAAACTGAATTGCCTTGCATAGACTTATACTCCTCATTCATTGCTTCGATCCACTTATCTGAACGAGAATCTTGCATGGCTTGATGAAAGTTGACTGGGTCGTCTTCCGTCATGCCAACATTTTCCTCTACCTCATTGATAAATACTACATAATCATCCGAAATAGCATTTTTCCTTTCTCTAGCGGATCTCCGCAATGGAGCTGGCTCTTGAGGCACTTGATCTTGAGGATCTTGAATTTGATCTGGATTTTGTTCTTCCTGAACAACCAGATCATTTTGAGTTTGTTCAATAATGGGAAAGTCAATTGGTGGAAGAATCAGTTCTGGAATTGTTACCGATTCTTCCTCAAAGACAAAATCTTTAACCTTAATCTTCCCCCCAAACTCAATATCCTCAAAGAATGTTGTCGTTCCCGTCTCAAAAATTGTTCTCAAATTAGGATCATAAAATTTATAGCCCCTTGATTTTTCTGAGTACCCTATAAAATAGCTGCTAATTGTTCGGGGTTCAAATTTCTTTTCATTCGGCCTATAAGGCCTTGCCTCAGGTGGACATCCCCAAACATGAAGGTGTTTCAGACTAGGCTTATGCCCAATCCAAAGCTCATAAGGTGTTTTAGCTGCTGCCTTAGTTGGTACTCTATTAAGAATGTATGCTGTTGTTTATAATGCCTCTCCCCAGAGTGACTCTAGGAAGGTGGAATGACAAATCATACTCCTTACCATATCCTTAAGAGTCCTGTTTCGTCTTTCAGCTACACCATTCATGCTGGGTGACCCCGGCATAGTGTATTGTGGGACGATTCCACATTCCTCTAGGTATTTGGCAAATGGTCCCGGACGTTGTTCACCTGAACCGTCATATCTGCCGTAGTATTCACCACCACGGTCAGATTTGACCTTTTTAATTCTCTTATTTAGTTGATTCTCAACCTCTGCCTTAAAGGATTTGAACACGTCTATTGATTGGGACTTTTCGTGAATTAGGTAAAGGTAGGCATATCTAGAATAATCGTCTATAAATGATATAAAATATTGTTGACCATTCCAAGAAGGAGTTTGAAATGGCCCAAAGATGTCCGTATGTATCAATTCTAAGACGTATGTAGCTCTATATGCGCCTAATTTCTTATCTTTAGTCTGTTTTCCTTTAATGCATGCTACACAAACGTTAAAGTCTGTGAAGTCAATGGAATCTAAAATTCCATCTGACACAAGTCGTTCAACTCTATTTTTAGAGATGTGACCTAGACGCTTGTGCCAAAGCACTCCTGAATTGAAATTGTCAATTTTTCGCTTAGTAACACGTGATTCCACACTCAAGGTTTCATTATAGTTAGCCACATTTTCCAACAAATAAAGATTATCATAACGAGAAAGTAAACCGGTTCCAACAACATTCGAATTTAAAGACAAAGTAAATTCTTTATTCCCGAATGAACAATAATATCCTGATTTGTCCAAATAAGAAATAGAGACCAAATTCTGTCTAAATGACGGTACAACAAAAGTGTCTTCTAAAATCAAATAATGACCCGAATTTAATAATAATCTAAATTTTCCTATGGCTTCAACTTCTACCTTCTTCCCATCTCCTACATAGATGCATCTTTCAGTATCACTAGGCTTTCGGAAGTTCAGGCAACCCTGCATTGAAACACTGATGTTAGTAGTTGCACCAGAGTCTAACCACCAAGTGTTTCCAGGTACTGAAGCTAAATTAACCTCAGAACAGACCAAAGACAGAATCATACCTTTCTTAGCACGCCAAGCGTGATATTTGGCACAATCCTTCTTCACGTGTCCAAGACTTCTGCAGAAGAACTAGTTGTTATCCTTAGTCTGCTTCTTTGTTCTGGACCCTTAGCAGCAGTTTTGTTCTTGGGCTCCTCAATTCTTTTCCTTTTGCCCTTGTCTTAAGAGATGCTAGTAAACTGAGCGCTTTCAGTCCTATCTTGCTTCAGCCTGTCCTCTTCTTGCACACATAATGAAATGAGCTCATTAAGAGTCTATTTCTCCTTTTGACAACTATAAGTCACCTTAAACTGACTGAATTGTGCAGGAAGAGACAGCAATACTAAATGAATGAGTAAGTCATCTGACAACTCAAGCTTTAGTCCTTTAAGCTTAGAAGCAATGTTGGACATCATCATAATGTGCTCTCTTATATTTCCCTTGCCTTGATACTTCATGGAAATTAAATTCTAAAGCAAAGAACTTGTTTCAGCCTTATCACTTTTGTCAAAGCGTTTTTCCATCTCAGCAAGGAAATTTTTAGCTGTAACTATCTCATCCGAGACAGCACCTCTAAAGACCTCAGGAATGCCACGCTTTATGATCATAAGACTTATGCGATTTGAGCGATCCCATTTCTCATACTCTAATTTTTCCGTAGAAGAACTAGAGTCCTTAGGAGTAGGGGGTCGATCAATTCTTAATGCAAGGTCTAGATCCATGCAGCCAAGAACAATCAGAATGTTCTCTTCCCATTCCTTAAAATTTGTTCCATTAAGGACAGGAATAGAACTCAAATTTGCAGATATGGAAGCAATAGATGTTGTGAGTTAAATAAAGAACGAAACTTAGAAACTCACATTATAGGAAAATAAATCAATAAATAAATACATATGTTCAAATCATGGAATTTAAACCCATCTCAAGATACCTGGTGCACCATTGATGTCAAGTCTTTGGACAGTAACACCAACTGCTAGTGGTACTCTTGCTGCAATGATCAAATATTGACAATAAGACATGTTAAACAATAAACCTTCCTTTGGGCCGATTTACTGCTCACATGTATACCAAATAATTGTCACACATTTATCATCGCAGGCGTATATGTAATTCTGCCAAATATTAACCTTCCTTTGGGCCGGTCAATACTCGCATGAATAAACATATACACAGCCATTTGACACTCTTCACGAGCAATTTTGACTTGAACATATATTTATTATATCCAAATAAAACAATATTAAAAAAAAAATTGTTCACTAATATAAACTGTGTTTCATTAGTATTTGATAATTTCTTATATATGAACAGAATTTCATGGCATTATTCACGAGAAAAAAAAAATTATAACCGGCTTTACAATGAGAATTTTAACACAAATAACTAGCAACCTGAACAGCTGTAGCCAATGATGCCCACAACTTATGCTTGGGGAAACAACTATTTCTGCCGACATCTCGTTGTAATAATTAGAATGTTTGAAATAATCAAATAATAATTATTTTATTAGGTTCATGTATCTTGTTTTGTTATAAAAATAATACCATAGGAAATAGAATAAATCGTCATTATTATCTTGGGAATATGACACACATATATATGATCTCTGAATGTACATATATGTCATGTGAAGTTGGTGGTACTTACTCGAGCAGATTCCTAGACTATTCCTCTACATGTCCTGGAGTCTAAAACAAAGTTTCTAAGGAACTAATTATTGCAAAAAATCTGAACTCATTTACATCAATCAAAAATCACAAACAAATTTCATATGATTGAACAAAACAATATCATCAAATCAAAAAATATTTGTAATTAAAAGAGTTTATGGCAAAGGATTCCAAATAATATATATATATATCCAAATTCCCAAATTACAAACCCTAATTTTTCAATCATGTCAAAATTCCGAAATTACAAACCCTAATTTTTCATTCATGTCAAAATTCCCAAATTGAATCCTAAAACGAAGACAATAACCGAATTTCATCATGAATTAAACATGGTAGGCTCTGATACCAATTGTTGAAAAAACCCTATAACGTTGTGCTCAACAATTCATGTCAATTACATGATGAATAACCAAAGGCAGAAGCGTATCTGTGGGAATTGTCATTGATGAGATCTTGGGATGATGATGATAGAGCCAATGGGTTGGGTGATCTTCCTCAGCAAAACACCCTGAATACCTTACTCTCTTGATGGGGACAGAGAGAACCCTAAATTTTGTTTTTGTTGTGTTTGCCTTGGGGACCACTACCCCTATATATAACTATTATTAGTTATATCCCAAATTGCAGTATTTCCAATTCAGCCCCTCATTAAATTAGAAACTGCCTGGTATCTACACTATTAATTTTCATAACTATTATGCTATTTAGCCATAAACTATTATATATTATTTGACCCCTAGTTTATTGGCTAATTATATAATGACCCTAACACACTTTATTAATTAATTACATATGTGACCCATAAATCTTACAAACTATAGTCTCCTTATCTCTCTTACTTATACCTCAATTTTTTCATTTTCTTCCCAAAGTGTTTTTTGGCCCAATAAAGAAGGGTCGGTCTACTTGCACCTTCCTATTTGCACATCCTAATATTGGGGGATATCCTAAACTTTTATAACATAGTTAGGTACATCTAGGGCCCACATAATGCATTTCCCATGTTACTCATAAATATGTTATGTATCTTGCTATAACATTTTGTGTTGGTGTAAGCCCTGATGTATGGTATGACCTCAGTTTGACAGAAATTATGCAGAATAATGGCTATTCTAACAATATGCGGAGCAGTTTAATAAATTCGAAATTTACTAAACAAAATATTAAACAAGGTTCCAAAAAGATCAATCCTAAGGAAATTCAACAATAACAATTATTGTTAAAATGAAGAGTGCAGCATATACATTTATCATTCAAGATATTGATTCACATACAAGCATGCTAAGACAATCTTTCATGCAATATCAAAATGTGCAGAAATATGTTTAAGTATACAATCAATATCAATCAAATACACAATGCAGGAATCAAAAATAGATAAGGGAAAGAAAAATGGTACACAGTGATTTTTATACTGGTTCAGCCGTTGTTGAACGGCCTACGTCCAGTCCTAAGATCAAATTCGATCTTAGCCTTTCCACTAGAATGTCTCAGAATCAGTTTACAGATGTTCCAGCTCCTCGCCTATCAATCTTAAACTATTCTTTCTATTCTATTCTTATCTCCCTGAATCCCAGAGTCTATCTCCCATAAACTCTTCCAAGATTTCAGTCAAGTGTCTTCTTGATTAGATCCCTCAATCACAAAAGATCACTACCAGTAAAGACTGAATTTCTGAATGTTATTTGATTACAGAAATCGTTTACAGATGTTCTAAAAACATAAATACACAGATTTTGTCAAGCAGGCTTCTTCTCTAAATGACTTTCTCTTTGCAATCTTTTTCAGCCTTTGTTGATCATGAATGAATAATGTTCAAGTCTGAAAAAGCAGAGTTCAATGTTATCTTTGATGTGAGAAAGTAACTATTAGAAAATTCTATGAATTTCAAAGTGTGTTGAATATTATTGTTGTTGAGAAGAAAAGCTTGAAAAATAGTTTATATAGATTCAGAAAAAACAACACATGAATCGATTTACCCAATCGATTTATTAAAGTTATAAAGCATACTAATCGATTTACCAAATCGATTTCGCGAGTCTTGTTTTTCTTGAATCTTGAAACTGTAGAAACTAATCGATTTACCTAATCGATTATTTTAAAGCATTCTTCAGATTTGAATAACAGTTCATATTTGAATCGATTTGCATAATCGATTTGGTATGTTTTGTTCCAACAACGAGATCAAAACAATCGATTTACGCAATCGATTCAAACATTTACATAATCGATTTGGCCAGGACTAAGTCTTCTCTGTTTGTTAAAACTTTTGTGCTAATCAATTTGGTCAATCGATTTCACTCATTACAGAGAGACCTTAAATCATTTAATCGATGCGCCTAATCGATTATGGACTTATGTCTGAAGAACAATGTATCAGTTTGTTTCATTCAATCGAATTACCAAATCGATTAATGTCAAACTTATTTCAAAAGAACTATATCAATGGATTGTGCTAATCGATTGTGTATGTCCCAGACCAAGATCATTTTAAAACTTATTTTGTCAAATCGATTTGCCTAATCGATTGGCTAATTATTGGTTTGGCTCTGTGAATTTCACAATCTATTGTGTCATTCGATTTAAAAACAATCCGAATAAAAGTGTGATTGGAACAATCGATTTGCCTAATCGATTTAAGGCTAACTGGCTCTCTGACTTGCACAATTTAATTTCAGTCAGTGTGCCAATCGATTTGCCTAATCGATTTAAGCAATTATTTAAGTCTTTGTGATTTACATAATCGAATTGCCTAATCGATTTAAGGCTAACTGGCTCTCTGACTTGCACAATTTGTTTTCTAATAAATGTACCAATCGATTTACCTAATCGATTGATAGCATATTTGATTTTCAGAAAATGTGCAAATCGATGTTGCCAATCGATTGATTAATTCACATACTACATATATTCCTACAACCCTTTTACAGAATTGATTTGTCTAATCGATTTTGTCAGTGATTCTTCAAACTTTGTTGATTCCTTGAGTTCCAAGCCATTGTCTCAAGTTTGTAGGGTTGAGTTGTTGTTCCTGAAATTTTGGTCAGTTCAAAATGTTAGATTTATCACATGATGTATGTTTGTCAAAAATATCAAAAATGGACTTATGTCTAACAATCTCCCCCTTTTTGATTAATTGACAAACATGCAATTTTAACTTGAGAAATATTTCAAGGAATGGCTGATAAAACAAAAGAAGCTCCCCCTAAATTTGAGCAGTCATGCTGTTTAGGGTCAGAGCCGTATAACAAAACAGATTGTATCAGAGCATTTGATAAGACAACAATTAACATAGATCTGGCATATAACATAACAAATTGCATTAGCATAATGGTATCAAATCACCATGATATCATATCAATTTATCAAAACTGAGTTTGTTTATCAAATCAAAGTAACTGATAAATCAGAGCAAAGCAAAACAAAATTGATAGTTGTATCAGAGTAAGTAGCAATGCTAATTGTCAGAGCAGATATTAGTGAGATATTAGTGAGCATATAACGTACAATAATATCAGAACTTATATCAGAGAGCATACAATACACTAATATTAGACAATGTGCAATACGTATCAGAGCAATCAAAATCAGAGTAGCAATAAGTAACACAAGTTATAAATTTTCTCCCCCTTTGTCAGTTAATCCAAAAAGGAGTGAAAATGATGAAAGGAGAAGCTATCTGCAGAAATTTTCTCCCCCTATGTTAGTTACAACACTGAAAACTCGTAGTGATAGCGTAAAAAAAATTGAAACAGATTATAATGCAGATTAAATCAGATTATGGCGCAATAATGAACAGCAATATAGATAAGCTAATATAACCATAAAAATATTCTTTCATATATAATCAACAAAAGAAAGTACATATGGAAAGATCATTACACAGAAGGAAGCAAAACAACAAAGAATCTAAAACCTAAACATCTAGATTTGGCTGTTCCTCATTATTATCTAAGGAAGAGGCTGAGACTGCTGTATTATCCTCAGCAGGTGTCTCCTCAACATGAGGTTCAGTGCCATCTACTTGCGTAGGAATTGGTTCTTCGGCGGCTTGTCTGCCAATCTCAGCAGCATCACTGAAAGACAATTTAATGTCTAAATGTTCTTGGATTGCTACAACATCCTGTGCAACCAGGTTCAAATCTTACTGAAGCTTTTGGATAGTAGCCTCCATCCGTGCAGTTGATGCATCCATTTTGGCGTCGTGAACTGCCAAAAACTCCATCAGTTTGTCAAAAACATCAGCAGATGCTGCAACAGGCTGAGCAGCTGGTCCAGAGTTCTGCTGAACTTGCTCAGCATTCATCTGTGGTCTTTTCCAAACGCCATCTACCCTTCTCAGCTGCATCTGGTTCACAATCGATTCACCAAAAGATTGGGTGGTCTTGGACACTTCTTCATTCTTGAAGGACACTTTGAAGTGCTCCAAGATTTTGGTAATCAGTTGGGGGTACGGAAGCAAAAGCTTTCCATGTGCTGCTTCCAGCATGTGTCTGAGGACTATCCAAGCCCAGCTCATCTTGAGCTCTTTGCACAGTCCCCATAGCAGCGTGATGTCCAACCTTTGGACAACTGCGTGATTTTCGGAACGCGGAACTAGCATCCGGGTGAGCGCGTACATCAACATCCTTTGCTGAACCTTCATTTGGCCGATTGGTAGTGAAACAGATTCCACAAACCCATCAACCATTAGGTCCTGCACAGCAGTTTGCCTATCCAGTAAAGCTTCCCAGCCTTCCTCAGCTTCATCTGCGTCAGAGCTTCCGTCAACCGAGTCTCCATGATAGGGCTGTCCCGACAGCTTCGAGACCTCCTCAAAATTCATGGAAATCTTCGTTCCTTTGACAGTAGCTTTGAATCCGGTTTTCGTCATCTTGAAAGTGGAATAGAAAGCACAGATCAAATTTGGATAAGTATCGAGATTGTTGGATAAAAAATCTTCTAGACCATGAAAGCGAAGATGGTCTTGGAAAGTGAAGCCGTATTGGTCGAAGTAAGGAAAATCCAATGTTCGAGCTTCATGAATCTTCCTTTTGATGAATGCAGGTGGAATTTTGAACTGTTCCACTGGTTTAACCTTTGAGGCTGTTGCCTTCTTTTGTGGTGTGGAGGAAGAAATCTTCTTCTTCTTCTGAGCTAAATCTTTCATTGCATCAGCAAGGATTTTTTCTGAAGGTGGCTCCTTCCGTTTCTTTATCCTGCCTTGATCTACGGCAATGCCTTTGCCCTTGTCTTGTGCAGAAATTTTATGAGTAGGCACAGAGACACGTTTGGTTAAGGTGGGAGGTGGAGAAGGGGTTCTCCCACTAGAAGAAGATGATGGAGAAGGGGTGTTAGGTGAGGTTCTTTTAACTCTTGCCATAGTAATCAGTTTTGGAAGCAAAAACAGAGATTGAACACAAACAGAGAATGATTGTTTGTGTGGATTGAAAGCAGAGAGACAGCAGAGATTTGAGTGTGTTTGCAGAGAATTTGAGTGTGAAATCGATTTTAGGGTATGAAAACAAGTGGTTGGAATCGATTGCTACTGTTCCTTTTATAGAATCAGGTGCGTAAATCGATTGGTCCAATCGATTAGGTAACCATTGCTGGGGAAGTTCAATCAACAGAGACGTTAGGGTCCGTAACGGCTAGTAAAAAATAACATAATGGTCATATTGTCAATCGATTTCCCTAATCGATTTCCTTAGTTACTCAATCGATTTCCCTAATCGATTTTGTATCAGTTCAGGAACATTCATATCAGTTCAGATATATGCCTGTCTCAGCATCGATTCACCAAATCGATTTATTTAACTGAATTCTCCAAATAAAATCAGACAATCGATTACCCTAATCGATTTCGAGGTAGAGTCTGGAAAACATTTCAAAACTTTGAAGTCAGGGGCCAAAGTAATCGATTTCCCAAATCGATTCTTTAAACTGTATCAAGTGGTTAATCGATTATCCAAATCGATTAGAAAAGGAAAAGTTAAAGCATGTAGCTTTCTGGGAATACTAAATCGATTAACCTAATCCATTTTCGCGATTCTATTTTCGAAAAATAGACACTGTTGGGTATAAATCGATTTCCCTAATCGATTTCATAAAGCCATTTTTCTGTGTATCCACAGGATAATCGATTTACCAAATCGATTGGACACAGAAATCAGATCTCACTAGGATCTATGATGCCCAATTTCATCCTAATGTAAAGAAAACTTTCCTTTGGCAATGCTTTGGTAAATATGTCAGCCAACTGCTCAGTTGTGTTGACATACTCAAGCTTGATATTCCCACTTTGAAATTGGTCCCGAATGAAATGATGCCTTATCTCAATGTGATTGGTTCTAGAATGCATCAATGGGTTCTTGGTTATACAAATTGCACTTGTGTTGTCACACATAATAGGCACGGTTCCTAGATCAATATCGAAGTCCGATAAGTGTTGTTTCATCCAAAGGATCTGAGCACAACAACTTCCAGCTGCAATGTACTCAGCCTCAGCTGTGGAAAGTGCAATACTGGTTTGTTTCTTGCTAAACCAAGACACAAGAGAGTTTGCTAGCAAGTGACAAGTACCTGAGGTACTTTTCCTATCTAGTTTGCATCCTGCAAAGTCTGAATCCGAATAGCCAACTAAAGAATAGGTAGATCCCTTAGGATACCATAATCCTAGACTCCTAGCTCCAACTAGATACCTGAAAATCCTCTTAATTGCACTAAGGTGAGACTCTTTAGGATCGGATTGGTATCTCGCACACATGCAAACACTGAACATAATGTCAGGCCTGCTTGCAGTGAGATAGAGCAATGATCCTATCATACCTTTATACCTTGTAACATCTACTGGTTTCCCTTTTTCATCTCTATCTAAAAGGTTCCCTTGACTCATGGGAGTATCAATGGACTTGAAATTTTCAAAACTGAATTTCTTTATCAAATCATTGCAATATTTTGTTTGACTAATGAAAATGCCTTGCTTGCTTTGGTTAATTTGAAATCCCAAGAAATATGACAGTTCACCCATCATTGACATTTCAAATTTACCTTTCATCAAATTTTCAAAATCTTTGCAAAGCTTATTGTTTGTAGATCCAAAGATTATGTCATCAACATAAACTTGGACCAGCAAGATGTCATTTCCATTAGTTTTAATGAAAAGTGTCTTGTCAACATTTCCTCTTAAAAAGTTTTGTTGAAGGAGGAAATTGCTGAGCTTCTCATACCAAGCTCTTGGAGCCTGTTTCAACCCATAGAGGGCTTTTGTTAGCTTGTATACATGATTAGGAAAATCAGAATTCTCAAAACCAGGTGTTTGGCTAACAAAAACTTCCTCTTGGATATCACCATTGAGAAAGGCACTTTTAACATCCATTTGATAAAGCTTAAAGTCCATTATACATGCATAAGCAAGAAGTATCCTAATGGCTTCTAATCTAGCAACAGGGGCATAGGTTTCATCAAAATCTATCCCTTCTTCCTGATTGTATCCCTTCTTACTCCTTTAGAGATGTCACCTATGATGTTATCTATGGGATGGTTTCTACTAAACTTTCACTCTCTAGGTAACTCATCTACTCTAATGGGTTCAACACAGTCACTGTTGGTTGGAGGTGTAGCATCCTTTGGTTCTAAAGGTTCAGATTCTACAACTTCATCCAAAGAATCATTAACCATAGAAGGAGTGTTGTTCAAGTTTTCTTTAAAAAGTTCATCAAACTTTACATGAACTGACTCTTCAATGGTTTTTGTTCTCTTGTTGTAGATTCTATAGGCTTTGCTAGTTTGGGAATAACCTAGAAAGATACCATCATCTGACTTGGGATCAAACTTACCTAGGTGTTCCTTGCCATTGTTTAACACAAAGCACTTACAACCAAATACTCTAAAGTAAGAAATATTAGGCTTTCTACCCTTGTACAACTCATAAGGAGTTTTCTTAAGAATTGGTCTAATCAAAACTCTGTTGACAACATGTGTGGCAGTGTTAACTGCATCAGCCCAGAAATACTTAGGAATATTTGAGTCTTTAAGCATAGTCCTAGCTAGCTCCTCTAAAGACCTATTTTTCCTCTCCACTACACCATTTTGTTGTGGTGTCCTAGGGGTTGAGTACATGTGATGAATACCATTCTGTTCACAATAAGTATCAAAAGAATCATTTTGGAATTCACCTCCATGATCACTTTTGATTGACATTATTTTCTGACTAGTTTCGTTTTGTACTAAGTTTGCAAACTTTTTAAAAACAGAAAACGCGTCACTTTTATGAGTCAGAAAGAAAGTCCATTTGAATCTAGAATAGTCATCAATTAACACGTATCCATACATATTACCACCAAAACTTCTCACCTGAGATGGACCAAAGAGATCCATATGAATCAGCTGCAAAACCCTATTGGTTTTGACCATGTCTATTGGGGGAAAAGAAGATTTGACAAGTTTGCTTCTCTCACAAGAATCGCACAATCTATCCTTTGCAAACTTTCTATTTGGAATACCTATGACTGACTGCTTACTAACAAGTCTATTCAAATGATCTATATGAATGTGTGCAATACGTTTATGCCATAACCATGTTTCATCAGCATTTGATAATAAGCAACAAACAGAATTAGCAGGCATAGCATTTAAATCTAGCATGTAAATATTGTTAATCCTATTACCAACCAGTTTGATACTCTTATCATATTTGTTCTCAATAATGCAGGAAAGTGGTGAAAAGCTTACTTGAAAGCCATTATCACATAGTTGACTTATACTTAGAAGGTTGTGTTTCAGCCCTTCCACGTATAAGACGTTTTTGATGATAACAGTTGATTCGCTGCCTATGTCACCAATTCCGCAGATCTTACCCTTATTGTTGTCACCGTATTTGACAAATCCATCTTCTTTTAGGCTTAGGGACAGGAACATAGATTTGTCCCCTGTCATATGCTTTGAGCACCCACTATCAAGGTACCATTGGTGCCTTGTGGATCTCAAGCATACCTGTAACAAAATCATAAATTCGTTTTAGGTACCCAATACAAATTGGGTCTTGGAGGGTCAGTTTTAGAATTTTGTGTCTTGAGCTTCCAAATCTGTTTACACCCTCTGTTGGCAAGCTTTTTAAATTTGCAATTGTAAACAACATGTCCTTTTCTACAACAGAAATGACAAGTGACAGCAGAGGATGCATACTATTTTGGTTTGACAAAGACACTATGCATATGACTTGATTTACCATGCCTATGGTTATGCTTAACATTCCTATGTGCAATACCATGTATGTTATGATTATGTTTAGCATGCATATGCGGTTTGTAGCCTAATCCAGATTTCTCATTCACATTTCTTTGATTTGCAAGAAGTAAGTCTAGCTGATTTTTACTGCTGTTAAACTTATCTAAATCACTATGCAATGCATGATTTTCATTTTTCAGATTTTCATGTGTAACCTTAAGTGATTCATGCTCAAGTTTAATCTCATCATACAATATGCATTTCTTTTCTAGTAACTTCTTAGTACTAACTAACTGCTTAACAGATTTAACATATTCATCATGCAGTTCACTAAATGCATCTTGTAGCTCATCATATGAAGGATTAGATGAACTTACTTCGCTTTCTGAATCTGATTCTGTTTTAGCCATGAGACACAGATTTGCTTGTTCTTCTTCAGACGATGAAGAGGATTCGCTGT
Source organism: Cicer pinnatifidum (assembly GCA_037974775.1). Classification (NCBI taxonomy): domain Eukaryota; kingdom Viridiplantae; phylum Streptophyta; class Magnoliopsida; order Fabales; family Fabaceae; genus Cicer; species Cicer pinnatifidum. The sequence continues at coordinate 24,357,780 of JBBPBR010000007.1, read as the reverse complement.
CATTGTCGGTCCACGCAACATAAGCTTTTCTGGATTTAGGGGCTGGATCCTTGCCTTTGTTCTTTGCAGTTTTGTTTTTATTTTGCAGCTTGTAACACTCAGACTTTATGTGTCCTGTTTTTTCGCATTCGTAGCAAGTTATAGTCTTAGTGTCATTTGCTTTAGAATTTGCTGGTTTTCTGAATTTACTGTCTTTCTTTTTCAGAAATTTCTTGAACTTCTTGACAGTAATCCAAGCTCTTCATCATCCTCACTGCTTGATTCATCTGAGCAGGTCTCTTGTTCAACTTTTGATTGTTGTGCTTGAACTTTCAGAGACAACCCTTTCATTTTCCTGTCAATCTGCTCAGATTCATTGAGTCTTTACAATTCCATCTATTAGTGTTCACCTTAATGGATAAAATTACTTTTATTAGAGTTATGTGATGAAAAAAAAATTGACTGGAAAATATATGTGGGGTTTTATTGATGGAACTTTTGTTAAGACTACAAATAAAACGGATGAAACTCAATATGCAAAAGATCTGAAAACAGGGAATGTTAGTAATTCAAAAATTATTACTTGAATTAATAATTCTGTTGAGTTGTCTATAGGAGTGCAACTAGCAAAATATGATACTGCTAAAGAGATTTGGGATCACTTGAAACGTTTCTATGTTCAGTCTAACTTTACAAAATGTTATCAATTAGAAAGTGATATTAGAGCCCTTAAGCAGAACAATATGACTATTCAGGAATTCTATTTGGCAATGACTAATTTGTGAGATCAATTGGCTCTTATGGAATCACCTAAGTTGAAAGTTGTCAAAGCATACAATTATCAATGAGAGGAGCAACGTTTGGTTTGGTTTCTGATGGCTCTTTGTGATGATTTTGAGTGCCTTCGTGGGGGAACTTTGCATTGTTCCCCCCATCCTAATATTGAATCAGTAGTTAGTGAATTGTTGGCAGAAGAAATCAGACTTAAGACTCATTATGGTGTGTCATATAAGGGAATTCTCTCAACTCCTCTATCTATTTTTGTTGCTCCAATTCAAAAAGGAAAATCTCAAGGGAGGGTTGGGCTTGGGAATGATGAATGAGCATTTTGCAAAGAAAAAGGTAATTTGAAAGCACATTGTCCGAAATTGGGGAGAGCACATAAGAATTTTAGGGGGGTCGTCGTCCAATGTTGTTGCTTTTGCTCCTCCTACCATTGGCTCTAGTTCTAGTTCTGTATACTCATCTAAGACTGCTTCCCAAATAACTGATATTGCAGAACAGCTTCAAAAACTTCTTGCCACTCAATCACATGCCATGTATGCCACATCTTCTAAAAGTTTGAACTCCTATGGTATGTCAGGTATATCTCCTTCCATATGGATTCTTGATTATGAAGCATCTCATCATATGACATACGATGATAAATCTTTTGAGTTTGTGAAACCTGCCTCGTTTATGTCGGTTATGACTTATGATGGCACTCATATGCCACTAGCATGCATTGGTTCTGTCTCCACACCTAACATGTCTCTTTCTGATGTTTATTATATTCCTACTCTTACTTCAAGTCTTGCTTCTGTTAGTCAAATATGTGATTTCGGTTATGATTTCTTCCACTTCTTGTTGTGTGCAGGATCCACATTCACGGAGGCTGATTGGGACAGGCCATAGACAGAGGGGACTTTATGTTTTGGATGATCAGCGACTGCCAGATATTGTAGCCTCAACAACTAATGCTAACTTATTATCTAGTTTTCGCTTGAATTCCTTATCTTATAGTTTTTATTTATGGAATTCTCGCGTTCGACATGTTTCTGCTTCTAGATTAAAATATTTGGCTTCTACTGGAGCCTTAGGAAAGTTACAAACCTGCGATATCTCAGATTGTTGTGGTTGTAAACTTGCTAAATTTCTAGCTTTACCGTTTTGTAAAAGTGTTTCCGTTTCATATACGCCTTTTGATTTAGTTCACTCTGATGTTTGGGTTCCATCACCGGTTCTCACCAAAGGTGGATCTAGATATTATATTTCGTTTATTGATGATTACACTCATTATTGTTGGGTTTATCTTATAAAAAATCAGTCTGAATTTTTTGACATTTATCATATGGTTCGTGCAATGGTCAAAACTCAACATAATTTTGTTATAAAGTGCTTTCGTTGTGATTTAAGTGGTGAATATACCTCTAATAAATTTTCTAAATTACTTGCTTATTATAGCACCCTCCACCAAACATCTTGTATTGATACTCCTCAACTAAATGGAGTTGTTGAAAGGAAACACCGTCGTATTATAGAAACTGTTCGTTCCCTTTTGTTGTCCGCTTTAGTTCCTAGTGAGTTTTGGGGAGAAGCAGTTCTTACTGCTGTTCATGCTATTAATATAATTCCATCCTCTATCATATCAGGTTCGTCTCCCTTTAAAAAATTGTATGCTTCTACCCCTGATTACTATTCTTTGAAAGTTTTTGGTTCTACTTGTTTTGTTCTTCGCCCTCAAGTAGAGCGTAGTAAGTTGTATTCTCGTTCAGCCATGTGTGCTTTTCTTGGTTATGGGGATGGGAAAAAGGGTTATCATTGTTATGATCCTCATGCAAGAAAACTTTATGTATCTCGTAATGTTATTTTTCTTGAGCACATCCCTTTTTACTCTGTTTCCTCTTATTCTCAAATTACTAAGAGTTCTGAACTAACCCATATTGATCCATTTGGTCCTAATGATAACGCTTCTAGTGATTGTAATGTTGAGAATTGCAGGCCAAATACTACTACAACACATGATGACATCCCTCTTGTCCCCCCAGCTGTCCAACCACCTCCTGCAATTGTTGATCCTCCTCGTTACCCTTCTCGTCAATGTAAGTCTACTCAATTACCTGATTTTGTCTATTCCACTTACTCAGCTTAGTTTGCTTCTTTCTTAACCTCGATTCACAGTTTGTATGAGCCCTCTTCCTATAAACAGGATGTTCTTGATCCTCTTTGGCAACAGGTTATGGTAGAAGAGCTATATGCATTGCACAAAACCAACACTTGGAAATTAGTACCTCTTCCTCCTGGAAAATGTGTTATTGGGTCTCGTCGGGTATACAAGATCAAAACTAAGTCTGATGGGTCAGTTGAGCGCTACAAAGCACATCTTGTTGCTAAGGGTTTCTCTCAACAATATGGTATGGATTACGAAGAAACTTTTGCTCATGTAGCCAAGATGACCACTATTTGTACTCTTATTGCAGTTGCATCTATTCATCAATGGCATATTTCCCAAATGGATGTCAAAAATATTTTTTTGAATGTTGAGCTTCGTGAAGAAGGCTATATGGTCCCTCCACAAGGAGTTTCTCATAATCAAGGAGAAGTATGTAAGTTAAAAAAGGCTCTATATGGTCTTAAATAGGCTCCTCGAGATTGGTTTGAGAAATTCTCTATTGTGATCACTTCTCTTGGTTTTTGCTCTAGTGAACATGATTTTGCATTGTTTATAAGGTCCACCACTTATGGTCACATTATACTTTCTCTATATGTTGATGATATGATTATTATAGGTGATGATGTTAGTGGAATCAATGAGTTGAAATTGAAGTTACCCAAACAGTTTGAGATGAAGGGCTTGGAAACTCTTCGCTATTTCTTGGGGATTGAAGTTGCCTACTCTCCTAGAGGCTGCCTTCTTTCTCAATCTAAGTACATTGCCAACATTATTGACCAGGCTCGTCTTTCTGATACTAGAGAAACAGATACGCCTCTTGAGTTGAATGTGAAATATGCTCCCTCGGATGGTGTTCCTTTACCAAATTCCCCTTTGTATTGTACTTTGGTTGGCAGCTTAGTGTATCTTACGATTACCAGACCTGACATTGCTTATGTTGTTCATGTTGTTAGTCATTTTGTTGTCTCTCCCACTATAGTACATTGGGCAACAGTTCTTCGGATTCTTCATTTTCTTCAAGGAACTCAATTTCAAAGCCTTTTCTTTCCATCTTCATCCTCATTGGAGTTACGAGCTTATTCTGATGCTGATTGGGCTAGTGACACCACATACTGTAAATCCACCACAGGATTTTGTATCTTTCTTGGAGACTCTCTTATTTCTTGGAAGAGTAAGAAACAGGACATTATCTCTCGCTCCTCTACAGAAGCTGAGTATCGTGTTATGGAATCCACTACCACTGAAATAATTTGGTTGGGAGCTTTTGTCTGATATGGATATCTCTCTTTCTGAGCCAACTCCGATGCACTCCGATGCACCATTACTCTACCGTTTGTCTCTTCTTCTTTACAGATTGTTGATTTGTTCATAAAGATGCACTCCATTAAACGTTTCAGTTTTTTAGATGACAAACTCTTGATGCTCCATGTTAATGTATCGTGAGTTTAAGGGGAGATATCAGATAATATTATATATTAGTAGTAAGGGTATTTTAGACATTTCCATTCTCCTATATATATACTCATTATAACCCTATTAACTATAGTTTGGTTCATTCTATGTTATGAAATTCTAGAGTGGTTGTCTATCTTCTTCCTCTTTTCATTGTTAACAATATGGATATTCTTATGATGAAATGATTTATTGGCTTATGTAGTCAAACTCTCATAAGGGTGTCTCTATGGTTCTAAACACGGTTCATAGAGCCCATAATCCTATTTTGAATATTGTTAACAACAATAGGTAAACTATTTGGAGTGACAATAACCTCAACAGGATTAAACTCTAGGTGAAATCTTCATGCTAGCCAAACATGATGTATATCTAGAAGACTACCACTACACAACCTTGAAACTAAGCTTAAGTTTTGTTAAAATACGGGTAGAAGGTTTCACTCATAAGTGTGTGTCTTAGCAAAAATATAGGGTGTGAAATAAGCATAATTTAATAACTCCATTATGCTAATAGAACATATATACATATATAAAATAAATAATTAAATAAAAAAATTGATCTACTAGCTTAAAAGAATAATATAATGAGAGCTAATACTTATTAAGAAATAACAAACACCTAAAGTAAAGGAAAATAAAAAACAAATAAATATAGAAAATGTTAAAAATTATGCACAATTAATTTTCATAGGTTTGACTCTCTAAGTTTCCCAAGTAGAATCGCCAGCTGTCGCAGCCTAAAATTTCGAGTATTTCTCGAATTCAATGGAGTCTCCACCAAAATTTATTTTAAAATAAGGAAAATATTGAGAAACCCCTTAAAAATAACAAATAAAAAAAATGGTTTTTGAAACAAGATTTTGAGTTTGGGAGTCGATTTATGAGTATGGAAGATATTAGCATCCTACGATATCCGTTAAAATACAGTTATCTATAATTAATTGTGAAAAAATAATATTAACTTAAATATATTTATTTCTCCTTATTATTAAATATGAATAAGAATTGTTTTTTGAAATGTGACTTTTGTGATAAAAATGTGTTTAATAAGAGAGGAAAAAAAATAATTTTTCATTATTGTGTTTGACAAGAGTGTGATCTTGCTCCTACGTATCTTCCAGCGTGATTTAGAAATCAAAGCTACGTAGTTCTTGGGTATAAAATTCGGGGTGTTGATTACTTTCGAAGAAAACATGTTTTGTTGTTGATAAAAAAAAATATTTTTGACAAGAAAAGTTTGTTTGATTTGAATAATTGTTTGGAAATGCGAGTTTTAAGACTATCAAGTTGTACAACTCGTGTCTCAAAAACTCAATAAGTAAAAAATGTCAATTCTAATTTAATCCTTTGATGAATATTTTCATTTACTTTCAATCTTGAAAATTGAGTTTTAAAACAACAAGTAGTACAATTTGTGTCTTAACAACTCAAAGATTAAAAATATGTCAAATATAAAAGTTTATTTGAGATTAATTTATTTATAAAAGTGAATTTTAAAATTGTCAAGTTTTACACCTTGTGTTCAAACAACTCATAAATAAAAGAAAAAGCACATTTAATTAATATTTAATAAAATATATTTTT
>JBBPBR010000007.1:24337617-24351545 GCA_037974775.1 Cicer pinnatifidum | reverse complement strand
ATATAAAAAAAATGACTTGTTTGTTTTTAAAAAAAAAATGAATGTTCAAAGTAATAAAGCTACGAAAAAAAAACTTAAAGTTTATAAAAAAAAAACTAATTTTCAATATATAATAAAAGAAAAATAAAACAAATAAAACAAAATAAAGGAAAAAAAGAATATAAAAATAATAATAATAATAATAATAATAATAATAATAATAATAATAATAATAATAATAATGTATAACAGTCAAAAATCAAAGTAACCCTATTACTTTTAGTTATCAAAGTTTTTAAAAGAGCACTTTTATCCCTCCATTTGTCATGTGATTGGAGTCACTTATTCAATAATTGGTATTAGATTCTCGTTTGATTTGATAGCAGAATGAGTGCATATTTTGATATTAGATCATTGTATTGAAAGTTTCTTATTGGTGTAGATAACAGGTGTAACAACTTGTTAATTATTAAAATTAGTAATTTAAAAAGTAAAGAACTAGTTTATACATTAAATAAATAAATAAATAAATAAAAGGCATTATTGTAATATTTGGATAAACGAAGGGCAATGGCGTAATTTTCACACTATATCTCTCTACCACATTCAGAAACCCATTTCTGCGTTCCTTTTTCTTCTTCGTGAGCTGAGCTGAGCATCCATCCTCCCACCCTCCCAATCTTTAACCTCTCATCTTCCTTATTTTTTTAAAAAGAATCAGACCCAAAAGCTGGCAAAGCTCCTTAAACCCATTTTGAAACCTTGCATGTCTCAGTTTATGACTACTAACCGGTTTCAATCAAAGCAGCAGAGGATACTAACCAACAAATGAAGAAGAGTCAAAGTGGCAATTCAGGCAAAAGGGGAGATCAACGACCAATCTAATCAGACCATTGTCTTCTCGTTTATCACCAACGGTGAGTTCTTTTTATCAAATGGTTTTTTTATTGTTGTTGTTGTTATGATTAGGGATTTCATTTTCTGAATTTGTTGAAAATAAGTTAGAACGTAGACTGTTGTTTATGGTTGTGATGTTTGTGAATGAATTATGTATTAGGAAAAAAATTAATTATATGTGTATCACTATATTTAAGATGATTATGCTTGTCGAGCACGATTTATGCTCGTTACTGCTGTTGTTGCCTCTGATATGTGTTTGTGAAATTGTGTTATGTTACCTTAATTTCGGTTAGAATGATGATTTTAGGTGCATGCATTTAAAATATATGGTTTTCTTTACTAGTGGAGAGAAAATTCTATTTTATCTCAAATACTCAATGCATGAGAGGTGTTTGATGAAAATACTGCGAGAACTATTGCAGGATAATTGTTGTATTTAAGTTTGGTTTTCTAAATAAAAACAAAACTATGTAAACAAGTCTTAGAATCAGATTTTTCATGAATTATTGATTTTGAATTTTGAGATGAGACCAACTATGTTGTGTTTATAGGTGAGTTACTTACTTTCAGTAAAAGTTTTAAAATTTTCTATTGTCATTCGACCATTTTTCAATAATTATTAATGACTTTTGTGATGGAGACTTTCTGCAGCGTGTGTAATTAAGTCTTAGTGCGTGATTTTTCCTAAATTATAGGTTTCCAACTTTGAAATGAGATCAATTGCATTATGTCCTTAAATTGAGTTAGCTTTCAAGGAAATTTTTGGAATTTTCTAAAGTAATTTGACACTTCATCGATAATTATTAGTGACCATTGTGTTGAAAATATTCTACCGTGTGATTTGCAAGAATAAATTAAATTCTTAAGAAATTTGAATGGCTTCATTGTTTATATATGAATATATATATAACTTTTATTATGTTTGAGTTATTAATTGTTATGAAGTTGTTACTATTTCCACGACTCTAAAATTGTTTCTATTTTCTAACTATGGATTTACGTTCTGAATTCGCCTAATTTATTGATAATTGTTGTGGATGAATGATGCATTTTATATAAGATATACTGAGTGCATTTCATACAAAACATGTAAGTTTTGTACAATGTCATTGATCAGAGCATGCATGGCCTTATTCACGGTGGGACATTTAGGTTATTTCAGGCATGAAATAACAGGTAAAGGAGAACAATCAGGACGCTGATTGGGGTTTGGCCAGACCACCTTTACCAATCAGGACTCAATATCTTGGTGACCCACACTAAGATATTGGGCGACTTTTCCTTATTCTAAAGGAAAAGATTTGAGGTCATGCATATGTTGTTCAGAATAATAATATATATATATATATATATATATATATATATATATATATACATATATATAAATAGACATGTATAATAATAATATTAATTATTGTTATTTTTTCTTGAGATGTATAACTACTTTTGTATGTTTTATACACTTTTATGAAATAAACTCTTTGAAATTGTTTTTCTCTTATTTATAGAGCTCACTGAGATATTTTTTCTTATCCCAATTATTATTATTTTTTTTAGCAGCTGGAGGCACATGAGACATGAAAATTTGCATCAGAAGATCAGTTCCAAACTCCTAGACTTAGAATTTGATTTTTTTGTTTTTTGTTTTATGATGTAATCAGACAATCGTAGTTTGATTTCAAGATGTAATATTTTATGAATCTACTAAACATGTTGTAAACTATATTTCTAAATGTAGTTTTCAGTTATGATGGTGATTCTAATTTATTATTCATTGTTAATTACCTCTGGTTTATTAAGGTGTAAGGATCCAATTATCATATTCTAGATAAATGATGATGGGTCTTACATTTTGGTATCAGAGCCATGTCGATTCATTTGGACTGTGGGTTATGTGTTAGGAATTAAAATATCTTTGTTTTACTATACATTCTCATTATCATTTCACCTAATATTAAGTCTGATCAACTTAGTATTTTGTGTATGGTATGCAGAATTATGGCTGAAGGATCTAGGAGGAATCTTGCCCCTGAAGATAGTATGACTCCACCACCCACTGCTGAACCATGGGAAAAGGTTATGGAAGCTATTCAAATGCAAGCAACGGCTACCCATAATCTGGTACAACAAATGGCAATGCAAAGAGATAGCACTACAAATGCCAACAGGGTGTTTTATGATTTTCTTAAGTTGCAGCCTCCAACATTCCAGGGCAGCCACAATCCCTCAGAAGCTCAAGCTTGGTTGGATGAGATTAAAAAGGCATTCGAAGTAGTGTCTTGTACTGAAGAACAAAAAGTGGCATTTGCTGCTCATCTACTAAAGGGTGGGGCAGAGTATTGGTGGAGGAATGCAAAGACTTATCTTCAGACTCAAGGATCCCATATGAATTAGGAACACTTTGAGATGGCCTTTTTAGACAAGTATTATCCAAAAAGTGCCAGAAGACAAAAAGAGTTGGAGTTTGTGCACCTGCAACAAGGAGACATGTCTGTTGCAGAGTATGTTGCTAAGTTTGAAGAATTGGCTAGATTTTCTCCACATGCTCAATATGAACCCACAGAAGAATGGAAGATAAACCAATTTGAATGGGGATTGAGACCTGAAATCAGAGGGAACATAGGCCATATGGAGCTTACTAACTATTCTACTCTTGTACACAAGAGCTACATTGTTGAAGAAAATTTAAAGAAGGTACAAGAGGAGAGACAGGTTAGGTGGCAACAAAAGAAAGAGTCTGGAAAATTTGGTCAACAATTGAAGGCAAAGACTCCCCAAGGAAAGGGAAAACAAGTACAGACATCCAGTTCCCCAAGAGCAAAGAAGTGTCTTAAGTGTGGCAGAGTTCATGGGGGAGAGTGCTTGGTTGGAAAGCAAGTATGCTACTACTGCAAACAGCCTGGTCATATGGCTCCCTTTTGTCCAATACGCCAAAAACAAGCAGAGTCCAACCCAAACAAGTCTAACACTGGAAGGGTCTTTGCTCTCAGTGCAAAGAAAGGTATGAATCATAATCTAATAACTGGCATTGGATTCATAAATGAAGTTCCTTTAATTGTCATGTTTGACACAGGTGCATCCCATTCTTTCATCTCCTCTGATTTTGTTTTGCAACATAATATCCTTGTATTTGAAATGTCTTATCCCTTAGTCGTAAACACTGCATCTAAGAATTCAATAGAGACCTCCTTAGTATGTCACCAATGTCCAATCACCCTGTATGATAGAGTTTTTCTAATAAACCTAGTCTGTTTGCCCCTTAAGGGATTGGACATCATATTAGGAATGGATTGGATGTCTGATCATTCAGTAACTTTGATTTGCCATGGTAGGAAAGTCATAATTCCTCCAGGAATTCCCCAACCAGAGGAAACCAAATACCGCTCCTTGACCAACAGTTCTCTACTCTTCCAATGTCTGACCAATGGGGTTCAAGGCGTATTATTATTACTATCCTCTAACTCAGGGTCTGAATTGGACTTGTCCAATATTCCTGTAGTCAGTGAGTTTGAGAGACTCACACTTCAACATATTCTAGATAAATGATGATGGGTCTTACAACAGGCATGTTGTGTTGCTTGTAACGGCAGTTCATGAATAGGATTCGAGAGACTCACACTTCAGGGGTGATTGTTGGAATATTTTGTTAAACTGAACATGAAAAAAACACAAGAAATTAGGGGGTTTGAATTGTGTATAAAAACTTTTCAAATTAAAACAGATAGCTTAAAACCTTTTGAAATACAATGCTTTTAAGAAAGAGATATGGGGAAAATAAGAACACAAACGAATTATTTTGATTCACCACCAACACGGTAGCTACGTTCAACCTCTTCCATTTGAAGGATTTGCAACTACAATTAGATTGATTACAAATCCACTAGAGTATTCACTTGTCAATTGATTATATACTAGTCTTCCCAAAGCTTTTGCCTTAGTATTGTAAAGCCTTTTGAGGTCTCAAGCCACAACTTGACTTAGTTACAATGGAATATAATTTTCGTTAAATTATAAGTTAACTCTAAATAAAGGATAGAGATTGTAAGACCAAATTACAAGTTATATTCTTTTAGTAGAAAGTGTCTTAAAAATGAAATCACTTGAATGTATTCATAATTCTTGATATTTTGGTAGCGTGATTGTTCAACGATTTGCTTGCTTGGTAATTAGCAATGACACATGAGTACTAATATAGTACTAATGATGATCCCATTATTTTTCTTCATGTTGCACACAACTTGTACGGTCTTGTACTATTAGGACAATTGTGTAAATTTCAAGATTAATTCATTAATTAAACTTGTCATTTTCCACGGCATAAAATCTCTTTTATAAAATATTATCTTTCTAGATGATTCCCGATGACTATTGTTCACATGAAACAAAGAGATTTCAACTATCAAAGAAATTGAGTATCAGAAGATCCACATCATGTGCTTAATGTACTTCAATCAAAGGTTAGAAAATTAGAGGATTGACCTTTGTTAGAGCGTTGCTAGATGATAATTACATAATAAACTTTCCCAAATAAATTTTGTTTGGATGATTAACTTGTATCCGAGGATTTAACATATATTAGAGCGTTAATTGAATAGTAAAATCACTTGAACATCAGAGAATATGATTGATAAGCTAAATACTCAACAGATGAATCAAATGATTGGGCTTCAAGGTTAATAGATGAAACAATGTTGAATAGAGGATTGGTTGAATTACGCAAGAGAGGAATCAAAATATATATTTTTTTGGTCAAACAAAACGTTTGAAATACTCATAAGATAATCTACACACTTAAGAACACGTTAAAGTATAAATTTTTTTCTCATATATTTTGTTATCATCAAAATCAAAACTAAACAACATTGTTCTTCAACCCGACTTTGTTCTAACACACACATTTACTATGAATGAGTTTAATATTGTATATATAAGATATGTGACTCATATACATAAAGTCTTAAGATTTTGGATGAAAATGTGATGTCAAAATCTCTTATAATACTTTAACATGTGACTTGTTCCTACTCTCATACCTCGAACTCCACAACACATTAGATTTTTATAATGATTATTATGAATTTTTGTTAAATTTAATTTTTATAGTAATGCAATGACTTTATTTGATAATTTCGTTTAACTATAATTCTTTTTTATTATATTTTATTTCTTTTAAATTTTACTATTAATAAATAATTTCATTTAAATTTAAATTGAATACAAAAAATGAAGAAAAAAAAATCATATTTTTGATTTTGTAAATAAAAGTTTTATCAAATTAAAATAAATAATAAATTAATAATTTAAAAACTATTTTACAAATTTAGGGTTATTTTTTAAGTGGAAGCCCAAACGATTTTTGAAACAATGAATCAAAGTCATTTTCATACGCACGCAACACAATATCTTGTCTAGTGGGTATCTCTTTGTACTCTATGGAGTTTGATCCAAATTTCATAGAAAAATTATGAGACTTCCCCGGAAAATCCTTGCATAAAACTAAGTTATGATTCTTCACCTCCTCCATCACATTACATTCTCTAAACCATCATTCAGTTTCGGCTACAAAATGTTCTTCCTCCATCAGCCCATTTGTTATGATCCCAACCCCTTCATTCAAGCCCATGACGCATTTCTACCTAAACAATGAAAATGGAATTAGGGATTTCTCCCCGAAAAATCCCCTAGATGATTATCAAACACATGTTTTTGTGACAACAAGCAACCGAAGAATCAAAAGAAAAAGAATGATGAAATTGAGTCAAAGAATATTAATATAATCGAAAGAAAATGGACTACAGATGAGGACATGTATACAATTCTTTCAAACTTTCTTATAATGTTTTCATAATTATTTTTTCAAGTCAAATCAATACTTTATTGTAACAATAAATGTTTATTGAAATTTTTCTTCAATTTTAGTCATATTATTCCTAAGTAGGCTTATAATTGTTTTGTTCTATTTATTATTGTTCATTGACAAATGAAGAACAATTAATTTTGTGTCACCCTTTTTGTAGGATTCTTCTCAACTTGGTTGATTGCATTGGGCGTAAAAATTGGTCATATAATGCTAGATTCTTGCCAAACAATGTTGGGAAAGATGGCAAGACTATTGATTGATTTAATTTTTGATTACTGTTTGATATTTGATATTATTGTGATATTGGATATTAGATGAATTTTGTATTTATGTTTCATTTATGTTTCATTTAATGAGATTTTGTGATGCATCATAAACCTTGATTGCATTGTGTGACATACTAATATATGAAGACAATGTGTAATTGTCGATTGAGATGTCACCGAATACTAATGAGTTTGTTGATGGCACCCAATAGTTGATGAAATAACGGTGATTCTAACTTGTGTAAAAAATGGTACTCATAATCGAGTGATTTAGGCCATTGAGGGGAGAAAATAGATAGGGTCTGACAAGCTCTTAGTTAGAGAATATATTGTCATTATATAAGTAGAGTTCGACAAGTCTAATGATATTGAAGAAATACATTTGAATGACTCTGATTGTGGAGGTCTATTATTGAGCCTTACAACATACAGAGGAATGACTATTGCATGATCAATTAATTTACTAAATGTAGGGACTAAATTATCAAACCAAAATCTAATTGAGTGAGCATTTCTAATAATTCAAGAAATGTCTTTTTTTTTTCACTTTAGACCAATATTTGATAATTCCTCTCTAAATATGAGAAGATTTGGATCCACACAGAATGTGCGACATAATAAACTTGCTATAATTATAATTTCAAAATCATATATGAGATCATTTCTAATAATCAACACTAAGTGGCCATTTCTAATAATCCAAGAAATATCATGCTTATTAATGCAGGGATGGATCTACACATCTGTTTCCACTTTCATTTATTATTTATTCGTTATGTTGTATATTTTAACCACTTTTTCTACTTAAAATACTATGTTATCTCCCCCTAAATAGAAACTCAAACCTTAAAAAAAAATATAATTAGTTATCTTATTTTGTCACTATAATATCTAAATATATTAAAGTTATAAAAAATCTCTTACAGGTAATTTTTATTAGTAATTTTATTTATTAAATTAACTAAAGGAATACAAATTCGAGTATCAAAACTAATTTATGAAGAACACTTTTAAATACTAAAATGTAACAAAAAATACATTTAAATATATTTATATGACATTGATACATTGAAAAATTACTATTACAACACCACATACACATAATTCGTTGATGTTAGATATGGAATGGTATTGTTTTTGTAATTCAATTTTTTTACTTAATGACCTTTTTAATTTATCGCTGATGTATTGATATATTTTTTCTATAACATTTATAGTATATGATCTAGCCTGTACAAGTCTAAATTTTTTCATCCGTCCTTGTATTAATGCATGGTTCTTTTTTTAGTATATTTAATGTATGGGTTTTGATAGTGTGATATATGAAAATGATATGAGATCATCCAAAAAATAATAATATGAAAAGTCAGAAAGAAACAAAAAAATGTAAAATGACATGCATCATGCCACAATTTGCCAAATGACGCATATTCAAATAACTTTCTTCCTTTTTTGGTTCAACATTTGCTATTGTCTACATTGAAACAACAGATTAAGACAGCTTAATTGAAATTTATCTTGTACATACTTATCACAAAGTTTTAGCTACCACTTTCTGGCGTTACGCTGCAAGAAGCAATTTTTTAACCAATTCAATATCACATCATGCTCTCAATATATTTAAAAAAATTGAAACATATGATTCCTCCTTTCATAGATAAGAAAAATATTGCAATTGTATGTCCCAAGAAAGACCGATAATCATGTCTTGTTCTTCCTTCCTTGGAACAATGAACATGTCCTATTCCTTGAAGTCTTGGTACTTGATTTTTTACAAAAATAAAATAAAATACCCGTTTTTAATTAATAATTAAATTTGAGGCTAAACTGTTCTGTTTGCTGGCCGATCTAGAAAACCTTTTGCTATCAAATTAACACGTTAACATAGATCTGGCATGAATATGCGAAACTATTTTCCAGCTACAAATAAGATTTTTTATAAATATATATTTTTTTTAATTTTTAAACTAAAATACTCTACTTTCAGTTTTATATACGAAGTTGTCCTATTTTTTTGAGCCAGTTGGAGGTCGTGGTCTGGAGGTCGCACTTGTTGAAGCCAAATCTTTTTCCTCAGTAGGAGGTCACTTGGCTTGGATGCGACCTCCCAAAGGAATTTGTTAATTTTTTTTTCTTTTAGTGTTAATTTAATGGTAAATATATTAATAAAATAAATTAAATTAAATTAAAAGAAAAAAATATAATAAAAAAAGAAATTATATTTGATTATTATTATTATTTTCATTAATTTTTATTTATTAAATAAGAAAGATAAGAGGGAGTTGTTGTAATAACGTACCAAGATAAGATGAAGTTGTTATAATAATTTGTCAAAACAAATAAACAGGAGGACGTTGCTATGATAACTTGTCAATATAAACAACATGGATATTTTACTATAAAATAATAATGTATTTTTTTAACAACTTCCTCCATTTTTGTCATTATTCTAACAATGTGTGGATGATATTATTTTGTTATTGAGTTATTGATTATTTAATAAATTAGAAGAAAAAAAATGCAGTTAAACAAGAGAAAGTTGTTAAGAAAATACATTGTTATTTTCCAGCAAAATATGAGAAACACTTTTTATTTTTACACTTTATCATAACAACGTACGTATTCCTATTTGTTTGTTTTGGCAAATTATTATAACAACTTCCTTTTGCACATTATTATAACAACTTTCTTTTATTTTTCTTATTTAATAAATAAAAATTAATGAAAATAATAATAATAATCAAATATAATTTCTTTTGTATTGTATTTTTTATTTTAATTTAATATATTTTTATTTTATTAATATAATTTTCTTTTTATTATTAAAATTATTATTCATTTTATTATTATTATAATTATAATTATTAAAATTTATAATATTATTAAATTTATGTTTATTATTCTTTTTCTTTTTTGTCATTTAATGAATATTTGTATTTATTATTAATTATGTTTATTATTATTTATTAATATATTATTATTATTTATTAATGTATTATTATTACTATTATTATTTATTAATGTATTATTTAATATAATTATTTATTAATATATTAACCATTAAATTAACACTATAATGAACAAAAAAAAAATTAACAAACCCCTTTGGAAGGTCGCCAGCTACCTCTTACTGGAAAAAAACTTTTGACTTCAATAGGTCGCACTCCTAAGCCACGACCTCCAACTGGTCCAAGAAAGTAGGACAATTTAGTATATAAAATTGAAAATAAGATATTTTAGTTAAAAAAAAATAAAAATAAAAAAAAATATATTAGTAAAAAATCCCTACAAATATTATATACATAAGGTCTATATCTTGTTTATATATACATAGGACCTAATTTGTCTAGTCTTTTGTTTTTATGCCTAAGATTACAACAGCAATCTCAGCTTGATATATATGAAATATTGTGTTTCAAGTTAATAACTTGTGTGGACTTAATGCTTCGGCCATGAAACCTCAATTTTATGTATAAATTTGAGCATAAAAATCACAATTATAAATAAAAACTACAAATTTAATTTTATTTTTAATCAAATTTTGAAACACTCAAAATGTGTCAAAATCAATTTTATACCTCTAAAA
Organism: Cicer pinnatifidum; assembly: GCA_037974775.1. NCBI lineage: Eukaryota > Viridiplantae > Streptophyta > Magnoliopsida > Fabales > Fabaceae > Cicer > Cicer pinnatifidum. Next base: position 24,340,954 of record JBBPBR010000007.1, on the reverse strand, counting down.
TCAATTTTGAGATATCAAAATGTGAAACAAAGCATAGATTTTGGTTTGGATGACTTAAAATTGATTATGTGATGAATACTTATATAGACACAACATTTAAACACAAATTGTTAGACATACACATAAATAAAATAAATTAAAATAAATTAAAATAAAAAAATTTAAAAGATGTGACTAAACTATTTAATTTTTATTATTTATGTTGATGCGTCCAAATATTTTTTTTTGTTGTGTTCATGTAAGACTTATTTTTATTCTAGATATCTAAAATTAATTTTATTGTATATTTAATTCATTTTTAATTAAAATTAATTTTATAAAATCAATTTTTGTCACCAAAACCAAACATCCTATTATTATTTTGCTATACATAACGGATGAGCCTATTAATTTTTTTTGCTATATATAACTGATGAGCCCTCTTTCAACCGCAATAAATTTCATTCAATAAAAAACTAAATATTAAAAATATAATGTTAAAAAAGAATGTTGTTAACTACGTCAAAAACAATATTCTAATAGCATATATTTTGGACTTGGTCTCATGCATCCTCGTACAACTTATGCTTATCACCTGACCAAAATCCAAAGAGAAGAAAAGAAACTTCAAGTCTTACCAAAACATTGACCAATTAAATCCAAAGACCACCACCGACTGAGTCCAAATTAAGAAAACAAAAAGCAAATAATCAACACAAATTATCATATTTGTCTTTAACCCTCAAATTTTAAAGATATCAACCAAAAATCAAGTTAAGAATTTTTATTTTTATGTAGAAAGAACTTTTATGTAAAAAAAAAGTGACAAACATTATTTAAAACTAACATATAATTGTAAATTTTCAAATGAAGATATTTAATTTAACAATATTGATTGATGAATTAAGTCTTAAAAATGATACTCTCAATAATTTAATCTTAATGAATTTTTTTTAAGCATTTAAACTCAATATCTTGTATTTAGATACATAAATTCTCATATTCTAAAAGAATTTGATTATATTTAAAAAAAAATGAATTTTGTTTATATAAATAAAAGTTATAATAGAATTTAAGAAAAATATTGATGATAAGTTGAAAGAGAGCAAAATAGAGAAAAATTTTGTATTGATCAAATGAGCGAAATGATTACAATAGTAGGTATAATGAAATTTATGTACCCAACTTAGAACAACTAGTTTCTAACAAAAATAACTAACATCTAACTAAAGTAACTAGTTTATAACTAATTTTAGATCAATAACTGACTGTTGTAAAAAAATTAAGAAATTTAATTATAAATGTTGAAATACATCAATTAAAGGATTTTAAAATAACGGAATAAATCGATTGAAAGATTTTTAGAAGATTTATTCTTTATTTGGAATAAAAATAAGAAATATTTTAATGCAATCATACTTTTTTCCTTTTTTTTTTTGTGTAGTAGGTGTTGAATCGAGTTTACACTTCCACGCAAGATCTTCTCTTGCGATTTTTTGTGAACGAAATATGTGCAACTTCTTGGTCATTAAGACTTCTAAATGAAAATATAATTATGGATTTATTTTAGAAATATGAACAATCTTATTTATTTTTTGTTGGTAAGTGTTGAATCTAAAGTTTACACTTTATCTTTCTTGTGTTTTTTTTATTTTGAGTGTCAATTTGGTTAAAAAGAAAGAATGTTGTCACCAAATGTTGTTGGTGTTCTTGAGCAATGTTCAACACATGTACTTGACTCCGTCTTTTTCATACTTGACCAAAGTTGTTGATGTTGAAACAATATTCATAAGTCTTAGGTTTTGGAATAGTTTTATTGAGAAATTATTGCCCTTAATGTCTATTGTTTGATATTTCTTTTAGATATAATTGTTCATGCGGTTCCTTAACTTAATTGCGTCTAACACTTCAGTCTTTTATCTTTTTGTTACTCAATTTAGTCTTTTATTTAACTTTAAGTAACAATTTGATCATTTATATCTTAAAATATTATCAATATTATCATTTCTTTACTGAAACTTAGAAAATTCATCAAAATCTTCAACAACAAAAAACCCATAAAATTCAATACCAATTTCAAGAAAATTCATATATTTATCAAATGTGTAACTCAAATATTCAAATAAACTCATATTTTTATATCCAACAACATCAAACAAAGAATGAAAATATAAGTTTATTTGAAGATTTGAGTTATGAATTTGATGAATGTGCATTATATCGAAGATGATAATTAATTTTATGGGTTTTGTTTGAAAATTTCAATGAATTTTTGTAAAAAAAAAAAGGATAATATTGTTGATATTTTAAGACATAAAAGATCAAATTCTTACTTAAAATTAAATAAAAGATCAAATTGGAAAGAAAAAAAAGATAAAGAACTGAAGTGTTACTTGAAATTAAGTTAAGGGACCGCAGAAACAATTATGTATTTTTGAAATATTATCGTGATGAAATAACTATAACTTAGAATTAGAGAGGGAAATAGAAGAAAATGAACAAATTATTCAAGAATCAAATGAAAAAAAAAAAGATAAATCTATTAACATTCAATAAAAAATCTAAATCTCTCAAAGAGAAATTTAAAAAAGAAATTAGTTGAATAGTTATTTATCTGATATCGTAATAGAATATAAATAAAATATTGATATTAAATAAAAAGAGAAGAAAATAGAAATAAATTTTATATTGATAAAAAAAAGATAGCTAATTTATAAGTAACAGAACTAACCTATATCTAGCCCATAACTAAGCTACTACAACTTCTACTTGTAACTAAGGATGAAAATAGGCTAGGTCGTCGTCAGGTGTTTATGGTCTGACCTACTTATGGTCTAGTTTGGCATGGTCGTGCCTGTTTAATAAAAATGTTAAACTCGTGCTATTTTTAAAATCTATTTATTTCAATAGGTCAGACCCAAACTTATAAAAAAATCTATTAGGTTTGACAGAGCGACACACACACAAACACATATATATATATATATATATTATTTTTTATTATTATTTATTAATAATATTATTTTCTATTTTAAAGTTTATCAATTAGACAATCAGTCGTTCCATATTTAGCAGTCGTTTCATATTCTCTCCATTCTTTTTTTTTTTCACATTCTTTTCTAGTTGAATCGTTTATATTATTATATAATTATTATACTATGTTAGATTTCAATATTTACTACTTCAAAATATTTTTCTTTTTCTTTTATCTTTGTATTCCTTTAGTAAAGTTGACATTTATAAAATCTCTTAAAAATCTTCTAGAAACTCCATTGAAGTTGTTTTAATTTTAGGTTTTATAAATGAAAATAAATTTTAAATCAAAACAATATATGTGAATTTATAAAAAAAAAATAGT
>JBBPBR010000007.1:24292460-24337146 GCA_037974775.1 Cicer pinnatifidum | reverse complement strand
TTTTATTTATTCTTAGAAGATTGCTGCAGACTTGACTTGTTAGTTATTTTATTAGATTTAATTATAATTTTATTAATTTCTCTTTTATATAAAGGTTTAGTTTAAACTATTTAAAAAATATAAAATATAATATTTAAATATTTTAATATAAATAAAATATTTAAATACAAGTTTTAAAAAATTAGACCCGACAAAAAATAAATAAATCTTATTCCAAAATTAGACTAAAAAATTAATGGAATGTGAGACTTTGACATTCATCTTCCAAAGTATGTATTTCCACCCCTCCTTAGTAACTAATCTTATAAGGTATTCTCGAAAAGAATTCCACTTTAACGATAGAATACTTCACTCTCTCTCAGAAGTCCTAGCATATGAAACGTGTCAAGCAAACACTGGATTATTTACCTCCAAAACTTTTAAAGAAACAAATATAACCGTTCGTACAATCATTTGACCAAACCAATTCTCATTTATTCTCAATTTATTGTCCAAAAGAAAAATACCAACTTTGCTTTTTTATTTCCTTGTACAAAATTATATGCTAAAAAATCTCACATTTTTCTTTGGGTCCAAAATCAAATTATGCTCAATTCTTATTCTTCCACTCATTTCACTCTCCACTGGTGGCAAATATTCACTAATCATTATCTCATCATCTTCATGAATCTTTGATGAGGAAATAAATTATCACCCCTTTTTTCTTCTCTTTTTAACTTGATTTCAAATGTTGTGATTGTGAAGATAAAAAAGAAAAAGAAAATACTTGAGAGGTTGATCATTGATGGGTACCAAAAATCTTGTTATGCTGAAAAATCACATTGATTCAATCAACTTATGTTTTGCTAATGATTTTGTTTATGAAAACTTGATTTGGGCATTGGCTTCTATGTGGATTTTCTTCTGCAACTATATGGTTCATTCCATGGGGTTGATTCTCGCTTACATCTTCAGGTTTGATCAATTTTATTCCGTTATTTTATTTGTTAACATAACATTAATACTTCGGATTGAAGATTTATCCTGTGTCTAACACCACGTAATTACAAGTGTTTATATATTAGTGTCCTGTATGGAAAATAAATAAATTATTCCTTATTTTGTTTTTTCAGAATTCAAAGGAAAAATGAGAAATTTGTTTCACTAGATTCATCCGAACAAAACAAGAGTAATCAATTTGAAGATTATGAGATTGATGAGTTCACAGAGGAGTTAGCTAATTTAATATTTCCAAGCTATGAAGATTTTTATAGAGCAAAGGAAGAAAGAGAAGTAAAAACAGAGGACTCTGTTCTGGTGAAGATTGATTCTAACATTCAACAAGATGATGAGAAAAGAAAAGGAGAAAAAGATTGCTGTGTTTTGAAGGAGAATGACTTTAATGTGAATGAAAATGGTAACAAAATCGATTTAGAAACAAAAGGCTCTATTTTTATGCATAGTGTTTCTGATGAAGTTCATGAAGATGTTAAGAAAATAGATGAAAATGAAACAGATTGCTCTTTTTTTATTAAGGGTGATTCCAATTTTGATGAAGATTGTAAGAAGAGTGTAAAAAAGGTTCATGAAGAAGAAGAAAAAACAACAGGGTCTATTTTTATTGATTCAACAAGTAAGAGTTCATTAGTGCCACAAAAAGATATTGGTTGTTTTGAAGAAGAACCTATGACCTTAAGTTTTAGTTTCCTAAGAAATGTTTCTTATAGTAATGCATTTTCTAGCACTCAAACTATAGACAAGAAGCAAATATTAGAGAATAATTTAGAGGAAATTCATGTTGTTCAAGATGAAGAAAAAGAGGAATATGTTGAAGAACAAAGAAAATTCCCTTCCAACAAAAATGATTGTCTTCTATATAATATAGGTTCTAACAAAAATGATGATTCTTTGAGATATAGGATTATAGGTTCTAACAATTCTTGTGAAAGTCATAAGGCATTTGAATATTTGGACGAAACTCAATTTTCATATGATAGAGAAGTGTCACATGGTTGTGCAAAGTGTAAAAATGAAAAGAAAGAGACAAAAGAAGATATCTTGGAGAAAAATGAAAAAGAGTTTGATGAAATGGATTATGATGAAAATAATGAAGATGATGAAATTGAGTGGGAGAATGATGAGATAGTGGAACAAATCAAATTGGAATTGAGAAAAGCAAGACAAGGAGGACTTGCAACAATTTTGGAAGAAGATGAGAAAATAGAGTATTCTCCAAATGTTGAAGAGATAAAGCCATTGAGTATGGAAGATAAAAAGATGGAATACAAAGATCATATTGTTGAAATTCAAAAGGTTTACAAATGCTATGCACAAAAGATAAAGAAATTGGATGTCTTGAATTATCAGGCCATGCATGCAATAGGTATGAACCAAATTATTATTTGACTTCTTTTTTTTATGTTAAAATACTTGCAAATTGAGTTCATCTTGGATTGGGTTAATTTCAATGCTCTGGTCATTTTTTTTAGCATATTGACATTGAGTTTTAGCCTAATTTCACTAAGCATAATTTAAATTGAAATTTTGATTGAAATAATTATTGAAAATAGTTTATCTCCCATCCGGATTTCAAATTATCAGTACCATCTTCTAAAAATTTACAAACAAAAGAAAAATACAATAAAATTTTTTTTCCTCCAAAATATCCTGATTTTTGTGGTATGCATGTATATTTTTTTTTACACGTAACTTAGAAGAATTTTGTTTTCCTTTGTGATGATCACTTGTTTATTTACAGTTATATTTTCCTATAAGTTTGTTAATAATGTGCGCATAAAGCTACTCTTAACCCTTTATAATTTTCCAATCACAAAGCCACTAATGGTGGCAAGTCTACACAATAACTTTTCAATTCCACTCTTCGCCAATCTTTTCCATTCTTTATGTCTTTTCATTCAAAGTCAATTTGACGTATTCACGCTATTTTTACCATTTAATCTAAATCTCATGATGAATTTGCATTTCTTGCATTCAAATAGTCAATGTGTCTGTGTACTAGAAATTGGAAATTTTTCATCTCAAATAGATTTTAATATTTGAAAAAAACTAAAATATTTAAATTTAAGATTTGGACTATCAACGACCGCAAGAAATTCGAATCCCTCATTATGTAAGTCTTAGTTATACAAATGGGATTCAAAATTGAAATTTAGAGTGTGAATTAATGCATATCAACACATTTACATGATTGCATAAATGGGTAGATTTATTGACTCATTTTCGTCTATATTATAATATATATTGTAAAGTTGTTGGAAAAATTAAAAAAGAAAATCATTTCATCTTTAACTTAGCTTTGATATGAATATTAATCTATCATTATACACACTAGGTTCTCATTATTATTTTTAAATAGACAACGTTAATAATTAGTTGATAATTTTGTTGGAGGGATCTCTTTATCACACTAAAACACCAAACTATTTTATAACTCTCAATCAATTATTAATTTAAAAGTAAAAATATATTATTATTATTATTATTATTATTATTATTATTATTATTATTATTATTATTATTATTATTATTATTATTATTATTATTATTATTATTCATCTGTCAGTGACTAATTACCTATTTTACCCTTGATGTAGGTCTTCTACCACTAAAAGACCCTCTAAAATTAATTTTAGAACATAAATCAACCGTCCAACATGCCAAGCCTCTAGTGATCTCTCAGAATTTGTGGTCACGCAAAGCACAAAAGCACACAAATGACCCAATGATGAAGCTTGTTAATGAATTGCATAGGGATTTGGAACTTGTTTATGTTGGCCAAATTTGTCTCTCTTGGGAAATCCTATGTTGGCAGCATGAGAAAATCCAAGAGTTGAAAAAATATGATTCACAATGGCCTCATAGGTATAATTTAGTTGCTGGTCAATTTCAACTTTTTCAAGTCCTCTTGCAAAGGTTCTTAGAAGATGAGCCATTTCAACATGGCCATAGGATTCAAAATTATGTAAAGAATCGGTGCGTCATTCGCAACTTGCTCCAAGTTCCATCCATAAAAGGTATATAAATATTTTTTATAAACGAATGTTAGTAGTTAATTTGTTAGAAGAAAGAAATTTGTTAGTAGTATGGATCGAAACTATATTACCACAATATTGTTATGATTGTTTTGCAGACGATAGCACAACAGATAAGAAAAAAAATAAGTGGGATGACGAGGAACCAATTGCTTGTGAAAGGTTAGCACAAATAATTGAGGAATCTATGCAAGTATTCTGGGAGTTTATTCGAGCTGATAAAGATGATGGAAATGTGTTTCATAAAGTATCAAATCACAAACGGAGAAAAGTTAAGGATGCAGAAATTTCAAATCTTCTAGTAGAAGTTCAAACCCAATTACATAAGGTTTTTTTTTTTTCTTTTGACTTAGTTACACTTTTGATCTCTAATAGATAATTTATTTAATTCGTTATATAGTAGCGGACTAGAATAAAATTGGATTTTGATCATTTCCTACTGTGCGGTAGAACTTTTTTACTTTAGAAAATTTTGCCGCAATATATGGGTACAGGATCCAAGTCAAATACAATTATGCATTTTTCTTTCAATAGAGGCCAACACATTTTAGTTTTGTGGACAATATAAAATTATTACAAAATTGGGTTTTAAATATTGCAGAAGGAGAGAAAGCTCAAGGAAAAATTGAGAAGTGGAAATTGCATAGTAAGGAAGTTCATAAAACACCATGACAATCAAACTCAATTGGATCATGAGCAGTTGTTGACTCAAGTGGGATTGAAGTTGATTTCAAGGGTGACAAACATGAAAAAAGTTAGAAAAGATCACCTAATATGGTGTAGCGAAAAGTTAAACCAAATCAAATTTGTTGACAAAAAGATTCAAGTGGAGCCTTCTTTTTTGTTTTTTCCTTGTTGATAAATACGTAGTTGATATGTAACATTTGATCTTAGGGTATATATATTATACACACGGAAAAATTGTCTAACAAAGAGAATGTAATTGCAAGTTTTGGTATTAAATTGAGGGAGGGGAAATTAATCTATGAAGTTGCAAGTGTTTGGGATAGATAGAGCTACGAGTATAATATATCTATTTATTTTGTTATTTTGGAGAGGACAAAAAATATGAATGCTAGTTCGGATGAACATTTATTATTTTTCTCACAAATTTCTAACCAAACTAACGAAAAACATGTTGATTTGGTTTAGTTTAATCGGGTTTATTATGTAGAGAACATACATGTCTCATTCAATATGAATAAAAGTTTATTTCTTTATGTAATATGGACCTTTACAAAGATCTATTAGCAATTAATTGCAAATCTTGTACAAACAATCCATTTTTCCTAAATGCCCACGAACAATTTTTTTTTAAAACCCCTCAAGAAAAATCTGAAGCAACACATTCAAGATGAAGATATGCCTTCAACCTTGAGAGTTTGAACCGCCCTAGAGCTCTAGTACTGAAAAGATCCTTTTTTCCAACTGTTCAAGTTGTATCCAATAGAACTTTCAATTTCTCACCAATGGAACAATCGTTCCAAACAAAGGATATCCCATATTTGTACGTTTTTCTATCAAAAACTCAATCACATGAGAAATTGAATCGAGAAAAGTGTTCAATCTAAGAATGAAGGAACATGTCAGTATTTAAGGGACATAGTTCAGTTATGAAAGGAAGATGCAATGCCACAAAATAACAGATTTGTAATTGTCAAATAACTGACTTAGCAACATGTGTAAGTCGATTTACATTTACATATATTGGGAATCGATTCATAAGTGATCAAGAACCAATAATTTAAGGCATGAGTTGCATGAATCGTCCCATGCTTGTATAAGTTGACATAACCACTTCCAATGAGTTTGGTTATTAGGACCTCAATAAGTCAATGTACAAACATATGAGTTGATTTATGAAGTTAAAGATCACTTTGAAAAGATTTTGGTTTAATCGCACTTTAAGTCATTCTATTTTAACATATTCACAAAAAATAGTCCTTCTATTTTTAAATCGAACATTCCAATCCATTTACTTTCACAATTGTTGCATTTTTTGTCTCAACATAATTTTTACCCTAAAAATAATGACTTTTAGTCTAAAAAAATATGATTTTTTGTCCTGAAAGTTATATTTTCTCTTTAAGTTTACAATTAGGGCTATGAATGACCATTTTTTGTGCTAAAAATAACCATTTTATTGGTAAAAATTCTAGTTTTGGAATAAAAATGTAACAAATGTGAAAAAGGGGACCAAAAAGTTTGATTTTAAAATAGGAGAATTACTTTTGTGAATGTGATGAAATAGAATGACTAAAACTGCAATCAAGACAAATATTTTTAATGCATTGCATGTCATTCTAACATGCACCTAAAGTTATACATTATAGAATGAAGTTTTCACTATGGTTTTGTGATTCAAGAACTTTAGTAGATCTTGATAATTGAAGAATCAATAAAGACATCAATTTTGTCAAACTCGAGTTTTTAAACAAATTTATTTTGCCTATATGAATTTGGCACGTAATTTCTTCAAGTTTACCTCATATTAAAATTAATATATACATGACATATATACTTATGTTATATCATAAGAGTACTATTGTAGGAAGCGGCCCCACTTCCATTCATATAAGTGAGTCTATCGGAAGTACTCATGTAGCTAGGTACTCCATTCCATATGAAGTATATATCTCATTAAGAGTTTTTATTATCTCATACTTTCATCGCTTTAGGAATTATGCTTATCTGATATATAATAGCATATTCATCACATATTACTTCATGACTTGTTATTAGCCATTGAACTTAATTCTTGGGATCTCTAGTATTTTAGGTTGGGTTACCATCATGAGTAACTCTATAGAAAAAAGTATCATCCTTTTGGATGTATTTAGGACTTTCTCTCTAGCTAATCATTTCGTCAAAGGAACTACTAAATTTTCACCAATGCATACATGATCCACTATAACAGCTCCTTTAGAAAGTTACTCTCTAACAGTGTTGTTCTTACGAAGTATTTAACGTCTCTTACCGTTGTAATAATGATTCTCAATATTTGCAATAGTCGCAGTACTATCGTTGTGGATCAACACAATTGGCATAAGTTTTTCCCATAAAGTGATCACCTAGCAAACATCTCAATCAACTCTCTTCTTCACTAATAGTAGCTAGTGCTATCATTTCAGACTCTATAGTGGACTAAGCCTATATTATTTATTTCTTTGAATTCCAAGATACAACACTACCAGTTATACTAAAAATATAGTCACTGGTTGTTTTGGAGTTGTTTGATAAGGTATTCCAACCAACATCAATGTATCCTTCAAGGAAGACATGAAATCTTTGATAATGTAATCTGACACTCATGGTCCTTTTCAGGTATCTCATGGCTCTTTCAATAGCATGTTAACGCTCCACACTAGGTCTAATGGTAAACTTGCACAATAGTCCCACGACATAAGCAACGGTCGGTCTAGTACAATCAGTGGCATATCTGAGACTACCAATGATACTTGTATATTCAGTTTGTTTAACACCTTCATAAGTGTTCTTGAAAAGTTTCACAATTGGATCATATAGTGTACAAACAGGTTTACAATCAAAGTATTTGTATTTCTTTAGGATCTTTTCAACATAGTTAGATTGATTCAAAAAAATTCCCTTTTTTAACCTAGTAGTCTTGATTGCAAGGATTACACTTCCTTCTCTGTGGTCTTTCATATCAAAGTTGTTACACAACAATGATTTTACAATATTTATATCATGAATGTTTGAACCAAATATGATAGGTCTTCTACATAGAGACATATGAAAATGCAAATGTCACTTTCATATTTTTAATAAATACATTTGTCACTTTCATTCACTTTAAATTCATTTGATATAATCAAGTTATCAAACTTTTCATGTCATTTCTTAGGACCTTATTTAAGACCATCCGTAGATTTATCTAACTTACAGATTTTGTTTTCTTGTCCATTAATCATAAAATCTTCAGGTTGTTCCATATAGATTTATTCTTCCAAGTAACCTGATAGCGTTTCAGCAAGTGTACTGAATCGTTGCAAGTAATAATAAAACGGTAGTACCGAGTGTCGAACTCAAGGATTGCGTTTTACTATTGAATTATATTGAATTACTAAAATTGAACAAAAAGTTTCCAGATTGATTGAAATAATATTGAAAATTAACAACAGTAATAAAATTGATCTTTTATAATGAGAAAAATGTCAGGGATGAGTTTCACTTCGAATCCAACCTTGGTGTCTAATTTGATCCTAGTTACTGAATTCCTTTATTGAATTATTACCGAATTCTCTTTATTATTCTTGCCCTAATGTCTTAGTGACATAACCTTTAATTCCAAAGTAACCCCTAATTCCTTAGTAGATTTAAGATTAGAATTAAGCATTACCGTATAGAAATTCTCTTTTAAATTATTGCTTTGCAACTAATTTAATTGGTTTCATGACCTGCATCTATCCCTAGACTACAAATTCATGAATTTCTCATCTCAAGCATTCGTAAAGTCCACTTCCATTTCAAAATACAAATCGTAGAACATTTTAATGTTGATCAAGCAATAAAAAGCATTAAGCACAAAGATGAGAAAAACAATTCAATAAACTCATTCATATAACTAGAAATCAAATCAGAAAAATAAGGGTTTCATCTGGTTACACTCATCCCTAACAAATAGGGTTTAGTTACTCATGACAGAGATACAAAAGATAAGGATTAAAGAAGAATTACAAGAATGATTCATGGATGATTCTTGATAAAACTGCTTCAATGGCGTTAGAAACGGCCGTCTTTGAGTTTCTATGCTAGGGCACAAGTCTCCCAACTTCCCAAGAGTCAAAAAGATTCCTAAACAGTAAAAAAATTGCGTTTTTATGAATTCTGATGCGCGTCGCGTGCCCCAGGCGCGGTCTTTGCGCTCCGGGCGCGTATTGACAGTACCGAATGGCAGGAAATGCGCCTCAGGCGCGCAGGGCGCGCTCCAGGCGCACAACATCTGTTGTTTGACGTATTTCGCATTTTTTTCTCATCTTTCGAGTTTGAATTTGGTCCCGGTGTCTTCATGAAAGTTGAAGATATGGATCTTAGCTTTCATTAGCACTTGGATGGACTCCAATTGGACATCTATAACTCCAGATATGGCTGAAATACTCCACATAGGTCATGTTGATTTTTCACCAAAATTCAGCACTGCACTAAAACAAAGTAACAACGCAAAACTACGAAAAATCTCTACTTAATTAAGCAAATAAGAACAAAAACATTTCATTAAATCAAATAACTAAAATCAACAAAATATATCAAATAACTCATTAAATTAACTAATGATTAAAGATAAATAAAACTAAAATCAATAAAAATTATGCATATGATGAAGAGTCATCACAACCCCAAACTTAATCTATTGCTTGTCCCCAAGCAACAATTAATTTCAGATTTGGTGCAGTTAAAAGCAAACTTAAACTCAATCTCTCAATTCAAATCAAACTCAATTCTCAAAGTTTCAGCTACTACAAAACATCCATCATAATCTATGGTTGCTTACAAAAATAATAAGGTTTGTACACCTTGGCATTCATTTATCAAATTCAACTCTCTCTTCACACAATCTCACCAAAATTTCTCTCAAGTGTTTAGAAGGGTTATGAATTTATCACTCAAATCCTAGAGCATGCATCACGCTACCATAGACTTGAAAAAGTTCTAGTTAGCAATCACAATGCAGCAAACACATACATTTTTGGAGGACTTTCGGGTTGTAATGGGGCTTAGGTAAGGGTAGAACATTTTGGGATAATAGGCTTTACTACTTGGAGTTAGGCATATATTTCTAAATTATTCTACCATTTTTTTTTACAAGTAATACAAGTCAGAATTAGTGCAAGTTCTGAAGGGATAACACACGTCTGGATAATCACACAACAAAAAATTTAAGTGTTTAGGCTCAAAAGCTTACAGTTAGGATAATAAGAAAAAGTATGAACTATCTAAATGATGCCAAACATGCTACTACAAAATTCATTTAGTGTTTTTTTTTAAATGCGAGTTAGACTTCAACAACCAAGCAGTAATCAACAATGCATGAATTAGTGAAACTTATCGAATTGAGCAATGATATGAGTAAAGAAATATAGTTTAAATTTCAAAATCTCAAACATAAAACTTAAGACCAAATGCAAGTTGTTAATAATTCTTCATCATAGTGCACGTTTACACATAATTAGAAAGAAACAAATTCAAATAACAAAAATAAGATTGCAAAAAATAAAAGTTACCTCTATTTGTGGGTTATCTCCCACGAAACGCTTCTTTAAAGTCATTAGCTTGACGTCTCAACTACTGTCATGGTGGCATGTATGACAGGAAGAACACATCATCTTTCTCACCAAGAGATACATATTTCAAGTGAGGAGGCAACTGCTTGAGTTCAATTAGTGGTGTCTTTTTCTCCGATGGCTTGTCTTCATTCCATTTCAACTCCTCCCATCTAGTCAGAAAACGGGGGGAGTAGGATGGTGATGCTTCTAACATGGCCAAGACCTCTTTTACCTTTGGATCTTCACTTTCTTTAACAACATCTTGGGGTAGACATAACACTGTTTCTAATGGCAAGCTGGGTGTTTGATGCTGTATTTCTTGGTTGACTATCTCATCTAAGATCTCGATTCGATTGCACCCTTCTCTTTCTTTTGAGTGTTCCATGGCTTCTAGAATGTTAAAAGTTATGGTTTCCTCGTTTACTTTTAAAGTTAAGGTGCCATCTGCTACATCAATCATAGCTCTCCCTGTTGCTAAGAACGGTCTCCCCAAAATCAAAGGAATATCAATGTCTTCCTCCATGTCTAGTACCACGAAATCAACAGGAAAAATGAACTTATCCACTTTAACCAACACATCTTCCACCACTCCGTAGGGGTGTTTCATTGAGCGATCCACAAACTGTAACATCAGTTGTGTGTCTTTGACTTTTCCAATACCCATTTTTTTGTATATTGAAAGGGGCATAAGACTTACACTAGCCCCAAGATCACACAAAGCCTTCCCAAAAGTTCTATTTCCAATAGTGCACAGGATTGAGAAACTTCCAGGATCATTGAGCTTCAGTGGCAGCTTCCTCTGTAGTATAGCACTACACTCTTCGGTAAGCATAACTGTTTCACCGCCGATTTTTCTTTTTTTCGACAGAATTTCCTTCATGAACTTTGCATATGTTGGCATTTGCTCTAGTTCTTCTGCAAAAGGAATGTTAATCTGTAATTTTTTAAAAACATCAAGAAACTTACCAAATTGTTTTTCAGTTTCTTCCCTCCTTAATCTTTGAGCGAATGGAAGTCGAATTTCTGGTTTTGGCAGTGGTTCCCTTTTTTGTACCACAGGTTCTTCCTCCTTTTCAAAAGCGATGTGATCCTCAACTGATGTTGGTGTGACCATTTCCTCCAAGTGGGTTGAAGTGAGAGTACTTCTACTCTGTTTGGCTTCAAGTGGAACTTGTTCATTCACCTTGCCACTCCTCGTGGTCACTGCATTAACATTGTTTCGTGGATTTAGAATTGTGTCGCTAGGCAGATTTCCAGACGTTCTTTGTGCCATTTGTTGAGCAAGTTGACCCACTTGAGTCTCTAGATTCTTTATGGATGCAGAGTGATTTTTCTGGATGGCTCTTGACTCCTCAATGAAAGAACTTGTGATTGTCGCGAATTTCTCTATAGCACTCTCCCAAGCAGCATTTCTAGGTGGGAATTGGTTTATTTGAGCTCCTTGTTGACCCTGAGATCCACCTTGTTGATCTCTCCAAGAAAAATTTGGATGATTTCTCCAACCAGGGTTGTACGTACTAGAGTAGGGATTATTTTGCCTCTCGTTATTACTCACAAAATTCACATGTTCTAGTTCTTCTATCTCATTGTCATCCAGTGCTTCACAAGCTCTAGTTTTATGTGCTCCTCCACAAAGGTTACAACTAGTATGCTTTAGTAATTTGACAGGGGCCACTTGGGGTTGTATATTTAGCGCTACCATCCCTTTCTTTATCTCAGCGACGATAACATCTTTTATCTGTTTTGAGAGCACAATCCCTTGAGCCAACCCAACCTCATAAACATTCAATTCCAGCATACCACTTTTTGATTTGCTTTCGCAAATTTTTTTTCTGGATCAAAGAAAAGTTCAGCTGAGGACTGGCCTCGCATACAAGGTTAGACAAATTATGAGTAATGAACAATTAAAGAAAGATAAATAATTAAGTAAAAATAAAAGAGTTTTAAACCAGAAATATTTTTTTTTAAATTAGAAATAAAATAAAAGAAGAAATTTTATTGCAGAGCAAAAAATTTCAATTCAGTAAATAAATTAAATTCAATAGTGATATGGCAATCCCCGGCAACGGCGCCAAAAACTTGATAGCATTTCAGCAAGTGTACTGAATCGTTGCAAGTAATAATAAAACGGTAGTACCGAGTGTCGAACTCAAGGATTGCGTTTTACTATTGAATTATATTGAATTACTAAAATTGAACAAAAAGTTTCCAGATTGATTGAAATAATATTGAAAATTAACAACAGTAATAAAATTGATCTTTTATAATGAGAAAAATATCAGGGATGAGTTTCACTTCGAATCCAACTTTGGTGTCTAATTTGATCCTAGTTACTGAATTCCTTTATTGAATTATTACCGAATTCTCTTTATTATTCTTGCCCTAATGTCTTAGTGACAGAACCTTTAATTCTAAAGTAACCCCTAATTCCTTAGTAGATTTAAGATTAGAATTAAGCATTACCGTATAGAAATTCTCTTTTAAATTATTGCTTTGCAACTAATTTAATTGGTTTCATGACCTGCATCTATCCCTAGACTACAAATTCATGAATTTCTCATCTCAAGCATTCGTAAAGTCCACTTCCGTTTCAAAATACAAATCGTAGAACATTTTAATGTTGATCAAGCAATAAAAAGCATTAAGCACAGAGATGAGAAAAACAATTCAATAAACTCATTCATATAACTAGAAATCAAATCAGAAAAATAAGGGTTTCATCTGGTTACACTCATCCCTAACAAATAGGGTTTAGTTACTCATGACAGAGATACAAAAGATAAGGATTAAAGAAGAATTACAAGAATGATTCATGGATGATTCTTGATAAAACTGCTTCAATGGCGTTAGAAACGGTAGTCTTTGAGTTTCTATGCTAGGGCACAAGTCTCCCAACTTCCCAAGAGTCAAAAAGATCCCTAAACAGTAAAAAAATTGCGTTTTTATGAATTCTGATGCGCGTCGCGTGCCCCAGGCGCGGTCTTTACGCTCCGGGCGCGTATTGACAGTACCGAATGGCAAGAAATGCGCCTCAGGCGCGCAGGGCGCGCTCCAGGCGCACAACATCTGTTGTCTGACGTATTTCGCATTTCTTCTTATCTTTCGAGTTTGAATGTGGTCCCGGTGTCTTCATGAAAGTTGTAGATATGGATCGTTGCTTTCATTAGCACTTGGATTGACTCCAATTGGACATCTAGAACTCCAGCTATGGCTGAAATACTCCACATAGGTCATGTTGATTTTTCACCAAAATTCAGCACTGCACTAAAACAAAGTAACAACGCAAAACTACGAAAAATCTCTACTTAATTAAGCAAATAAGAACAAAAACATTTCATTAAATCAAATAACTAAAATCAACAAAATATATCAAATAACTCATTAAATTAACTAATGATTAAAGATAAATAAGACTAAAATCAATAAAAATTATGCATATGATGAAGAGTCATCATCACCGTTTAAAAAAGTTGTTTTGACATCCATTTGGTGAACCACCAAGTTATGAATAACAACAAGTGAAATGAGTACCCTAATGGATGTAACTCTAGTGACCGGTGAAAACGTATTGAAGAAATCTATATTTTCTCTTTGTCTAAATGTTAGATCCTATTAGACTCTAAAGAATCAATCTCATCGTTTATAACTTATTGCCATAAATCTGCATCAAAAGATGAAAAAACTTCTTGAAGATTTGTAGGATCCTCTTCTAAGGTATAGATCATATAATCAGATATGTAATCTTTAGAAAATATGGATCTTTTACTTCTTTGAGGTTTTGTTGTTTCAATGCTCTTCATCTTAGGAACATGACTTGGTTCGCTGCCCTTATTATTTCTCCATATGAAAGGGAAGTTATTATCATAGAAGTCAACATCATTTGACTTTGTGATACTTTTGAATTTAGGCCATAAAACCTATACACCTTGTTGTTTACTGCATACTTAATGAATACACATTCATAGGCTCTACTAGAGAGTTTAACTCGGTTGGGATCGTGGATTCTAATATAACCCAGACAGTCCCAAGTTCGAAAATTAGACAAATTCAATTGTCTTTTCTTCAAAGTCTCATAAGGATATGTTTTGTTTTAAGATTTAGGAACTCTATTCAAAACATATCAAACAATCAATATAGTTTCCCCCCACCAATGAGATGCAACACCAAAGTTAAGCATACTAGCAACAACTAGTCAAGTAAGAGTTTGATTCTTTCTTTCAACTTTATCATTCATTTCAGGCAAATATGATACAATTGTTTCATGTATAACTCCATGCAATTTATAAAACTCATTAAATGAACTAGAATCATACATGGTTCCTCTATCACTACGGAATCTCTTAATTTTTCTACTAAATTGATTTTCAATTTCAGTTACAAAGATCCTCAACATGTCAAGTGTTTCACTTTTATTTTTCATTATATATACAAAAGTATAGTCAGAACAATCGTCAATAAAAGTGATAAAATAAAGTTTTCTATTTCTTGTTAAAGTCATATCAAGTTCACATATATTGGAGTGTAATAAATCTAAAGACTAAGATTCTCTAACTACATATTTACATGAACTCTTTATTATTTTAGCTTAACTACAAAAATGACATTTTTCAAAATAATTTAAATATAACTTTGGAATTAAACCTAAGTTACTTAAGTTTGAAGTTACATGTTTGTTCACATGACAAAGTATAGCATGTCAAATATTAACATAACACAACATGTAAGTAGAAGAAGACATTATATTAATTTCGAACGTTTAATTTAAACATGCCATGAGAGATGTATCATTTTCCAACAAAAATATCATATTTGGAATTAGTGTACAAATATGTCCCTATGGAGTAAATAAACTCTGCCTTATACACAGAAAACCATAAACAATGTTGTTTTATTTTTTTTTTATTTTTTTTTATTTTTTTTTTCTGGAGAAGGGTTATCACACTCTTTAGAAAAAAAATTTATCTGATACTTGAGGTTGGATCTATACTAGTCATATAGATCATTAACAAGTCCATTAAAAAAATAATTCATACACATGTAATCATTATTCTCCCATGAGTTAATTCTTCAACTTTCTTATCCTTATATGTTTGCCTCCATGAAAATTTTATTGAAATCAGAGGCACCAGAACCACATTCAGTAATCTCTTTGGTTGACATGGCAGATAAAAACGTCATAGAATGGTTGTTTTTGGGTTTTGAAAAACTATTTCAAACAATTTTATGTCACCGGAGATATTATTGAGTTGAGTCGCGGACTAGGTCATTATCTTTAAGACGTTTAGTGGCACTGTCCAAATTGTGCAAGACAGACTATCAATCACGAAGTTCCCATGATAAAACAGTTCAAACAAACTATATCGGATTTCTATTGTATTATAGAACAACCGTTCGAGAATTACACTCTAATATGACAGTTAAAGTCATTCTCAATATAGTAGTTAAAGTCACGCTCAATATGACTCTTAAAACTACTCGCAATATGGTACTATGACCACTCATAAATTAAAAGTACTACGACACAACAACCGCTCTAAAATGATTGTGGTATTATGACCATTCAAAAATCGAAGGCACTACAACACAAAAATCGCTCAAAAAGGATTTTGGTATTAGACCACACAAAAATCGAAGGGACTACGACACAAAAACTGGTCTAAAAATTTGAAGGGTCTATAACAAAAACTACTCTAAAAGGAAAGTGGTATTTGGACCACTCAAAAATCAAATGGACTACAGCTCTAAAATCGCTCTAAAACTACAGTGGTATTAGAACCTCCAAAAAATAGACGGGACAAAAAGAAAGGAGATAAGTAACTCAAAAATGCATCGAGCATAATAGGGAGAAAAGATAAAGTTGAAAATTATATTCAATTTTGGTGTGCTTTTCACAAGAGTGTAATGATGGAAGCAAACTCACATATGTATTTTATCCAATGTGGGACTTTAGTATTTATAGAGTTGAACACTACTCAATATATGACAATTTTCTAATGTGGAACTTCAACAATTTTTAAATTTACACACTAATATACTCTCTATATTCCAACATTATTCAACATTAAATGCTTTGCAAACTCAAGAATAGTATAAATTTTGTGAGAAGTTCAATTGGAGGATCAACTATTGCCAAGTTTATGCATAAAAAGGGTGAAGTAACTTTCGGGGACAAAAAAAGAATGAAAGAAGGTTAAGGAAGAGGTAAATATAGTCGATTTTTCGGATTCCCTTCCGATAGATTTTGAGAGATTGTTGTTGTTGACTTTGAGGGAAGAGGAAGAAATGTGAATCAAGAGATAGAGATGGTGGGGTTTTTTGAGTTGAATTTAGGATTAATTCATTTAAGTTAGATTATAAAAAATAAAAATAAATTATTTTAGTTGAATATGATGAATTTTTTTGGATTTTTTAAGTTTATGGTTGACTTTTTTTTTAAATTAAATGACTAAATAAATAAATCAATTTTTTTTAATAATTAAAATATATATAGTCAGGACATACTATGTAAGCAAAAATTGGTCACTTTGATATTTTTTATTAAAAAAAAAATCAGTAAGGACTCTTTTGAAACTTTTTTGAAATTGCAAGGATATATATAAAAAATGTTATTGGAAGTAAAATTAAAATGATGCATATTTGTAGGACTCGAAAGTATATTTAGATCAATCAAACTAAATAATTATTACACTAAATCAGAAAGATATACAAGTTCTTAAAGTTGTTAAAAATTAAAATCATCTAAAAATACAAGTGTTATGTTATTCAAAATCGGGTTTCTTAAGTTGGTTGAGGTGCAAAAATTGGGACTAATTTCAAAATTAGCGTAAAATTGAGTATTTTAAGTTGAGCTTCAAAAATTTGACTTAATTTTAAAATAAGGGTAAAACGCTATGCAGTTTGAACTCACACAAATTTGTAAGTATTTTTGTATTAATATTCGATTTTGATAACTTTAAAAGACACAAAAAAATCATCTATTTAAAACCTAGTTTGAACATAAATTAAAATACTTACATACTTCTCGTTTTTTTTTTTTTATGATGACAAAACTTTGTTGATTTGTTATGAACTTTGCAACATATTTGAAGAGGAAATGCAATGCTCCCTTGAGTAAGTGTTTTTAGTGTGCATGCATGACTTTTTGAAAACTTGAAATTTAATATGATATTCTATATACACCCTCCAGCCATGGAGCTATCAGCCATGCAACGTCTTCACATTCCCATAACTCTTGACATAGAGGTTAATGTTATTCGAATTGATAATTTGAAGAATTATTTTTGAATTTTTCTTGTTCGGATGAATTACATTGACTGCTACATTTTTTTAAATGAGTTTTTACTCTTACTATAATTTATACATTTCTTTATGTAAAAGAGTGCTAAATTTTGCGTTTTTTTGCAAAAGAATAATTTATTGATAAGAGATTTTCACTAGCACAAGTCATACTACTAGCTAATAAGTTACATCTAAGTTGTGAAAGGATATACACATGATCACGTCAAACCAATTAGAATGCTTGATATTACTTCACTAAGGTAATGCCACTATCAATTTACTCTAATTTATAGTCCACCCATTATTTGTAAGATTCCATATTGTGCCCCCTATAACTCGATCATTATAATATTTCTCCAAAGTGCCAAACCAAATTGTCCTCTAGTAGTACTAGTAACCAAATCTCTATCTTGTGACCCCCACCTATACCCCTCATACCACCATTCTAATCATATAAGCTAATCACCATTATTTCAACGTTGTTTTTACTCCCATACATGCTGATAGATGTCAAAGCTTATTTGCTTTGCCTTGAACCATTCCCAAGCCAAAACTTGTGTTTGCTCAACGATCTTTTCCTCTAAAATTTATTTATTTTGAAAATTTTGTGCTTTCTAAATTGACTAAACACACACAAACCAAATTGTGCAAAATTTAGAATCCATTGCTCTTCCTCGTAACGTTGAACCTGAGAAGCTTCAAACGTGTACAATCTTGTCTCTCGTTATGAAAATTTTCAGATAATCCCAACAAATTTTCTATTAGATACAACACCCTTAAGAAAGTAGGGCATTCAAAGAATAGATGGTTCATTAATTCATCTCCACTACAACCAGATGAGCAAGTTAAACCATTAATCGCAATAATACCTCTCTTAGCCAAGTTATCCTTTTGTTGGGATTGACTTTTGAATGAGTTGTCATACTTGAATTTCTCATCTTCTCACCACTACCCCTTCTCAAACTCTTATATAATGATTTCATCATATCTCTTTTGTCGACTCTTCTTTCCAAACTAATTTATCTTTTTTTCCCTACTCAACTCACCACCCTACACAACTCCTTCAATGTTGAAGTAACAAATGCCAATTACAAGGAAGGGGATTTGAATTGTAATTGTCTCTTTTAAAAATTCCTATTAAATTGAAATTTTCTAACTCAAGATTGATTTTGGTTACAAACGAAGAACGTTATTGGTTAGTGAAAACACACAATTATGATTTATATATATAATATATGATTAGAAGATAAAAAGTAAATGGATATAAGAAAAAAAATATCACACAAAGATGTATCCTAATTCACGCAAACATGGGTTACGTCTAGTGCTTACAATTGTGAGATTTTCCACTAAGTGCTCAAAGCAAGATCATTCTTGGTTTTTTCACACAACTTTTACAGATCGATCTTTATTTGTTACAAAGTACTAGCTTTCTACTTAGAAAGGATTTCCACATGTTACCTTTCAATCTTCAGAAAGGATTTTTGTACATTACCTTTTAATCATAAAATGATTTTTACAAATTACTCAAACTATTTCAACAATATAGTCTTGAGTTATAAAGTATGATTTAAAGAGATTGGTAGAATCCGAGTATGCTCAACTCGTGTTTGAGAATAGATTCTAGGATTTAGAACTCAGTAAAACATATTCTTATATCAAGTTAAGAACAAAACTGAAACATTGAAATGATTGAGAAGCTCAAGAGATATCTAATATGAATGTATGAGTGATGTATTACTTTGCACTTGAAGCTCTGATCTATCATTTATATTGAGGCTTATTTCAAGAAGGCTAATGACAACGTATTTGGCCGTTGAAATTGGTCCAACTGTCATGTATCAGTAAGTGGATATGATCAACCATAAAGCAAGAACGTTCTTGTTTAAAGCAGGAATGTTCTTGTAATCCAATAACGATCTTCGTTTCTGCTTTGAGGTGTGCTGAGTTTTAATCTTCACTTGATAGTTGTCTGAAATGATCTCATGATTTGTATCACGTGTGCATGTTGTTCAAAAGTACAGCTGAAGTGTCATGTCCAGTCTGTCTGTTATGAATTATGAAGAATAACTTTTGCCTTTGTCTTTTGGAGTTATTTTTTATACTGAATAGATCCTTGTATAGTTATGGTGAAATTCTAAAACATATTGTAAATAATGGATCTAATCATTTCTTTAAGAATCTAATATTTTTTGTTATTTTGGAATTGTCGAGAACTTTCTTCGTTCTACAGAAATTCTATCAAGAATGTTCTTTGATTATCTGAATGAGCTTGTTTATTTTTAATGTGATCTATTTTGAAATGTTTGGTATTTATCTTTGATTAAGATATTCAAACACACATGTTAAATACCAAAACACTTAGAATCATAATTATAAGTCTTAATTAACTTTTGTTATTATCAAACATTAATTTGGGACTTTGTTTCAACAAATGCTTCCCCCATCTCCACCTCCCGCTGAAACAACTTATGCCTCCATCTAAGCTCTCACTCCCAAACTCCATTCTCATACCTTATGATGCCACCTTCTCTCTCCTTCTTCCTTGCCACAATAGAGAACAATATAATATATCTTTTTTTTAAGGCCCCATTCCCTTACCTTATTATCCTCCAAAACCAAGTGTCTTTTCCATTTTCAACTTGCTTCTTAATCGCCGATAGCAACCATTTCCTCCTTAACTCTCTTCTCCAATTCTTTATACATCCTCCACCAACTCAATCACATCATCCCACCGTCTTCAATTTCTCCCATATTTGTGCTTGAGAATCTTTTACCATAACCTATTTTTCTTTTGTTTTACACTCCACACCCATTTTCCTAATAAAGCTATATTTAAATCTCTCAAACTTTTTAAACCCAAGCCTCCTATTTCTTTCTCACAACACGCATAATTCAATTCCACCCAATTTACCCTCTTTTCCTCCTCACTTTGCCCCACAAAAATTGTTCAATAAAAATATTAAAGTTTAAAGATAATATGCGACAAAGCACAAAAAAACGACAAATAGAATAATAATAACTAAACCTAACTACACTACTTTGAAAGAGAAAAATCGTTTCTATACATCAGTAATATGTTCAATACTTGTATCATGATTTCTCAATTTATAACTAATATTTTTTATATAAGCAATGTGTTCACTTTTTGTCTCATAATTTTTTAATTTATAACTAAGATTTTTTTCGTCTCTACTACCCTTAGTTAACCAATTTACTTGTATGAAAATTATTAAATAACTTGCAATAAAAACATTATATAATTTATATTTGATTTTAATTTTAAGAATACTATGAGACCTTTTTATTAAATAAAATAAAATTGAGGTTTTTTAAATAAATCTAAAGTGTTTGCTTTAATTGCCTTATCCTTCGACTCTATTATTTTGTCTGTGCCAATTTCGTTTGTTAAAAAAAAATATACTAAAAAGAAATACTTTGACTTTTTAGTTTGTTTAAAAAGAAAAAAGAATTGGCTTGTTAGTTAAAAAAAAAAAGGCCACGCGTCGAAGTATTGACCGTTCAAATTTCACATAAGACGGTAGCAAAGATATACTTACCGCCCTTGGATCTAGGGCAGGCTAAAACCCTCTTTTTATACTTCAACTCAATCATTCATCCTCCTTCTCGGTATCGTCGTGAAAACCAGCCTCAGGGAAGGGAAGAAAGATGGTTCAGAGGCTTACCTACCGCAGGCGTCATAGCTATGCCACCAAATCCAACCAACATAGGGTTGTCAAAACCCCCGGTAACATCTCTTCTCTACACACTTCTTCATTCCTTTTCATCTTGTCGTTCATTAAGCTTCCGATTACGACGTGTCGTTTAAATCTGTGTCATTAAATGTAGGTGGAAAGCTTGTTTACCAGACAACTAAGAAGAGGGCCAGTGGACCAAAATGCCCTGTTACTGGAAAGAGGATTCAAGGGGTATGTTCTTTTTTTCTTCTCTGATCTGGAAAATTTGATTACTTAATTGTTTATTTTTATTGCAAAATGTTCTGAATTGTTCTTTTCTGACTTGTTTATTGTTTAGTGTTAATTTTTGTTGAGAAAAATTATGTTCTCATTGGATTATTCATTGCATGTTGCATCCTGATTAAACTCATATGTAAGAGTAAAGTCCACTTGCATTGTAGTGTAACCTAATTTTACACTCATGCTGAATGAGAATTGGTATTTTGCAGTTTTTTTTAAAATGTGGTTATGTAGTAATATGAAGAGTTCTCATTGGATGTCTGTGATAAATTAATTTATACCAACAGGACACTCCCACTAAACAATTTTAACTCATAATGCAATACTAGACTAGTAGCTGATAGTGTTGTTAGCTACAAAGTGTAACAGTGACACATGGATCGATAATAATCTGGGAAAACCAATTAATTGAATATAATCAATGTGTGTCATGTTGCTGTTTGAAACCGACAAATGTCAGTGTCGAGGACACTGCGGCATGCTTTTAATCATAAGTGTCCGTGGTACAGAGGTTGTTAGCTTACATTGTTTTTGTGTAATAATCTAATGGAAGAATATTTTTGTATGTAAGTTTGTAATATCAAGGTACGTAGTTGGTATTCTTACTATTCATTTTGTTTTTGTTTATTTTTTTTCCGGAGTGTAATGTTTGTTATGTCACTGAAACAATCACTAGTCGTTTTTGTCGCGTAATGTTTGTTATGCCACTGAAGCAATCAAATTTTTTATGTAAAATTGTGGTTTCTGATAATCTTTTTAAAACAGTTATGCTATTCCTAATTTATTGCAATCTTATCTTACTGCATAGGCTTTTCTGCCTTTTTCATAGTGTAGTTATTAGTAAACTATTACTGTATTTGATATTTGGTCCAATGGAGAAAGAAAGCTTATAGTTGTTGAATTTAAGCTGAAATGTTGATTTGTGTCAGACATAATATTGGTTGGTATGTTGTATTTGCTTTGTTACTTTTATCATGGATTATGTTTAGAGGATAAATACCAGATGTCCTAATCAATTGACTTGTTTGAATTAGGAAGTATGACCATTTTAAATTTTGTTACATGCTTCTTATTATTCTTTTTAATTGGGTTTTCTAATATTTGTGGTGTTAAAATTTTAGTTGATCATCTCTGGATGATTTGCTTATGCACTTTTGCATATATTTATGTATTAAGGTTATAGGAAAATGATACCTTAATATACTTGGCGGTTTAAACAAGCCTTGAGGTGACAGGTGCTAACAAACATGCATCTTACTAAAGAAAGATGTTATACTATTAAATCAATTACGGCATAATATGTTATTATTTTTCATTGGTTTTTCTTTAAAATAACCAATCAATCATTACATTCATTATAAGATCCAGTCAACTTGTATGATTTTCTAATTACAAAGTTCTAAGCTTTTAATGTTAAGAGTCCAAAGTTTGACAACTTATTTTTTAACATTCTGTCAATTTTACACATTCAGTGCCAGTCGACTTACATAGCTGGGTCTGTCAAATTATCTAACTGTGATTCAGAAAACACAGCTCTAATCCCTCCTATTGCCATGTCCCTTAGACATGCCATTTTGTGCCATTAACTACCTTGTTTTGCATGATTGCATCTTAAGCTTCATTGATGCTTTTGTGCACTAGTTTAGTTATTGCTTTTGCATTACTCAGACCTTTTTTTATGATAATTGACTAAGTATGTATAAATGGTTTGAGTCCTGAGAGCACAAAGGTTATTAACTTATTAATGCTTGACAACTACAGATTCCACATTTAAGGCCTACAGAGTACAAGAGATCAAGGCTATCTAGAAACAGGAGGACGGTGAACCGTGCTTATGGTGGAGTTTTATCTGGAGGTGCTGTCAGAGAAAGGTTTGTTCTGCTCAACTTTCTTGGTTTATCATTTTGTATAATTTCCAATATTTATATTGATGTATTATGTTGCTGAAACTACATATTAGGAACATAATTTTGTGGTGGTTGTTATATATGCATTGCATAATTTTGTCTCTATTTCTGCAGAATCATTCGAGCTTTCTTGGTTGAAGAGCAGAAGATTGTGAAAAAGGTCTTGAAGATCCAAAAGACAAAGGAGAAACAAGCTTCAAAGGCTTAAGTTTCAAGAGAAGAGATAAAGATCTTTTTGGAGGGATTTTAGGTTTGAGTTATTATAGTAAAAAACAAATTTATTAGAACTGTTGTTCCCTTGTTAATTTTGTGCTCATTTCGTTTCTTTGAACTCATTCTAGTGCAACTGGTAGCCTATTATGATACAGTTTTGTTTGTCTCAATTATTGAAATTTTCATGTTTCCTCTGAATATATGTTCGTACTTATAATATTTTGAAGTTAGGATATCTTGCATGCGATTTTACTACTGACCAATTGTATATTCCCACACCAAATTTATTCTAACCATACAAATCTTCATACTTGGTGGTCCAAACTAGCAATGCACCTCAAAATTCTAGCCTTGTGTTCTAAAACAAATGGTCATTGCATATTTGCATATTGGAAATCTATATTTTGGATGATGAAACCAGTTGTGTATGCTTTTATAGTTACAGGCTGGTTTCCCCATTTTCTAACATTTTTATGCCTGGTTTGATTCTATTATTGGAAACAATGAGTAAGAAACGTCAACCTCTTAACCTTTAATTGGTTGAATAATGAGTTATGAATGAAGTAAGGTTGCATTTGAGATTTAGTTTCTCTAATGTAAATTGTTTCATCACAGGTAGTAGTATTGTCGAAGTGATAGAAAATATGGGACCAATATTTCATGACCAAATTCACTTTGAATGTCCATTTAGAATTATGTGTTATTTAAAGTATATTGTGTCTACAAGAACAGTATTTTTTATAAAAGGTAATTTGAGGAGTTTTTTCTTGGCTAACGGGTAGTTTGTTCAAGACTCCCCTGCAAATCCATACCACTTTTTCTTTCCTTTACTCATTGATTGGAGATAAATAAAAGCATCAGAACAGCAATAACGATTCTCGTCAGGCCAACATTTTGCATCAAATTCCTATGGTCGATTTTACGAATTCGAATAGTATTTACCCGATTCTCCAGGAAAAACAAAGTTGGACCATATGTATGTGCATCCACACCCATTTTCTCCTTTTTCTAGAGTCAAATATGAACAATATCGAACAATATTTGGAGTTTATAAAATTTGCATCAAGTACTAGTGTTTAAGTTGGTGCAAATTTATTGATTTAATTGAATGTCAAGATGAACTTGTATCCTATATACATATATAAGGGATATTTCAAGTGAGAAAGCCTTTCTTATATGAGAGAGTGAGAGAAACCAATCTCAACCATTAAATTTAAATAAATGGTAGAGATCAAAATATACAATTAAAAACTCACGTGCTCTTCTTTTCACATGTATCTCCGAAATTTCTCCTTGTGAATGTTATTTTCTGGGTCGGCACTAAATTTTTCAAACACCGTCTTAAATTTCTTCTTAATTTCTCGTATAACCAAAGTCAAAAAAATTTATACTAAACCCACGATTTGTAAAAGACAAAGAAAGAACGCGAGTGTTGGCGTCAGAGTCCTCATACCTATTATAATATATTAAAGAATTTTTAAATTTTATTTGCGACAACTGATTTTATTCTATGCCACAAACTTATATATATATATATATATATATATATATATATATATATATATATATATATATATTTTATGACAACATACTCTTCTGTAGAAATTAAACTCGGTACTTAAGGAATAAATCCACGGATTCAAGTTAGGTAGGGATGGACATAAGTCGGGTGCGATCGAATTTGGGCCAAAAAAAAAAAAGAAAATTTGACCCTGTACCCCCCAAATTAACCCTGTACCCCCAAATAATTTTCAAAATGCCTAAAATACCCTCAACTTTTTTGACTATTTTACAGAATGAAAAGTTAATATTTTTTTTTCTTCCGGAAAATTCAAAACCAAGATTTCCGGTACACAACAGACTTTCGGGAAACTTGAAAAAAAAGTTTTCCGGTACAGAAGAGAAAACTTGTGTACCGGAAAACTTCCTACCCAAGATTTTTGGTACAGAACATGTTACCGGAAAACTTCCTACCAAGTTTTCCGGTACAGAACAGTTTTTTTAAATTTAATTCTTTATTTTTTTTTTATTTTTTTTAATTTTTTTAACACTGCTCTGTACCGGATAACTTGAATCAAGTTTTCCGGAAGTGTCCTCTATACCGGAAAACTTCAAACCAAGTTTTCCGGTAGTATCTTCTGTACCGGAAAATTTCAAAACAAGTTTTCCGGAAGTTTTGTAAAAAAACTTACTTTTTTGGTTCCGGAAATGTTGAATATTGAATGGCAAATTTTTTAACATTTTATTATATATATGAGGGCAAAAATGTCATTTCATTCTTAAAATGGGGGTATAGGTATAATTGGGAGGGTATGGGGTAAAATTTTCAAAAAAAAATTGATTGAATCCACGGATGCTAACAATGAGTCCAATCTTGTCCGCTTTTTATTTCGGGATGGTCGGATTCAAGTCACCGGGTGACGTTTGTGAACAGAAAGGAAAAAATGGATTGGACTTTTGGGTTTATTGGACTTTTTTTTTTTTCATTTTTCTTTTAAAATAAATAGCATATAGACCTAACCATGAAAAATAATTTGACCCAATATAGTTTGTTACATTTAAGACAATTCTAGACCATTAGAATAATTGGCCCAATCTGTCAATCCTACATCATATTTGTTTTATAACTTCAAATTTTTAATTTTTTTAGATCATAATTTTTTATAACAATATTAATCAAAATCTAATCCAATCAAAGTTTTGTAGTTCTCAAGGAGATATCATTTACCATCGAACACAAAGTCTAAGTCAAATATTAAATCACAAATTCATCGACAATCAAGTCACATTCACATGACAACACCAACCAATACAAATTATATTCTCAAGTATAAATTACATAAATTGAGTATTGCTGCACCATGAGGATTTACCGAGTGATTCAGCAGTTTCTGCACACATATAATGCAAATTAGAAGAACAAAAATAACAACAATGGAATTGACATATTTCAAAAGCTTTCTCTTTGGGAGATTGTTATACAATTGATGACAACATATTATTATTCTCCTTTGTGTGATGTAATGGAATCTTAGCAGACTCTTCTTTTCTCACTCTGAGAAAAGGATGCAAAGTGAAGAGAAAAAACAATCATAAGATCAATGTTTCACAGACAAACCAGATCCAAGATCATAGTAACAAACCATGTACATAAGAGGCATATAGTACTTACTCTTCTTCAAGCCAACATACTTTGCTTGCAATACAACATTCATGAATGCTGCCAATATTCTCCGATAAAGATTTTACTTTGTAGCTTACCTCTGGTTATTATTGTAAGCACATGAGAATATTTCACAAAACAAAACATTTACCTTTTGTAAGGAAATCTATAAGGAGTTGTAAGAAAACACAAAAGTACCTATCCAACTCCCACATGGAAAATTGATTTACTTTCCATTTTAAACTCAATATGACCTTGTCATAGCTCTTTCAACTGCACAACAATATCACTAGTTAGAGTGTCTGGTTGCAAAACATATTAACACAACAAAAAGATCCATATACCCTACATTTCAAACATAAAATAAAATGTCAACATACATTTAGAAGCTAACTTTCTTGTCTTGCATCAATATGCACTTTCTGAGATACTGTGATAAATTTATGCCATACAAATACACATTATCATATACACATAACCATACAAACATTGTTCAAGCGTTAGGAATTAATCATTGACTCATAAACAACAAACTCAAGTTTTAAAAAAGAATCACAAAACTAACTTTTCTTTGTTTCCAATACTTTTTCTCTACTACTAAGGGAACCTTGTTGCATCATTCCAAGGAACAAAAATAGAAAGCCTCAAACAAAATAATAGTTAAGTATTTAGAAAAATTTGAAATTGAAAGAGACAAAAAGCTATTGAAAGTAAACCCTTTGATCAAAAACTTAAAAACACGCATAATACAATTAACAAAATACTCATAGATCTCTAACCTTGCGTTATAGGCTTCTTGCTCTCGGATTCTTTGAGCCAACAAACAAAAAGGATGCTCCTGATCATAGAAAGCTTAACAAGATGAAAATGTTAGTTATAAAAAATAAACCCTAATTGTAAAAAATAATAAGAAAATTATAATAGAAGGTCATAAAACTTTCTACGAGTACCTTTCTATGTGAAATTGTGAGCTTTCTCCAAAACTCTTTTACCCCTGGTTGAAGATGTGAGATCGAAAAGGGTATAATATAATGAGGCGAATAACGATCGAGAAAAATGTAGACTGATTAGAAGCAACAACAAGAGAGGTCGATTAACTTGAGAGACTAGAGAGATGAGATCAAGAGATACTGAGATGTGTGACTAGGGTTTCAAAGGAAAGGAGAATGATAGTTGAAAACGAGAGAAAAGATGCAGAGCAAGGGTGTCTTGGGCGGCTAGAGTTTGATGGAAGTAGTGATTTTATAAGAAAATTGAAATGGACTCGACCAAAATATGTAGATCAAGGTTGGGCCTCAATCTCATATGTATTGGGCGGTCGGTTTCGGTTGTCGATGGATCCAATTTCTTCACCCGAACCCGACCGCAATAGACCGTGTACATCCATTGAAGTTCACCCACGAGATCCGACAACCCGATCGAAACCACCCGTTTGCTTGTGGGCCATATGAGTCGAACGGTTATGGGTGGCTGCGGCACATTTGTCCACCCCTAATCCTAGGTACGAGTAACGGTAACTAGGGTCGGAATGTTACTAGTTCACAAAAATTCTGATGTGACACGTTACAAACCCACACAAATTCTGACGTGACATGTTTCAAAGCATATTATTTCTTCTATATTCTATTTAGTTTCACCAATATGTAACGCAAATAATTTCACATGCCAAGTACAAAATTATTTTGATACCTTATGCAATTTCGGCTTTAATTTATCACTAACTCATCAATACACTTAGAGACTCTATTTATTCATCAACCCTTCAATTAAATAATTGATAAAAAAGAACAAACCATCCAATATCTTCAAAGCATCACAATTCAAGTTCGATTACACACACAATGCTCCATTTTTTGTTTTTCAAACATCCTCTTACATTTGGTTCAAACAATGAAAAAGACATTATGATATGCAACCAAACTACACCAATTTGTTGACACGTTCTCAGTTCGCAAATATTTCAATAATATTGTCCCTCAATTGTCAATTATATCTTGTATGTAAATATTTGCGATTCACTCTTGAAGTTTCTTGACTGTGTCAAATAATTATCTGAAAATTTAATTTCACATTCAATAGTTAAAGTAATTGAAACCGTTCTCCATTCAAAATACCTTAACTATAGAATTTAGTTACATTTTGTATTGAATTTTTATTTGGTTTGACAATTTAATTTTGTATTATATAAAAAACATTATTATTATTTAAGCTTTTTGAACATTAAAAAATTTCTATTTTACTTTATAGTGCTCGTTTCATATATACATCACTTATATTTACATGGTAAAGAATTATTTCAATATTTTGAACGTTATTATGAACATTACTATCATCAAATTATCACTCACAAATAAATGTTACAATATACCGCAAGACACACAAATAAAGACTAATGAAAGATAAATGTTATAAAATTTGATGATTACTAGCTAAAGAATTTTTTTATTCTTACGTATGTTTCTCAACAATGAAATGTGATGTCTTATTTACTAGTAAAAAATTCACCAACAAAGAATCTTAGTGTAAATGTTGTAACATCTCATGTTGCTTACTAAAAATGTGTTTAGGTTATCTTTTAAGCTTTATCATACATAGAGTAAATATTTCGAAATAAAAAATTTCAAATGAATGTTATATAATCAATTTCAATACTAGTTAGATGAAGATTCATAATCTCTCATTCGCATTAAATGATTTCCTTAACCCATGTCAATATTGATATGCATGAGAGTGTAATGGGAAAATGAGGGAATAGTTTGTTCTTTTTAGTTTTCAAAACAAGCACTTATACAAAAGTTTTTTGGTGAGAATTGTCATCAGTTAGAGAGATGAGTTAGATCACAGTGGTCGTATTTTAAGGAGAAATCTCATTATACTTGAAGGTTTAAGGAAAACTTAATTTAAATCTACTGTCAACAAATGTTTGGACTATAACTCTCAAGAACTCTACAATTCATTTTCAAAGAAAGAGATATGAATTAATATTAATCAATAGGTACCAATTTATACACATTATCTATTTTAAATTAGTAAAACACAACTCGAAGTTCTATTTGCCACAACTCATCTTCATCTATGCCACATACTCTAATATTTGACAATTCACAAAAACTCTACACCCTAAACTAAAAAATAATATAATAATAATAATATCATATTTTTATGAAAAATAAAAATATACTTTTAAGGAATTAAAAACTTTTATAACTAATTTAAGATATCACATTTCTCAAGATAAAAATGGAACACTTTAAATTTTTCCTCTAATAAAAAGTGCAATCTCCATAAACTCGATTTAAGTATAATTTCTTAATTTAATTTTAAAAACTTACTAGTACTTATAAGGTTTTCATACAAAAAGTTGTTTCTAATTAAATAAGTAAAATACAATTTTTAACTCTTATTCATGATATCACTTATCAGAACGGGACTTCTCCCAAATTCGAACTTCAAGACACATTATCCTGAATAACTTCAATTCCGCAAACACAGGGCCAAACCAATCAAACACAAACAACGAAAGATGTGAGTTTTGAAATCATGATGATAGTGTAATATAAGTAAGAAGAAATACACATAATCATAATAGACTATATCATAACCCACCGTGATATATCGAAATACTCAAGAAAAATGATATATTATAATGTTAAAATCACTCATGTAAAATCAATATATCATCATATCGTCACATCATCCAAGGGAAATTATTATCACTTTTGAAATACATTAATCACAGCAAAACAATCACAAGAAAATGCAATATTATGCATGATCTTAGACTCTACTTTATAATTTGGTACCATTCTAACTCTAAAGTACTTGGTTAGGAGGCTTGATATTATGCCACATCCCAGAGAACGGACAATTCAAATTGGTCCTATCCTAATAGATCCCCTCAACTCAACCCGAGATATATATACGCGACAGTCGAGGTAAACGTGTGTTGCGTGGTAGCTCCCGTCATTTGAAGTGTTACCTCCAAATCACGTAAGAATTCCCCACCTGAATACCTCCAAGGTCTAACAATCTTTCCCTAAGTGACAATCACAGACCGCCACGATCAGACTCATTCATTTGTATTTCCCCATAATCACTAGACTTGTCAGACCCTACCTATATGGTGACAAAATAATCTCCACCTTAAAAATTCACACCAACTTCAAATATTCTCAACATCTATTTCCTTCCCTTGTTAGCCTAGACTACTCCATAAAGAGCATCATCTTTAGCACAAATTGAAATCATCACTATTTCATCAATAATAGAGTACTTCAATATTCTCATCACAATTTTATAAAATCATTAATCATACATAATCATAATCATGATATAAACTCATCACAAATTTATAACTTCACTATTGTCAATCAAAAATCATCATTATCATCAGATAAATATATATCATACAATGCATCAATCTTTTATTATCACATCACATAAATTTGTCTAATCAAACATATACACAAAATTTCATTCGACATCCAACATTGCAATAATATCAAATATCAAATATCAAATACCACACAATTATCTAAATTAAATCAATGAAAACCTTATAAACTTTTCTATTTTATATTTTAATCTCACAATTCTCATATTTTTATATTTAATTAATTTATCTATCAAAGGGCTACTGTCGTACGTAGTGAGTCCCAAATAAATAATTGGGAAATACGGTTTTCCTGTTCATCTCACAATATATTATACTCATGATGAATTCTAACGCTCTCTCACCACTTATCATATTTCAACGTTTTCACACACGAACACGATTTCAGGAGCAAACAACCTTTGTCATTTGATCTTTGTCCTTTAATCGATTTAAATCAATAGTTTATGGGTGAACGTCAAAATAAATTATGAGAAAACACTTTAAAAACTAAATTTCGAAATTCGGTCAAGGAAACTTACCATAAACCAAAAAACCAATCAGTGGATAATATTGTCATTTTTTGCACGATCGTTTTGACGTTGGTTTCACTCAAGTCGGACTTACGGTGATTATTATTTACAAAATAAATTACTAAAAATAAAAAAATAGTTATAAATAATTGAAATATAACTATGTGCATACTTAACATCAGTCAAACGCACAAAAAATATTACATTAATTGCTAAATCGCCTAAAATTTTATTCTTTAAAATATTATACTAAAATACTATTTAGAAAAATATATAAAATATAATATTTGTTATTTAGATTACTCATGTAGTCTATTATGTATAAAAGTAGCACATCATCCAAATCACCCATATAACGAAAACTAATCACGAAATTTATCAACATGTATTCTAAAATAATTTGAACACAAAATTAATTATTTAAACTCATAATTCATTAATAAAATAATTTATTATAAAATTTGGGCCCACCAAAGGAAACTATTTATTTCATCTTTTATTTCCATTTTATTTAGTTTCTCTAATCTGTAACGCAAATCTTTTCATCTGCCATTCCAAGTACAATTATTCCATACATTATGCAATTTCAGCTTTCATTTATCACTCAATGTCTCATCAATACACTTAAAGACTCTAATTACTTGTCAAACCCTTCATTTCAATAATTATTACAAAAAGATAGGAACTTCCAATATCTTCAAGGTGTCACAATGCAAGTTTGACAATATACAGAGTGATCCACTTCAGTTTTTCAACTATCCTATTTCATTTGGTTCAAAAATATAAAGATATTATGAAATGCAACCAAAGTACACCCGTTGTGTGACACATTCTCGGTTTTCAAATAGTTCACTAATACTTTTCCTCTATTGTCAATTATTGTGGAAGATCATATATAACTATTATTACGGAGATGAGTTAAAGATCATATATTTGGAAATGAATAACTTCTAACAATTTCACTAACTTTTAACTATTTAGAAACTTTCTATGTCTTAAACATTTATAAACTTTTCTTGTATGTAAATTTATGCAATTCACTCTTGAAGTTTCTTGACTGCATCAAATAATTATTTAAATATTTAATTTCAATTTCTAATTATTTTAGACGAAACAATAGTTAAAGTAATTGATACGGTTCTCCATCTAAAATACCATAACTATAGAATTCGGTTACATGTTGTATTGAATTTTTATTTGGCCTGACAATTTCATGTAACTAACATTTTTATTATATAAAAAACATTATTATGATTTAAGTTTTTTGAACATTAAGAAATTTCTATTTTGCTTATAGTGTTCCTCCACACACACATACACACAATTTAACCCAAAAATAAAAGTTAAATAAACAGAAAGACACAATATATATTTATTAATTGACACTTCAATGAAACCAAAAAACATGAATAAATCAATTCTACATTTAAAAAATATTAAAGACACGAATTGCATTTCTAAAGTTGTAAAATCTTATTAATCGACTCGTATTTTAATATATTTTATATGGATTGTATTAATCAACAATGTTTTACCTTTTGCTTTTGTACTAAAGCAAACTTAACGTATATATAGTTATTCAAAAATATATTTCCCTTTAGGCACATAAATAAAGTATATTCTACTCTAAAATAAAAATAACATTACTTTTGAATTATATATTATTGTTATTTTATATTAACTAATATATTAAATTCTACGACGCAACACACATGTTAACATCTAGTTAGAATAATCATGAAAAGAATACATAATGTGGGTGCTAACGAGTGCATTAATGTTTGCGAAGACATGCTAAGACTAACTATTTATCATTGAATTCTTTATAATTTAGTTTATATTCGTAACATTTCAAATAAAAAAAGCAAAATGATTATAAAAAATTAGGCTTAATTGCACTTTTGGTCCCCCTATTATAGGTGAAAATTGAAAGTAGTCCCTCCATTTTGTTTGTCCCCAGTTTTAGTCCCCCAAACAGAATTTGAGCATGAGCTGTCACATTTTTAATGACGTGTCAATAAATTGCTGATGTGGCATACGCTGACATGGAATAAAGTTATTATTTTATTATTTCTGATTAAAAAAAAAATAAGTTTTATTTTAAAAAATCATTTTAATAATTATGAAATATTTATAAAAATACAATTAAAAATAAAATTAAAAGAAAAACCTAATCATCGTGAAAGGAAAGAAATCATCGTGAAATCATCGTCTTCTCCGTGAAAGGAAATCATCGTCTTCATTGTTGAGAATCTGCAACACCTTTCTCATACTTGTTCTTCTTCGAAAAAGAACGCGGCCCGTGAACATTCACCTCATTCCCAGTAGTTACACTAACAGAATTATCCGAAACATTGTGAGAATGCAACCTGGGTCTAGCAGGTTGAAATCCAAAAGTATAACCAAAACAACGAAGAAGTTGTGTGCGTAACAGGAGCAAACGGGTTCATCGGTTCATGGCTAATTCGAACTCTCTTAGAGAATCAAAACCCACGCTACACTTCAATCCATGCCACAATCTTCCCTGGTTCCGACCCTTCCCATCTCTTCACACTCCATCCCGAAGCAAATTCCCGCATCACACTCTTCCCTTTAAACATTCTCGACTCACACGCCGTCTCACGCGCCGTCGAACATTGCACCGGCGTATTCCACGTCGCTTCCCCATGTACACTCGAAGACCCAACCGATCCTCAAAAGGAACTACTAGACCCCGCTGTACGCGGAACCCTAAACGTTCTAGAAGCAGCAAAGCGCTTTGGAGTAAAGCGCGTGGTTCTCACTTCCTCAATTTCCGCCATGGTTCCGAACCCTAATTGGCCGGAGAAAAAGGCTGTTGACGAGTCGTGTTGGACCGACGTTGATTACTGTTCTTCCCGGGGGAAATGGTATCCGGTGTCGAAGACGATGGCAGAGAAGGCGGCGTGGGAGTTTAGTGAGAAACACGGTGTTGATGTGGTGGCGGTTCATCCAGGGACGTGTTTGGGGCCGCTTCTTCAGAAGGAGATGAATGCGAGTTCGGCGGTGTTGCAGAGGTTGATGATGGGGTTGGAGGATACGCATGAGTGTTATTGGTTGGGTAGTGTTCATGTGAAGGATGTTGCTAGAGCTCATGTTTTGGTTTATGAGACTCCAACTGCTGCTGGTAGATATCTTTGTACAAATGGTATCTATCAGTTTTCTAGTTTTGCTACCATTGTTTCTGAATTGTACCCTGATTTTCCTATTCACAGGTTAGTTTGTTAGTTAGTTTGTTACTTCATTTCATTCACATGCCAAAGGAAGTGGGGTTGTTTGGGTTAGTGATGGAGAAAGAGAAGGTTGTGGAGAATGGATGGAGAAAGAGAAAGTTGTGGAGAATGAAGATGTGGTGTTTGTTAATTTATCGAAGAGAGAAATTGGGTTTTCTTTTAATTTTATTTTTAATTGTATTTTTATAAATATTTCATAATTATTAAAATAATTTTTTAAAATAAAACTTATTTTTTTTTAATCAGAAATAATAAAATAATAACTTTATTCCATGTCAGCGTATGCCACATCAGCAATTTATTGACACGTCATTAAAAATGTGACAGCTCATGCTCAAATTCTGTTTGGGGGACTAAAACTGGGGACAAACAAAATGGAGGGACTACTTTCAATTTTCACCTATAATAAGGGGACCAAAAGTGCAATTAAGCCAAAAAATTATCATGCTATAGTTAATTAGACACATCAAGTGAAGTAAATCAACTTCTAATATTTATGAGTTTCAATTATTGTAACTATATGCTATAGTTAGACACATCAAGTGAAGTAAATCAACTTCTAAAATGTATGAGTTTCAATTATTGTAATTATAGGAAAAGTAGTTAGTGTAAAATAAAGATTCGACATTTTCAGCTTGTAATGTTAACAATTTATTTATCTTGTTTGTAAATATGCCATGTTAAAAGCATGAGTTGTTACAATTCACCGACATGCTTAACTTCTAATAAATAATAATTATTTTTACCTTTTAAATAAATATTAAAATATATTTAGTTGTAATGACAATTTTTAATTTAAACTTTTGTATAGTGAACTCAAAATTTTACTTACAATTATAATTTTAGTATGTGTATATAGTTACTCACAATAAAATACTAACTAATTAATATACTTAATGAGGGGCAACTAACAAGTGAAACGTTGGAGGTTTCACTTGCGTGGGATGAGTTAAAAAAAAAAAAAACATAATCACAAGCAAACGATTAGCGAAAAATGGAAAGTGGTTGCGAAGCAAATATAATTTTGTTATTTACAAAATATAATATAAATCCGTTTTGTTTAATGTTTATAAGAAATAAAATATAAGGTATAACATTAACAATTATCCATTTCTGAATATTTTTTCACACCTTCCATGTGTAATAACCTCCCAAAATCTCCAAGCGAACCAATTTCCATTTAACCAAGGAAATAGAACCTTCTATTTTTATTTAAACATAAGTATTTCTCATATTACAATCACTTCCAACATTCGATTAAACCTCACAACATATTTTTACTTACAACTGCAACAAAATACATAAAACATCCCCAAATATTGAAATGCTAAGAGTGCAAGCGCTATCAATTCTATGTATGCCTCACCCTTTTCTTGAATTTGAAGGCTTTGCTCCCATGCAAGATAAACTTGATACATATTGTTGCAGCAAACAAGAAATTCACAACGAAGATTTTCTTGATTTTAGTGGCTTAGCTCCCATTCCAGACAAACTTAATACATATTATTGTACCAAAAATCAAACACACAACAACGCTGAAAAAAATTTTGAGGAGCAAGAGTTTAGTTTTGCATGCACCAATGTTCAAGGAACGTCTATATTTGCCGATGAGATATTTGAAAATGGAAATATACGACCAATACTCCTTAATTTTGACAAATATATTCTCTTATTGAATGCACTAAATAATGATGCATCACATCTTCGACCACCATTAAAGAAGATTTTTGTTGAGATGTCTGCAAATTCAAACTCAAGATTGGGTGGTGTGTCAAAAGAATCTCATAAAGAGCCCCCGAAAAAGGAAAATGGTCAAGGTGAAGGCTTCAAATGAGTGTTACGAAAAACGTAACTCCACAGGGTCCTCAAAGTTGTGGATATTTCGACAAAACTTAAACATTCGAAGTAACAGTGACCATAAGGATGCTTTTGTTTTATTGAATTCTTCAGTTCCGTCAAAGGCCAACAAGTCAAAGGTAGAAAACATCGTTGTCAAAAAGAGAAAGGATGATATAAATAAATCTACATTATCGGCTCACGAGAATTTTTATGTCATGAACAAAATGAGGAAAAATAGTAATGAACGAAGATCATTTTTGCCTTACAAGCAACATTTACTTGGTATATTTACCAACATGAATGGATTGAGTAGGAACCTACATCCCTTTTGAGATTTAATTATCAGGTTTTCTCTTGTTCTGGCTTTATCTGAGTATGACATAGCAAAACTATTTTGTGTACATAATAATTAGGCGATTAGTAATAGGTTTTATTTTTCTTTTGATCAAAATCTAGAGTTGGCAGATGATAATGTAGATTAAATGTGTATTTTTTATGATACAATACACTGTTACGAGTTTATTTAATCAAAGAAAAAATTGTGACAAGTATATACTTTTATCATATCTATTTATCATGGAAGCAAACAAACAAATGAAAAGAAATAATTTATTTTATTTTATTTTATATTCCAATTTATCCACTCCACTAAAATTGAAAGGTCGCTTTTTGGAGCCTCATCCATAATTTAGAATAGAACATCTAATAATTCCTAATTTCTAAAAAGAAGGTTCGATTGGATGAT
This sequence comes from Cicer pinnatifidum, assembly GCA_037974775.1. Taxonomy (NCBI): domain Eukaryota; kingdom Viridiplantae; phylum Streptophyta; class Magnoliopsida; order Fabales; family Fabaceae; genus Cicer; species Cicer pinnatifidum. The sequence continues at coordinate 24,299,553 of JBBPBR010000007.1, read as the reverse complement.
GTTCGATGAGTCAGTCATTGATGACTCTATTCTCAATCTGATTGAGTCATTATCGCTAAGTATTTATGTTTAAAAAAAATTATAAATCTTCGTGTCTACCTTTGTCTTTGTTCATATCCAAATAGGGCAATAATAGTTGATGAAGAAAAAATAAATTTTCTACTTCATTGATTTCAACCTAGGTTTTCTATGACGAGTTTATTTCGATATTAAAAGTTAAATTTTTCTAGAGAGAGACTAATGAAAAATAAAATTAGAGAAAAAAAAAAAAGGAACCAATTGGGTGGAGAAAAATTCGAAGAGGAAATAGAAAAATTGGACCTTATATAGTTATTTTCCTTAATTTATTTAAGCAAATAACAATATTTAGATTATTTTCTTGATGATTACCAGCTAAAGAATTTTGTTATTCTTATGCATGTTTCTCAACAATGAAATATGATGTCTTATTTAGTTGTAAAATATTCACCAACAAAGAGCCTTAGGGTAAATGTTGTAACATCTCATGTTGCTTACTGAAAATGTGTCTAGTTTATGTTTTAAGCTTTATCATACGTAGAGTAATTATCTCGAAATCAAAAATTTCAAATAAATATTATATAATCAATTTCAATACTAATTAGATGAATATTCATAATCCCCCGTTCGCGTTAAATGGTTACCTTAACCCATGTCAATATTCTTATGCATGAGAGTGTAATGGGAAAATGAGGGAAGAGTTTGTTTCTTTTAGTTTTCAAAACAAGCACTCATACAAAAGTTTTTTGGTGAGGATTGTCGTGAGTTAGAGAGATGAGTTAGATCATAGCGATCATATTTTAAGGAGAAATCTCATTATACTCGAAGGCTTTAGGAAAACTTACTTAACCTAAATCGACTGTGATATAATGTTTGGACTATAACTCTCAAGAACTTAACAAATATTGTTTGAAAATGTGTTGACATTCGTTTTCATAGAAAGAGATATGAATTAATGTTAGTCCATAGTTACCATTTTATACACAATATCTATTATAAGATAGTATAACATAACTCGAAATTCAATTTGCGACAACTCATCTTCATCTATGCTACATACTTTAATATTTGGCAACTCACAAATATATGGTACCTGCCAAAGTATAATATTTATTTCATCTTTTATTTCCATTATTTTTAGTTTCACTAATATGTAACGCAAATCTTTTCATCTACCTTTTCAAATACAATTATTCCATACGTTATGGAATTTCAACTTTCATTTATGACTTAATGTCTCATCAATACACTTAAAGGTTCTAATTCCTGATTGAGTCATTACCGCTAAGTGTTTATGTTTAGAACAAATTTTAAATCTTCGTGTCTACCTTTGTCTCTGTTCATATCCAAAAGAGGGCACTAATAGTGGAAGAAGAAAAAGTAAATTTTCTACTTCATTGGTTTCAACCTTGATTTTCTACGATGGGCTTATTTCGATATTAAAAGTTAAATTTTTCTAAAGAGAGACTAATGAAAAATAAAATTGGAGACTTAAAAATAAAAAGGAACAAATTGGGGTGAGAAAATTTTGAAGAGGAAATAGAAAAATTGGACCTTATATAATTATTTTTATTAATTTATTTAAGCAAATAACAATATTTAGATTATTTTCTCGATGATTACCGGCTAAAGAATTTTGTTATTCTTACATATGTTTCTCAACAATGATATATAATGCCTTATTTAGTTGTAAAAATTCACCAACAAAGAGCCTTAGGGTAAATGTTATAACATCTCATGTTGCTTATTGAATATGTGTCTAGGTAATCTTTTAAGCTTTATCATACGTAGAATAAATATCTAAAAATAAAAAATTTCAAATAAATATTATATAATCAATTTCAATACTAATTAGATGAATATTCATCATCTCCCATTCGCGTTAAATGGTTACCTTAAACCATGTCAATATTCATATGCTCATGTGGCTTACCGAAAATGTGTCTTGGTTATCTTTTAAGCTTTATCATACATAGAGTAAATATCTCGAAATAAAAAATTTCAAATAAATGTTATATAATCAATTTCAATACTAATTACATGAAGATTCATAATCCCCGTTCTCGTTAAATGATTACCTTAAACCATGTCAATATTCATATGCATTAGAGTGTAATGGAAAAATGAGGGAAGAGTTTGTTCCTTTTAGTTTTCAAAACAAGCACTCGTACAAAAGCATTTTGGTGAGAATTGTCGTGAGTTAGAGAGATTAGTTAGATCATAGCGATCATATTTTAAGGAGAAATATCATTATACTCGAAGGTTTAAGGAAAGCTTACTTAACCTAAATCGACTTTGATCTAATTTCAAGAACTCAAAACATTGTTTGAAAATGTATTGACATTTGTTTTCATAGAAATAGATAAAAATTAATATTAGTCCATAGTTACCATTTTATACACATTATTTATTATAAGACAGTATAACATAACTCGAAATTCAACTTGTGACAACTCATCTTCATCTATGCCACATACTCTAATATTTGGCAACTCACAAATATATGGTACCAACCGCAGCATAATATTTCTTTCATCTTTTATTTCCATTCTATTTAGTTTCACTAATATGTAACACAAATCTTTTCATCCGCCCTTCCAAATACAATTATTCTATACATTATGCAATTTCAACTTCCATTTATCATTCAATGTCTCATCAATACACTTAAAGGCTCTAATTACTTTTCAAACCCTTCATTTCAATAATTATTATAAAAAAGATAGAAACTTCTAATATTTTTAAAGCATCACAATGCAAGTTTCACTACATAGAGTGATCCACCTTCAGTTTTTCGACTATCTTATTGCATTTGGTTCAAAAATGATAAATATATTATGAAATGCAACCATTGTGTGACATATTCTCGGTTTTCAAATTCTTTGTAAGACCCATAATTTTAAAGTGTATTTTATGTATTTTGATGTATTTTCGGTATTTAACTCAGAGGTTTTTTAGCCAAAGTTATTAATATTTTGGAGTTTATATGTCCAAGAAGATATTTTGATGCCTGATTAGAATTACTCGTCGATAAATAAATTAAATTAACTACAACGATTTTTTTTGAAGAATTAATGCGTTATGGGTGAAATGGTAATTTAACAAATATCTAGATATTTTGAAGATATTTGTTAAAAGTAAATAATATATATATTAAAATATATATATATATATATATATATATATATATATATATATATATATATATATATATATATTTGGAGGGAAAAAGAAAGGAAAGAGAAAAAGAAGGAAAGGAAAGAGAAAGAAGAGAAATAGAAAGGAAATAAAGAGAAAGGAGAGTAAAACCACATTTTCCATCTTCCTCCTTCAGCCTCGCGTGAACCCATCTCCCTCCCTCTTCCATTTTCGCTTTTCTTTGCTTCCTTTTGCTCAAGAATAGAAACCCAAGGCTTAGTGGGTGATAGGACAAGGATTTCTCAACTCCACTCTTCCTCTTTGAATCGAAAACGAGGAAAAACGGTTTAGGGATTTCAAAACCGTCAAACACAAATCTCCCCGTTTCTTCTAGATCTAAGCTTCGTTTCGCAAAGAGATAGAAGGGAAAGTTGCTCACCACTACACTACGGTGCTAGTGAGCTAATTTTGGAAGCGGCGTTGCGAGCGGAAAATTTACCGGATTTATTCACGGTGCCATAACCGCACGTTAGAGCTAACGCGAAGGTAAGGGCTCCTTCCAAACTTTTAGTTTGCAGTTAGGGCCTTATCTGTGGTTGTGTGGAAATGAATTTTGTTAGGATTGGAGTATTGTTTTGGGAGAAATGAATTTACCTCACGTATGTATGATTTTGAATAAATGAAATTTATTGTGTTGATTTGTGTTCATCGTACTTGGCGTGTTCATACTTGATGTTTGTTGATTGATGTGTTTTGGTGTGAATTATGGATTGAATGAGAAAATATGTTTGAGTTTGTTTTGTGTGTAATTTGAAAACCATTAAGTTATCTGGGCGTTAAGAATGGGGAATCTCTTAATGTCTTGGTTACTTAATGTTTGTTTTGAAAATCGTTTAAGTTAACTGGGCATTAAGAATGGGGAATCTCTTAATGTCTTGGTTACTTAATGTTGGTTTGAAAATCGTTTTCAGTAAATGAGTATTAAGAATGGGGAATCTCTTAATGTCTTGTTTACTTAATGTGTGTTGTTTATGAAAATCGCTTAAGTTAAATGAGTATTAAGAATGGGGAATATCTTAATGTCTCGTTTATTTAATGCTTGTTTTGAAAATCGTTAAGTTAAATGAGTATTAAGAATGGGGAATCTCTTGATGTCTCGTTTACTTAATGTTTGTTTTGGAAAAATCGTTTAAGTTAACTGGGCATTAAGAATGGGGAATCTCTTAATGTCTTGGTTACTTAATGTTGTTTTGAAAACCATTAAGTTAAATGAGTATTAAGAATGGGGAATCTCTTAATGTCTTGTTTATCTAATGTGTACTTGTGAAAATCGTTTAAGTTAACTGGGCGTTCAGAATGGGGAATCTCTTAATGTCTCGGTTACTTAACGTTTGTTTTGGAAAAATTGTTTAAATTAAATGAGAATTAAGAATGGGGAATCTCTTAATGTCTTGTTTGCTTAATGTTTGTTTTTGAAAATCGTTTCAGTAAATGAGCATTAAGAATGGGGAATCTCTTCATGTTTTGTTTACTGAATGTTTTGTTGTGGAAATCGTTTAAGTCAAAAGTATATTAAGAATGGGGAATCTCTTAATATGTCTGTTTGCTTAACGTTTGGCGTGCAAAACGTTAAGTTAAATGAGTATTAAAAATGGAGAATCTTTTAATATCTGCATTTACTTAACGATTGTTGTGAATGGAGTTAGTGTATGCTCATACATTTCATTTGGTAAATTGTGCTGACCCGTGATAGGTGGCACCTCGGTAAACTGTATTGACCTGTGATAGGTGGTACGTTTATGATTTACTTTTTGGTAAGTTGTGCTGAGCCGTGATAGGTGGCACCTCGGTAAGTAGTACTTTGGCCTGTGATAGGCGGTACCCTTACGACTTACGCTTTTTCATTTAGTAAATCGTGCTGACCCGTGATAGGTGGCACCTCGGTAAACAGTACTGACCCGTGATAGGTGGTACGTTTATGATTTACGCTTTTTAGTAAATCGTGCTGACCCGTGATAGGTGGCACCTCGGTAATTGGTACTTTGGCCTGCGATAGGCGGTACAATTATGATTTACGGCCCTTCGAGGAGGGTTTTTGTTTGGAATTCCGAGTCCATGCATTTTGGCATATACGCATTGTATTAGGGTGCTTGGCACACGAGTCGTGGTTGATTCAAATTATGATTGTGTTGATTTTGCTAAGTGTTATGTTTTGAACTTATGTGTAAGTGTGGTTGATTCAAATTATGATTGTGTTGATTTTTGCTAAGTGTTATGGTTTGAATCTATGTGTAAGTATGTTTGATTCAAATTGTGATTGTGTTGATTGTACTATGAGTTATGTTTTGGAATTGTGCGATATTATGTTAGATTGTAAAACGATTTCGAAACTCAAGTTGACGTGGTGATTGTGTTGAAAATGCTAAGTGTTAAGATGTGGATTTGTGTATGAATGTGATTGAGTTAGTTTATGTATTTTTGGAAGAATATGCAGGGAAATCGATTTCCCAATCGATTGGCATTAAGTCAGTGGCTCAGCTATGCTGTCAATCAATTGCCCATTCAATTGCCCAGTCCATTGCCCAATCGATTGACATTAAGTCAGTGGCTCAGCTATGCTGTCAATCAATTGCCCAATTGATTGCCCAATCGATTGAATTAAGCCCAGAATTCAAATTTCACTAAAAACCTTCAGAAAATCGATTTGGAAATCGATTGGCTTAGTAGAAATTCTTATTTTGCGTTAGATAACAGATTGCTCATTGATTTATCAATGTCTTGGTTAGTTATGTATTACTTGAGGGATTGAGAACTTTATTTTGATTTCATTTTTAATTGGCAAGCATTATATGAACTTTTCGCATATGAAAAATCCTTTTAAGGTGCATGCTAAGTTGAAAGGTTAGTTGTGCAATTAAAAACTTAAATGTTATGTGTTAACTGTTAATTTCGGTTGGTGACCCTTTACAATTATTGTGGAAATCTGGGCTTTGCCCTCAGATGAGAGCCAGGATGATCCTACCGGTTCGTACCCTACGGATGGGAATGTAGATGGGAATGCTTGAATGGAGCTACGTTAGGAGGATCTCACAAGGCACGTGGAGATCACTCAGGGGGTTTAGTTGTTTTGTCGAATGATCAGACTAGGTTGACAGAGGGAGCATATGTCTTTCTTTTGGGTTGCCTTTATTTTTAAACTGGAAGACTGTACCACTTTTGATATGTAAATATTTTGAATTCATATTTTGAGAACTTTTTTCCGCTGCTTGTAAATTATAATGGCTTAATTATTTATCCAAATGTATTACCTCATTTATTTCTCTGTTTTATTTTATTTTCTTTTGAAAAAAAAAATACACCCTCGCTTTGAAAAACGGGGTGTTACATTCTTCAATAATAGTTTTCCTCTGTTGTCAATTATTCTTGAAGATCATAATTAACTATTATTTTGGAGATGAGTTAAAGATTATATATTTGAAAATGAATAACTTCTAACAATTTCACTAATTTTTAACTATTTAGAAACTTTCTATGTCTAAAACATTTATAAACTTTTCTTGTATGTAAATTTATGCAATTCACTCTTGAAGTTTTTTGACTGTGTCAAATAATTATTTAAATATTTAATGTCAATTTCTAATTAACAAATTATATTGAACATTGTGATTAACAAATTATAACCCATGAGTAAAAGTTATAATAAACCGAAAAACACACAATATATTCAGTGCATGTTTTGATTGAGAATGAAATTGACAAAATTATGATGAACATATAAAATTGAATATATCAAAAAGTACATAATTATATAAAATCTAATATTTTAAAACTAATCTAAAACGAAAAACATATTATAGTTAAATGTACATTTTTAACGATAAAGAAATACATAACTATTTCAAAAATATATTATTGGAGGAACACTTCAATGAAACTA
>JBBPBR010000007.1:24269622-24287360 GCA_037974775.1 Cicer pinnatifidum | reverse complement strand
TTTGAATTACAGATTATTGTTATTTTATACTCAATAATAAATGAAATTCTAACGCACAACGCGCGAGTTATTATCTAACTAAAGTAATTATGAAAAGAATACATAATGTGAGTGCTAACGAGTGCAATACCTTTTGAGAAACTATAAGACTTATTATTTATCATTGAATTCTTTATTATTTAGTTTATATTTGGAACACTTTAAATAAAAAAGTAAATTGATTATAAAAAAGCTAACATTGTTAAAGTAAATTAGACATATCAATTGAAGTAAATCAATTTCTAAAACATATGAGTCTCACTTATTGAAATTATAAGAAAAGTAGTTAAAGTAAAATATATATAGATTCGAATTTTCAACTTGTAATGTTAAGAATCTAATTATTTTGTTTATAAACATAAATTGTAAAAAACCATGAGTTGTTAAAATTCATAGGCATGCTAAATTTCTTATTTATTATCTTTTTCATAATTATTAAATACAATAGTAAAGACAATTTTAGATTTAAAATCTTGCATAATAAACTCAAAATTTTACTTCCAATTATAATTTTAGTGTATGTATATAGTACAAATATACCAATTGGAAGCACAAGATTGTTAAAAAATCTTAATTGGATAAGAATAAGCTTAGGAAGGACGCAAATGACCTAAATGTTAATCCAATGACACAAATGAACTTATTGGACGCACAAGATTGGTTAAAAACCATAATTGAACTAGAATAAGCCTAGGGATGACGAAAATGACCTAAATGTTAATCCAATGACACAAATGAACTTATTGGATGCACAAGATTGGTTAAAAACCCTAATTAGACTAGAATAAGCCTAAGGAGGATGAAAATGACCTAAATGTCAATCCAATAACATAAACACACCTATTGGATGCACAAGATTGGTTAAAAACCCTAATTAGACTATAGTAAGCCTAGGGAGGACGAAAATGACCTAAACGTTAATCCAATGACACAAAGACACCAATTGCATGCACATGATTGGTTAAAAACCCTAATTGGACAAGAATAAGCCTAGGGAGGATGAAAATGACCAAAATTGTAATCCAATGAGACAAACACACCTGTTGGATGCAAAAGATTGGTTAAAAATCCTAATTTAACAAGAATAAGCCTAGGGAAGACGAAAATGACCTAAATGTTAATCCAATGATACAAACGAACTTATTAGATGCAGAAGATTGCTTAAAAACCTTAATTGGTCTAGAATAAGCCTAGGGACGACGAAAATGACCAAAATGTTAATCCAATGACACAAACACAACTATTGGATACACAAGATTGGTTAAAAACACTAATTTGATAAGAATAAGCATAGGGAGGATGAAAATGACCTAAATAATAATCCAATGACACAAACACACCTATTGAATGCAAAAGATTGGTTAAAAACCCTAATTGGACAAGAATAAGCCTAGGGAGGACAAATTTCCTAAATGTTAATCCTATGACACAAACACACCAATTGGATGTACAAGATTGTCTAAAAATCCTAATTGGACAAGAATAAGCATAGGAAGGACGAAAATGACCTAAATGTTAATCCATTGACACAAATGAACTTATTGGTTGCACAAGATTGGTTAAAAACCCTAATCGGACTAGAATAAGCCTAGGGAGGACGAAAATGACCTAAATGTTAATCCAATGACACAAATGAACTTATTGCATGCACAAGATTGGTTAAAAACCCGAATTAGACTAGAATAAGCCCCTGGAGGACAAAAATAACCTAAATGTTAATCGAATGACACAAACATACCTATTGGATGCACAAGTTTGGTTAAAAACCGTAATTGGACATGAATAACCCTTGGGAGGACGAAAATGACCTAAATGTTAATCCAATGACACAAACAAACTTATTGGATGGACAATCTTGGTTAAAAACCTGAATTGGACTAGAATAATCCTAGGGAGGACAAAAATGACATAAATGTTAATCTAGTGACACAAACACACTTATTGGATGCACAAGATTGGTTAAAACCCTAATTGGACTAGAATAATCCTAGGGAGGACAAAAATGACCTAAATGTTCATCCAACAACGCAAACACACCTATTGGATGCACAAGATGGGTTAAATACCCAAATTTGACTAGAATAAGCCTAGGGAGGATGAAAATAACCTAAATGTTAATCCAATGACACAAATGAACTTATTGGACGCACAAGATTGGTTAAAAATCCCAATTGGACTAGAATATACCTTGGGAGGACGAAATTGACAGAAATGTTAATCCAATGACACAAATGAACTTATTGGATGCACAAGAATGCTTAAAAACCCTAATTGGACTAGAATAAGCCTAGAGAGCATTGAAATGACCTAAATGTTAATCCAATGACACAAACACACCTATTGGATGCACAAGATTGTTTACAAACCATAATTGGACAAGGATTAGCTTAGGGAGGACAAAAATGACCTACATCTTAATCCATTGTCACAAACACACCTATTGGATGCACAAGATTGGTTAAAAACCCTAATTGGATAAGAATAAGCCTAGGGAGGAAGAAAATGACCTTAATCTTAAGCAAATGACACAAATGAACTTATTGGATGCACAAGATTGGCTTAAAACCGTAATTGGACTAGAATAAGCCTAGCGAGAAAGAAAATGAATTAAATGTTAATCCATTGAAACAAATGAACTTATTGGATGCAGACAATTGTTTAAAATCCCTAATTGGACTAGAATAAGCCTAAGGAAGATGAAAATGACCTAAATGTTAATCCAATGACACAGACACACCAATTGCATGCACAAAATTGATTAAACCCCTAGTTGGACTAGAATAAGACTACGGAGGACGAATGTTAATTCAATGACACAAATGTTAATTCAATGACACAATTACACGTATTGGATGCAAAATATTGGTTAAAAATACTAATTGGACAAGAATAAGCATATGGAAGATGAAAGTGGCCTAAATGAGAATTAAATGACAGAAACAAACCTATTGGATGCACAAGATTGGTTAAAAACCGTAATTGGACACGAATAAGCCTAGGGAATACGAAAATAACCTAAATGTTAATCCAATGATACAAATGAACATATTGGATGCACAAGATAACTTAAAAACCTAATTGGACTAGAAAAAGCTAAGGAGGATGAAAATGACATAAATGTTAATCGAATGACACAAATGAACTAATTGGATGCACAAGATTTCTTCAAAACCCTAATTGGACAAGAATATGCCTAGGGAGGACGAAAATGACCTAAATATTAATCCAATGACACAAATGAATTTATAGGATGCACAAGGTTGTTTAAAAACCCTAATTGGACTAGAATAAGCCTAAGGGGAATGAAAATGAACTAAATGTTAATCCAATGACACAAACACAACAATTGGATGCACAAGATTGGTTAAAAACCCTAATTGGACAAGAATAAGCCTAGAGAGGATGCAAATGACCTAAATTTTAACCCAACGACACAAATGAACTTATTGGATGCACAAGATTGCTTAAAAATCCTAATTGGACTAGAATAAGCCTAAGGAGGACGAAAATGACCTAAATATTAATCCAATGACACAAACACCAATATTGGATGCACAAGATTGCTTAAAAACCATAATTGGACAATAATAAGCCTAGGGATGACGAAAATGAACTAAATGTTAATCCAATGACACAAATACACCAATTGGATGCACAAGATTGGTTAAAAACCTTAAAAGAACAAGAATAAACATAGGGATGAAGAAACTGACTTAAATGTTAATCCAATGAAACAAATGAACTTATTGGATGCATACCCTAAATGATAAGCACACCTACCTGATGCACAAGATTCATTAAAAACCCTAATTAGACTAGCGTAAGCCTAAGGAGGACGAAAATGACCTAAATGTTAACCCAATGACACAAACACCCATATTGGATGCATAAGATTGCTTAAAAACCCTAATTGGACTAGAATATGCCTAAGGAGGATGAAAATTACCTAAATGTCAATCCAATGACACAAACACCCATATTAAATGCACAAGATTGCTTAAAAACCCTAATTGGACAATAATAAGCCTAGGGATGATGAAAATGAACTAAATGTTAATCCAATGACACAAACACACCTATTGGATGCACAAGATTGGTTAAAAACCTTAATTGGACAAGAATAAGCATAGGTATGACGAAAATGACTGAAATGTTAATCCAACGAAACAAATAAACTTATGCGATGCAGACAATTGCTTAAAAGCCCTAATTGGACAAGAAGAAGTCTAAGGAAGATGAAAATGACCTAAATGTTAATCCAATGACACAAACACACCTATTGGATGCACAAGATTGGTTAAAAACCCTAATTAGACAATAGTAAGCCTAGGGAGGACGAAAATGACCTAAATGTTAATCCAATGACACAAATGAACTTATTGGATGCACAAGATAGCTTAAAAACCAAATTGGACTAGAATAAGCCTAAGGAGGATGAAAATGACCTAAATGTTAATCCAATGACACAAATGAACTTATTGGATGCACAAAATTTCTTCAAAATCCAAATTGGATAAGAGTAAGCCTAGGGAGGACGAAAATGACTTAAATGTTAATCCAATGACACAAATGAACTTATTGGATGGACAAGGTTGCTTAAAAATCCTAATTGGACTAGAATAAGCCTAAGAAGGGCGAAAATGACCTAAATGTTAATCCAATGACACCAACAGCCATATTGGATGCACAAGATTGCTTAAAAAATCTAATTGGACAATAATAAGCATAGGGATGACGAAAATGACCTTAATGTTAATCCAATGACACAAACACACCTATTGGATACACAAGATTGGTTAAAAACCTTAATTGGACAAGAATAAGCATAGGGAGGACCAAAATGACTAAAATTTAAATCAAACTATACAAACACACCTATTGGATGCAGAAGATTGGTTAAAAACCCTAATTGGACAAATATAAATCTAGGGAGGACGAAAAAGACCTAAATATTAATCCAACGAGACAAATACACCTATGGGATTCACAGGATTTGTTAAAAAGCTTAATTCGACAAGAATAAGCCTAGGGAAGACTAAAATTTCCTTATTGTTAATCCAATGGGACAAACACACCAATTGGATGCACAAGATTGGTTAAAACCCCTGATTGGACAAGAATAAGCATATGGAAGAATAAACCTAAATGTTAATGCAATACTCAAACGAACTTATTGGATGCACATGATTGCTTAAAAACCCTAATTGGACTAAAATAAACCTAATGAGGATGAAAAGGACCTAAATGTTAATCCAATGACAAGACTATAGAGAATGAAAATGACCTAAATATTGATCCAATGACACAAACACACCTTTTGGATTCACAAGATTGGTTAAAAACCTCTATAGGACAAGAATAAGCTTAGGGAGAATGAAAATGACCTAAATGTTGATCCAATGACACAAACACACCTATTGGATGTACAAGATTAAAAACCTCAATTGGACGAGAACAAGCCGAGGAAGGATAAAAATGACCTAAATATTAATCCAATGACACCAACACCCTTATTGGATGTACAAGATTTTTTAAAAACTCTAATTGGACAATAAGCTTATGGAGGACAGAAATGACCTAAATGTTAATCCAATGACACAAATGAACTTATTGGATGCACGATATTGTTTAAAGACCCTAATTGGACTAGAATAAGCCTAAGGAGAACGGAAATAACAAAAATATTAGTCCAACGACCTAAACACACCTATTGGATGCACAAGATTGGTTAAAAACCCTAATTGGACAAGAATAAGCCAAAAGACGATGAAAATGACCTAAATTGTAATCCAATGACACAAACACACCTATTGGATGCACAAGATTGCTTAAAAACCCTAATAGGACTAGAATACGCCTAAGGAGGAAGAAAATGACCTAAATGTTAATCCAATGACACAAACACAACTATTTGATGCACAAGATTGGTTAAAAACCCTAATGGGAAAAGAATAACCCTAGGGTGAACGAAAATGACCCAAATATTAATCCAATGATACAAATGAACATATTGGATGCACAAGATTGCTTAAAAATCCTAATTGGAGTAGAATAAGCCTAATGAGAAGGAAAACGATCTAAATATTAATCCAATGACAAATGAACCTTATTTCGAAAATGTCCTAAATGTTAATGGAATGACACAAATGAACTTATTGGATACACAACATTTCTTAATAAACAAAATTCCACTAGAATAAGCCTAAGGAGGATGAAAATGACGTAGGAGGCACAAGATTGGTTAAAAACCATAATTTGACAAGAATAAGCCTAGGGAGAACGAAAATGACCTAAATGTTAATCCAATAAAACTAATGACCTTATTGGATGCAGAAGATTGCTTAAAAATCCTAATTGGACTAGAATAAGCGTAAGGAGGATGAAAATGACCTAAATGTTAATCCAATGACACAAACACACCTATTGGATGCACCGTATTGGTTAAAAATCCTAATTGGACAAGAATAAGCCTAGGGAGGCATAAATGACCTAAATGTTAATGCAATGACCCAAATGTGAACTTATTGGATGCAAAAAATTGATTAAAAACCCTAATTGGACAAGAATAAGCCTAAGGAGGATGAAAATGACTTAAATGTTAATCCAATAACACAAATGAACCTATTGGATGCACAAGCTTGGTTAAAAACCCTAATTGGACAAGAAGAAGCTTAGGGAGGACAAAAATGACCTAAATGTTAATCGAACGAAACAAACACACAAATTCGATGCACAAGATTGGTTAAAAATCGTAATTGGACAAGAATAAGCCTAGGGAGGATGAAAATTACCTAAATTTTAATCCAACAAAACTAATGACCTTATTGGATGGGCAAAATTGCTTAAAAACCCTAATTGGACTAGAATAAGCTTAAGGAGGATGAAAATGACCTAAATGTTAATCCAATGACACTAACACACCTATTGGATGCTCAAGATTGGTTAAAAACCCAAATTGGACAAGAATAAGCCTACGGAGGAAAAATAAGAACCTAAATGGATGGAGAAGATTGGTTAAAAACCCATATTGCACAAGAATAAGCCTATGGAGGACAAAAATGACATAAATGTTAATCCAATGACACAAACATACCTAATGGATGCACAAGATTGGTTAAAAACCCTATTTAGACGAGAATAAACCTAGGGAGAACGAAAATGACCTAAATGTTAATACAATGACCCAAACACACCTATTTGATGCAAAAGATTGGTTAAAAACACTAATTGGGCAAGAATAAGACTAGGGAGGACACAAATGACCCAAATGTTCATCCCGCAACACAAACGACCTTATTGGATGCACAAGATTGGTTAAAAACCCTAATTGGACTAGAGTAAGTCTATGGAGAAAGAAAATTACCTAAATGTCAATCCAATGACACAAACATACCTATTGGATGCACATGATTTGTTAAAAACCCTAATTGGATAAGAATAAGCCTAGGGAGGACTAAAATGACCTAAATGTTAATACAATGACACAAACACGCATATTAGATGCAAAAGATTGGTTAAAACCCTAATTGGGCAAGAATAAGTCTAGGGAGGATGAAAATGACCCAAATTTTCATCCCGCAACACAAACGACCTTATTGGATGCACAAGATTGGTTAAAAACTCTAATTGGACTAGAATAAGTCTATGCAGAAAGAAAATTACCTAAATGTCAATCCAATGACACAAACATACCTATTTGATGCACAATATTTGTTAAAAACCCTAATTGGATAAGAAAAAGCCTAGGGAGGACTAAAATGACCTAAATGTTAATCCAATGACACAAACACGCCACATGGATGCACAAGATTGGTTAAAACCCCTAATTGTACAAGAACAAGCCTAGGGAGGACGAAAATGAACTAAATGTTAATCTAATGACACAAATGAACTTATTGGATGCACAAAATTGCATAAAACCCTAATTAAATTAGAATAAGCCTAAGGAGGATGAAATTGACCTAAATGTTAATCCATTAACACAAAGACACCTATTTGATGCACAAGATTTGATAAAAACCCTAATTGGAAAAGAATAAGCATAGGGAGGACGAAAATCACCTAAATGTTCATCCAACGATACAAACACACCTATTGGATGCACAAAATTGCTTAAAAACCCTAATTGGACTAGAATAAGCCTACGGAGAACTAAAGTCACGTAAATGCAAATCGAATGACACAAATGAACTAATTGGATGCAGAAGATTGCTTAAAAACTCTAATTGGGCTAGAACAAGCTTAAGAAGGAAGAAAATGGCCTAAATGTTAATCCAATGACACAAACACACCAATTGGATGCCCAAGATTGGTTAAAAATCCTAATTGGAAAAAGAATAAGCCTAGGGTGGACGAAAATGACCTAAATGTTAATCCAATTACAGAAACACACAAATTGGATGCACAAGATTGATTAAAAACCCTAATTGGACAAGAATAAGCATGGGGAGGACGAAAATGACCTTAACGATCATCAAACGACACAAATGACCTTATTGGATGCACAAGATTCGTTAAAACCCTAATTGGACAAGAATAAGCAAATGGAGGACGAAAATGACATAAATGTTAATCCAATGACACAAAGATACCTATTGGATGCACAAGATTGGTTAAAAACCATAATTGGACAAGAATAAGCATAGGGAAGACGAAAATCACCTAAATGTTCATCTAGTGATACATATACACCTATTGGATGCACAAGATTACATAAAAATACTAACTGGACTAGAATAATCGAATGACCTAAATGTTAATCGAATGACACAAATGAACTTATTGGATGCACCAGATTGCTTAAAAATACTAATTGGACTAGAATAAGCTTAAGGAGGATGAAAATGGCCTAAATGTTAATCCAATGACACAAACACACAAATTGGATGCACAAGATTGGTTAAAAACCCTAATTGGACAAGAATAAAACTAGGGATAACGAAAATCACCTAAATGCTAATCGAATGACAAAA
Source organism: Cicer pinnatifidum (assembly GCA_037974775.1). NCBI lineage: Eukaryota > Viridiplantae > Streptophyta > Magnoliopsida > Fabales > Fabaceae > Cicer > Cicer pinnatifidum. Next base: position 24,278,349 of record JBBPBR010000007.1, on the reverse strand, counting down.
ATGAACTTATTGGATGCATAATATTGGTTAAAACCCTAATTGGACAACATTAATTCTATGGAGGACGAAAATGACATAAATGTTAATCCAATGACACAAAGATACCTATTGGATGCACAAGATTGGTTAAAAACCCTAATTGGATAAGAATAAGCATAGGGAAGACGAAAATCACCTAAATGTTCATCCAATGAAACAAATACACCTATTGGATGCACAAGATTGCGTAAAAATCCTAATAGAACTAGAATAAGATTAAGGAGGATAAAAATGGCCTAAATGTTTATCCAATGACACAAACACACAAATTGGATGCACAAGATTGGTTAAAAACCCTAATTGGACAAGAATAAGCATAGGGAAGACGAAAATCACCTAAATGTTCATCCAATGATACATATACACCTATTGGATGCACCAGATTGCTTAAAAATACAAATTGGACTAGTATAAGCCTACGGAGGAAGAAAATGACCTAAATGTTAATCGAATGACACAAATGAACTTATTGGATGCACCATATTGCTTAAAAATACTAATTGGACTAGAATAAGTTTAAGGTGGATGAAAGTGGCCTAAATGTTAATCCAATGACACCAACACACAAATTGGATGCACAAGATTGGTTAAAAATCCTAATTGGACAAGAATAAAACTAGGGATAATGAAAATCACCTAAATGCTAATCGAATGACAAAAATGAACTTATTAGATGCATAAGATTGGTTAAAACCCTAATTAGACAAGATTAATTCTAGGGAGGACGAAAAAGACTAAAATGTTAATTCAATGACAAAAACATACCTATTGGAAACACAATATTGGTTAAAAACCCTAATTGGACAAGAATAAGCCTATGGAGGGCGAAAATGACATAAATGTTAATCCAATGACACAAAGATACCTATTGGATGCACAAGATTGGTTAAAAACCCTAATTGGACAAGAATAAGCATAGGGAAGACGAAAATCACCTAAATGTTCATCGAATGAAACAAATACACCTACTGGATGCACAAGATTGCTTAAAAATCCTAATAGGACTAGAATAAGCTTAAAGGATGATGAAAATGGCCTAAATGTTAATCCAATGACACAAACACACAAGTTGGATGCACAAGATTGGTTAAGAACCCTAATTGGACAAGAATAAGCCTAGGGAGGAAGAAAATGAATTAAATTTTCATCCAACGAACAAAAAACCTTAATGGATGCACAAGATTGGTTAAAAACCCTTATTGCACAAGAATAAGCCTATGGAGGATGAAAATGACATAAATGTTAATCCAATGACACAAACATACCTAATGGATGCACAAGATTGCTTAAAAACCCTAATTGGACGAGAATAAACTTGGGGAGGACGAAAATGACCTAAATGTTAATACAATGACAAAAACACACCTATTGGATGTAAAAGATTGGTTAAAAACCCTAATTGGGCAAGAATAAGTCTAGGGAGGACGAAAATGACCCAAATGTTCATCCCGCAAGACAAACGACCTTATTGGATGCACAAGATTGGTTACAAGCGGTAATTGGACTAGAATAAATCTATGGAGAAAGAAAAAGACCTAAATGTCAATCCAGTGACCTAAATGTAAATCCAATGACACAAACACAACACATGGATGCGAAAATTGGCTAAAAACCCTAATTGTACAAGAACAAGCCTATGAAGGACGAAAATGACGAAAATGTTAATCCAATGACGCAAATGAACTTAATGGAGGCACAAGATTGCTAAAAAACCCTAATTGGACTATAATAAGCCTAAGGAGGATGAAAATGACCTAAATGTTAATCCAATGACACAAACACACCTATTGGATGCACCTGATTCGTTAAAAACCCTAATTGGGCAAGAATAAGCCTAGAGAGGGAGAAAATAACCTAAATGTTAATCCAATAACTCAAAAACACCAATTGGATGCACAAGACTGATTAAAATCCCTAATTAGACAATAATAGTCCTATGGAGGATGAAAATGACCTAAATGATAATCCAATGACACAAACACACTACGTGGGCGCACAAGATTGGATAAAAACCCTAATTGGACAAGAATAACCCTAGGGAGGACGAAAATGACCTAAATGTTAACTCAATGACCCAAATGAACTTATTCGATGCACAAGATTGCATAAAAACCCTACATGAACTAGAATAAGCCTAAGGAGGATGAAAACAACCTAAATGTTAATCCATTAACAAGAAGACACTTATTGGATGCACAAGATTTGTTAAAAACTCTAATTGGACAAGAATAAGCATAGGGAGGAAGAAAATCACCTAAATGTTCATCCAATGTTACAAACACACCTATTGGATGAACAAGATTTCTTAAAAACCCTAATTGGACTAGAATAAGCCTAAGGAGAACGAAAGTCACCTAAATGCTAATCGAATGACACAAATGAACTTATTGGATGCAGAAGATTGCTTAAAAACACTAATTGGACTAGAATAAGCTTAAGGAGGATGAAATTGGCCTAAATGTTAATCCAATGACACAAACACACTAATTGGATGCACAAGATTGGTTAAAAATCCTCATTGCAAGAAGAATAAGCCTAGGATGGACGAAAATGACTTAAATGTTAATGCAATGACACAAATGTGAACTTAATGGATGCACAAAATTGCTTAAAAACCCTAATTGGACTAGAATAAGCCTAAGGAGGATGAAAACGACATAAATGTTAATCTAATGACACAAATGAACTTATTGGATGCATAAGATTGCTTAAAACCTCTAATTGAACAAGAATAAGTCTAGGGAGGATGAAAATGACCTAAATGTTAATCACATGACACAAACATACCTATTGGATGCACAAGATTGGCTAAAAACACTAATTGGACAAGAATAAGCCTAGGGAGGACGAAAATGACCTAAATGTTCATCCAACGACACAAACGACCATATTGTATGCACAAGATTATTTAAAAACCCTAGTTGGACAAGAATAAGCCTCAGGAGTACGAAAATGACCTATCTGTTCATCTAATTACACAAACACACCTATTGGATTCACAATATTGTTTAAAAACCCTATGGAGGACGAGAATGACGTAAATGATAATCCAATGACACAAACACTCCTATTGGATGCACAAGTTATCTTAAAAATCCTAATTGGAAAAGGATAAGCCTAGGGAGGACAAAAACGACATAAATGTTAATCCACTGACACAAACACACTTATTAGATGCACAAGATATCTTAAAAACCATTATTGGAAAAGAATAACCCTAGGGAGGACCAAAATGACCAAAATGACCAAAATGTTAATCTAGTGACACAAATGAACTTGTTGGATGCACAAGATTGCTTAAACAAACTAATTGGACTAGAATAAGCATTTGGAGGATGTGAATGACCAAAATGTTAATCCAATGATACAAACACACATATTGGATGCACAAGATTGGTTAAAAACACTAATTGGACAAAAATAAGCCTAGGGAGGATGAAAATGACCTAAATGTTAATCCAATGATACAGACCCACCTCTTGGATGTAAAAATTTGGTTAAAAAACCTAATTGGACTAGAATAAGCCCAGGGAGGACAAAAATGACTTAAATGTTCATTTAATGACACAAACACACCTATTGGATACACACCTATTGACCAAAATGTTCATCTAATGACACAAACACACCTATTGACCTAAATGTTCAATCAATGACACAAACACATCTATTGTATGCCTAAGATTGCTTAAAAACCCTAATTGTACTAGCATAAGCCTAGGGAGCATTAAAATCACCTAAATGCTAATCGAAGGACACAAATGAACTTATTGGATACACAAGATTGGTTAAAAACCCTAATAAGACAAGAATAAGCCTATAAGGGACGAAAATGACCTAAATGTTAATCCAGTGACACAAACATGCCTATTGGATGCACAATGTTTTTTAAAAACCCTAATTGGACAAGAATAAACCTAGGGAGGACGAAAATGACCTAACTGTTCATCCAATGACCAAAACTCACCTATTGAACACTCAAGATTGGTTAAAAAACCTAATTGGACAAGAATAATCCCAAGATGGACTAAAATGACCTAAATGTTCATCCAATGATACCAACACACCTATTGGATGTACAACATTGCTTAAAAACTCTAATTGGACTAGAATAAGAATAGGAAGAGCGAAAATGACCTAAATGCAAATCGAATGACACAGATGAACTTATTGGATGCACAAGATTTGTTAAAAATCACCGTACGACCAGAATAAGCCTAGGGAGGGCGAAAATGACCTAAATGTTAATACAAACACACAAATTGGATGCACAAGATTGGTTAAAAACTATAATTGGACAAGAATAATCCAATGGAGAAGAAAATGACATAATGTTAATTCAATGACACAAATGAGCTTGTTGGATGCATAATATTGCTTATTGTTCCTAATTGGACTAGAATAAGCCTAGGGAGGACGAAAGTGACCTAAATGTTTATCTAATGATACCAGCACACCTATTGGATGCACAAGATTGGTTAATAACCTTATTTGAATAAGAATAAGCATAAGGAGGACGAAAATGACATAAATGTTAATCCAATCACACAAACATACCTATTGGAAGCACGCGATTGGTCAAAACCCCTAATAAGACATAAATAATCCCTGGGAGGACGCGAATGACCTAAATGATAATCCAATGACACAAATGAACTCATTGGATGGACAAGATTGCCTAAAAACACTAATTGCACAAGAATAAGCCTTGGGAGGACGAAAATGACCTAAATGTTAATCTAATGACACAAATGAACTCATTGGATGCACAAGATTCCTTGAAATCCCTAATTGAGCTAGAATAAGCCTAAGGAGGACGAAAATGACCTAAATCTTAATCCAATGACAAACACACTTATTGGAAGCACACAATTTATGAAAAACCCTAATCAGTCAAGAATAAGCCTTCGGAAGACGAAAATGACATAAATAATAATCCAATGACACTAACACACTTATAGGATGCACAAAATTGGTTAAAAATCCTAATTGGACAAGAAAAAGAAAAGGGAGTACAAAAATGACCTAAATGAACTTCCAATGACTCAAATACACTATAGGATGCACAAGATTGGTTAAAAACCCTAATTGGACAAGAATAAACCTAAGGAGGATGAAAATGATATAAATGTTAATCCCATGACACAAACACACCTATTGGATGCAAGCGATTGGTTAAAGACCCCAATTGGACAAGAATAAGCCTTGAGTGTATGAAAAATACCTAAATGTTAATCCAATGATAAAAACGAACATATTGGACGCACAAGATTGCTTAAAATCCATAATTGGACTAGAATAAGCCTAAGGAGGATGGAAATGACCTAAATGTTACTCTAATGAAAAAAACATACCTATTGAATGCACAAGATTGGTTGAAAACCCTAATTGGACAAGAATAAGCCTTGGGAGGACGAAAATGACCTAAATATTAATCCATTGACACAAATGACCTAATTGGATCCACAACATTGCTTAAAAACCCTAATTGGACTAGAATAAGCTTAAGGAGGATTAAATTGACCGAACTGTTAATCCAATGAATCAAACACACCTATTGCATGCACAAGATTGGTTAAAAACCTGAATTGGACATGATGAAGACTAGGGAGAACGAAAATGACCTAAATGTTAATGCAATGACACAAATGAATTTATTGGATGCACAAGATTGCTTAAAATCACTAATTGAACTAGAATAAGCCTAGGGAGGACGAAAATGACCTAAATGTTAATCCAACGACACAAATGACCTTACTGGATTCAAAAGATTGGTTAAAAACCCTAATTGGACAAAAACAAGCCTATGGAGGACCAAAATGACCTAAATGTTAATTCAATGACACAAACATACCTATTGGATGCATAAGATTGGTTAAAAACCCTAATTGGACAACAATAAGCCTAAGGAGGATGAAAATGACCTAAATGTTAATCCAATGACGTAAACACGTCTATTGGATACACAAGATTGGTTAAAAACCGTAATAGGACTAGAATAACATTAAGGAGGATGAAAATGACCTAAATGATATTCCAATGACGCAAACACACCTATTGGATGCACAAGATTGGTTAAGATCCCTAATTGGCTAGAATAAGCCTAGGGAAGATGAATATGACCTAAATGTTAATACAATGACACTAATGAACTTATTGGATCCACAAGATTGCCTAAAAACCCTAATTGGACTAGAATAATTCTAAGGAGTATGAAAATGACCTAAATATTAATCAAATGACACAAATGAACTATTGGATGCACAAGTTTGCTAAAAATCCCTAATTGGACTCGAATAAGCCTAAAGAGGATGAAAATGGCCTAAACGTTAATTCAATAACACAAACACATCTATTGGAAGCACAAGATTTGTTAAAACCGCTAATTGGACTAGAATAAGCTTAAAGAGGATGAAGATGGCCAAAATGTTAATCCAATGACACAAAGACACCTATTGGATGCACAAGATTGGTTAAAAACCCTAATTAGACAAGAATAAGCATAGGGAGGACGGAAATGACTTAAATGTTAATTTAATGACACAAACACACCTATTGGATGCATAAGATTGGTTAAAAACCCTAATTGGACAAGAATAAGCCAAGGGAGGATGAAAATGACCTAAAAGTTAGTCGAATGAATCAAACACACAAATTGGATGCACAAGATTGGCTTAAAACCGAAATTGGACTAGAATAAGCCTAGCGAGAAAGAAAATGAATTAAATGTTAATCCAATGAAACAAATGAACTTATTGGATGCAGACAATTGCTTAAAATCCCTAATTGGACTAGAATAAGCCTAAAGAAGATGAAAATGACCTAAATGTTAATCCAATGACACAAACACACCAATTGCATGCACAAAATTGTTTAAACCCCTAGTTGGACTAGAATAAGACTACGGAGGACGAAAATGATAATGACCTAAACGTTAATCAAATGAAACAAATGTTAATTCTATGACACAATTACACGTATTGGATGCAAAATATTGTTCAAAAATACTAATTGGACAAGAATAAGCATATGGAAGATGAAAGTGACCTAAATGAGAATCAAATGACAGAAACAAACCTATTGGATGCACAAGATTGGTTAAAAATCGTAATTGGACACGAATAAGCCTAGGGAGGACGAAAATAACCTAAATGTTAATCCAATGATACAAATGAACTTATTGGATGCACAAGATAACTTAAAAACCTAATTGGACTAGAAAAAGCTAAGGAGGATGAAAATGACATAAATGTTAATCCAATGACACAAATGAACTAATTGGATGCACAAGATTTCTTCAAAACCCTAATTGGACAAGAATATGCCTAGGGAGGACGAAAATGACCTAAATGTTAATCCAATGACACAAATGAACTTATTGGATGCACAAGGTTGTTTAAAAACCCTAATTGGACTAGAATAAGCCTAAGGGGAATGAAAATGAACTAAATGTTAATCCAATGACACAAACACAACAATTGGATCCACAAGATTGGTTAAAAACCCTAATTGGACAACAATAAGCCTAGAGAGGATGAAAATGACCTAAATTTTAACCCAACGACACAAATGAACTAATTGTATGCACAAGATTGCTTAAAAACCCTAATTGGACTAGAATAAACCTAAGGAGGACAAAAATGACCTAAATATTAATCCAATGACACAAACACCCACATTGGATGCACAAGATTGCTTAAAAACCCTAATTGGACAATAATAAGCCTAGGGATGACGAAAATGAACTAAATGTTAATCCAATGACACAAAGACACCATTTGGATGCACAAAATTGGTTAAAAACCTTAACTGGACAAGAATAAACATAGCGATGACGAAAATGACTTAAATGTTAATCCAATGAAACAAATGAACTTATTGGATGCATAAAATTGCTTAAAAAACCTAATTGGACTAGAATAAGCCTAAGGAAGATGAAAATGACCTAAATGTTAATCCAATGACAGAAACACGCGAATTGGATGCACAAGATTGGTTAAAAACCCTAATTCGACAAGAATAAGCCTAGGGAGGACGAAAGTGTCCTAGCTTTTAATGCAATGAAACAAAGAACTTATTGGATGCACAAGTTTTCTTAAAAATCCAAATTGGACTACAATAAGCCTAAAGAGGATGAAAATGACCTAAATGTTGATCCATTGACACAAGCACACCTACCTGATGCCCAAAATTCGTTAAAAACCCTAATTAGACTAGAATAAGCCTAAGGAGGACGAAAATGACCTAAATGTTAACCCAATGACACAAACACCCATATTGGATGCACAAGATTGCTTAAAAACCCTAATTGGACTAGAATAAGCCTAAGGAGGATGAAAATGACCTAAATGTCAATCCAATGACACAAACACCCATATTAAATGCACAAGATTGCTTAAAAACCCTAATTGGACAATAATAAGCCTAGGGAATGATGAAAATGAACTAAATGTTAATCCAATGACACAAACAAACCTATTGGATGCACAAGATTGGTGAAAAACCTTAATTGGACAAGAATAAGCATAGGGATGATGAAAATGACATAAATGTTTATCCAATGACACAAATGAACTAATTGGATGCACAAGATTTCTTCAAAACCCTAATTGGACAAGAATATGCCTAGGGAGGACGAAAATGACCTAAATGTTAATCCAATGACACAAATGAACTTATTGGATGCAC
>JBBPBR010000007.1:24230056-24269316 GCA_037974775.1 Cicer pinnatifidum | reverse complement strand
ATCCAATGACACAAATGAACTAATTGGATGCACAAGATTTCTTCAAAACCCTAATTGGACAAGAATATGCCTAGGGAGGACGAAAATGACCTAAATGTTAATCCAATGACACAAATGAACTTATTGGATGCACCAGGTTGTTTAAAAACCCTAATTGGCCTAGAATAAGCCTAAGGGGAATGAAAATGAACTAAATGTTAATCCAATGACACAAACACAACAATTGGATCCACAAGATTGGTTAAAAACCCTAATTGGACAAGAATAAGCCTAGAGAGGATGAAAATGACCTAAATTTTAACCCAACGACACAAATGAACTAATTGTATGCACAAGATTGCTTAAAAACCCTAATTGGACTAGAATAAACCTAAGGAGGACAAAAATGACCTAAATATTAATCCAATGACACAAACACCCACATTGGATGCACAAGATTGCTTAAAAACCCTAATTGGACAATAATAAGCCTAGGGATGACGAAAATGAAATAAATGTTAATCCAATGACACAAAGACACCATTTGGATGCACAAAATTGGTTAAAAACCTTAACTGGACAAGAATAAACATAGGGATGACGAAAATGACTTAAATGTTAATCCAATGAAACAAATGAACTTATTGGATGCATAAAATTGCTTAAAAAACCTAATTGGACTAGAATAAGCCTAAGGAAGATGAAAATGACCTAAATGTTAATCCAATGACAGAAACACGCGAATTGGATGCACAAGATTGGTTAAAAACCCTAATTCGACAAGAATAAGCCTAGGGAGGACGAAAGTGTCCTAGCTTTTAATGCAATGAAACAAAGAACTTATTGGATGCACAAGTTTTCTTAAAAATCCAAATTGGACTAGAATAAGCCTAAAGAGGATGAAAATGACCTAAATGTTGATCCATTGACACAAGCACACCTACCTGATGCACAAAATTCGTTAAAAACCCTAATTGGACTAGAATAAGCCTAAGGAGGACGAAAATGACCTAAATGTTAACCCAATGACACAAACACCCATATTGGATGCACAAGATTGCTTAAAAACCCTAATTGGACTAGAATAAGCCTAAGGAGGATGAAAATGACCTAAATGTCAATCCAATGACACAAACACCCATATTAAATGCACAAGATTGCTTAAAAACCCTAATTGGACAATAATAAGCCTAGGGAATGATGAAAATGAACTAAATGTTAATCCAATGACACAAACAGACCTATTGGATGCACAAGATTGGTGAAAAACCTTAATTGGACAAGAATAAGCATAGGGATGACGAAAATGACTTAAATGTTAATCCAACGAAACAAATAAACTTATGGGATACAGACAATTGCTTAAAAGCCCTAATTGGACAAGAAGAAGTCTAAGGAAGATGAAAATGACCTAAATGTTAATCCAACGACACAAACACACTTATTGGATGGACAAGATTGGTTAAAAAGCCTAATTAGACAATAGTAAGCCTAGGGAGGTCGAAAATGACCTTAATGTTAATCCAATGACACAAATGAACTTATTGGATGCACAAGATAGCTTAAAAACCAAATTGGACTAGAATAAGCTTAAGGAGGATGAAAATGACCTAAATGTTAATCTAATGACACAAATGAACTTATTGGATGCATAAGACTGCTTAAAACCCCAATTGGACTACAATAAGCCTATGGAGGATGAACATGACCTAAATGTTTATCCAAAGAAACGAACCCACCTATTTGATGCACAAGTTTGGTTAAAAACCCTAATTAAGCAAGAGTAAGCCTAAGGAGGACGAAAATGACATAAATGTTAATCCAATCACACAAACATACCTATTGGAAGCAAGCGATTGGTCAAAACCCCTAATAAGACATAAATAAGCCCTGGTAGGACGCGAATGACCTAAATGTTAATCCAATGACACAAATGAACTCATTGGATGCACAAGATTGCCTAACAACACTAATTGCACAAGAATAAGTCTTGGGAGGACGAAAATGACCTAAATGTTAATCTAATGACACAAATGAATTCATTGGATGCACAAGATTCCTTAAAATTCCTAATTGAGCTAGAATAAGCCTAAGGAGGACGAAAATGACCTAAATCTTAATCCAATGACACAAACACACTTATTGGAAGCACACAATTTATGAAAAACCCTAATCAGTCAAGAATAAGCCTTCAGAAGATGAAAATGACATAAATATTAATCCAATGACACTAACACACCTATAGGATGCACAAAATTGGTTAAAAATCCTAATTGGACAAGAAAAAGAAAAGGGAGTACAAAAATGACCTAAACGAACTTCCAATGACTCAAATACACTATTGGATGCACAAGATTGGTTAAAAACTCTAATTGGACAAGAATAAACCTAAGGAGGATGAAAATGATATAAATGTTAATCCCATGACACAAACACACCTATTGGATGCACGCGATTGGTTAAAGACCCCAATTGGACAAGAATAAGCCTTGAGAATATGAAAAATACCTAAATGTTAATCCAATGATAAAAATGAACTTATTGGACGCACAAGATTGCTTAAAATCCCTAATTGGACTAGAATAAGCCTAAGGAGGATGGAAATGACCTAAATGTTACTCTAATGAAAAAAACATACCTATTGAATGCACAAGATTGGTTGAAAACCCTAATTGGACAAGAATAAGCCTTGGGAGGACGAAAATGACCTAAATGTTAATCCATTGACACAAATGACCTAATTGGATCCACAACATTGCTTAAAAATCCTAATTGGACTAGAATAAGCTTAAGGAGGATTAAATTGACCGAATTGTTAATCCAATGAATCAAACACACCTATTGCATGCACAAGATTGGTTAAAAACCTGAATTGGACATGATGAAGACTAGGGAGGACGAAAATGACCTAAATGTTAATGCAATGACACAAATGAATTTATTGGATGCACAAGATTGCTTAAAATCGCTAATTGAACTAGAATAAGCCTAGGGAGGACGAAAATGACCTAAATGTTAATCCAACGACACAAATGACCTTAATGGATTCACAAGATTGGTTAAAAACTCTAATTGGACAAAAACAAGCCTATGGAGGACCAAAATGACCTAAATGTTAATTCAATGACACAAACATACCTATTGGATGCATAAGATTGGTTAAAAACCCTAATTGGGCAACAATAAGCCTAAGGAGGATAAAAATGACCTTAATGTTAATCCAATGACGTAAACACGCCTATTGGATACACAAGATTGGTTAAAAACCATAATAGGACTAGAATAACATTAAGGAGGACGAAAATGACCTAAATGATATTCCATTGACGCAAACACACCTATTGGATGCACAAGATTGGTTAAGATCCCTAATTGGCAAGAATAAGCCTAGGGAAGATGAATATGACCTAAATGTTAATACAATAACACTAATGAACTTATTGGATCCACAAGATTGCCTAAAAACCCTAATTGGACTAGAATAATTCTAAGGAGTATGAAAATGACCTAAATATTAATCAAATGACACAAATGAACTTATTGGATGCACAAGTTTGCTAAAAATCCCTAATTGCACTCGAATAAGCCTAAAGAGGATGAAAATGACCTAAACGTTAATTCAATAACACAAACACATCTATTGGAAGCACAAGATTTGTTAAAACCGCTAATTGGACTAGAATAAGCTTAAGGAGGATGAAGATGGCCAAAATGTTAATCCAATGACACAAAGACACCTATTGGATGCACAAGATTGGTTAAAAACCCTAATTAGACAAGAATAAGCATAGGGAGGACGAAAATGACTTAAATGTTAATTTAATGACACAAACACACCTATTGGATGCATAAGATTGGTTAAAAACCCTAATTGGACAAGAATAAGCCAAGGGAGGATGAAAATGACCTAAAAGTTAGTCGAATGAATCAAACACACAAATTGGATGCACAAGATTGGCTTAAAACCAAAATTGGACCAGAATAAGCCTAGCGAGAAAGAAAATGAATTAAATGTTAATCCAATGAAACAAATGAACTTATTGGATGCAGACAATTGCTCAAAATCCCTAATTGGATTAGAATAAGCCTAAGGAAGATGAAAATGACCTAAATGTTAATCCAATGACACAAACACACCAATTGCATGCACAAATTTGGTTAAACCCCTAGTTGGACTAGAATAAGACTACGGAGGACGAAAATGATAATGACCTAAACGTTAATCAAATGACACAAATGTTAATTCAATGACACAATTACACGTATTGGATGCAAAATATTGTTTAAAAATACTAATTGGACAAGAATAAGCATATGGATGATGAAAGTGACCTAAATGAGAATCAAATGACAGAAACAAACCTATTGGATGCACAAGATTGGTTAAAAACCGTAATTGGACCCGAATAAGCCTAGGGAGGACGAAAATAACCTAAATGTTAATCCAATGATACAAATGAACTTATTGGATGCACAAGATAACTTAACAACCTAATTGGACTAGAAAAAGCTAAGGAGGATGAAAATGACATAAAAGTTAATCCAATGACACAAATGAACTAATTGGATGCACAAGATTTCTTCAAAACCCTAATTGGACAAGAATATGCCTAGGGAGGACGAAAATGACCTAAATGTTAATCCAATGACACAAATGAACTTATTGGATGCACAAGGTTGTTTAAAAACCCTAATTGGACTAGAATAAGCCGAAGGGGAATGAAAATGAACTAAATGTTAATCCAATGACACAAACACAACAATTGGATGCACAAGATTGGTTAAAAACCCTAATTGGACAAGAATAAGCCTAGAGAGGATGAAAATGACCTAAATTTTAACCCAACGACACAAATGAACTTATTGTATGCACAAGATTGCTTAAAAACCCTAATTGGACTAGAATAAACCTAAGGAGGACGAAAATGACCTAAATATTAATCCAATGACACAAACACCCATATTGGATGCACAAGATTGCTTAAAAACCCTAATTGGACAATAATAAGCCTAGGGATGACGAAAATGAACTAAATGTTAATCCAATGACACAAAGACACCATTTGGATGCACAGGATTGGTTAAAAACCTTAACTGGACAAGAATAAACATAGGGATGACGAAAATGACTTAAATGGTAATCCAATGAAACAAATGAACTTATTGGATGCATAAAATTGCTTAAAAAACTAATTGTGTTGGAAAATTATGACTTCTTTTGATTAACACAGAGAGAATTAAGATCAAATCCAACTAGTTCGACATAATTCCCTTATTAATCATACAATGTTCATACAAATCATACACAGCGGAAATTAAAATACACATACAATTATGACAAGGAGCATACAACAATAAGTAGGTATATAATACTGGAAAATTAAAGAGAAGGGATATGGAAGATTGCACCAAGATTTATCCTGGTTCAGCCGTTGATCCAACGACCTACATCCAGTCCTGTAATCATAATCATGATTCCAGCCTTTTTCACTATAGAATGAATTCGAGTACTTTTACAGATTTTCCAGTCTTCCACACGACCTATCAATCTAACTCCCTTCACTTCTATCTTGTCACCCCTTTGATCCTTGTAGTTTATCCCCAAACTCACACATGATCAAAGTAGACTTCCTCTTGATGATGACACAACAACAAGGATAGCAACCACTTTCTAAACTGGATTTTGTTACAGCATCAATTACAAAGAATTGTCTTTTTCACGAACAAAGAAAAATAGTATCAAGAGATGTGTTCAATCACTCTAGCATCACACAAAGAAATTTGATTTGCCAATGAATATTTTTGTGTGTTAGAAAACTTTTCTTTCAAAGTGTTTTTCAGAGATGTGCAAGATTGAGAACAAAAGGTTCTGAAAAATGTGAAAAGTTTTTGCGCAAGAGTTCTTTCTTGTTTTGGTTGTGTATGTAAAAAAATATTTGAGGCACCATATATATATTCAAGGCAAACACCAGGACAATCGATTGCCCAATCGAATTTGTAAGAATACAATCGATTGATGCATCGAATGTCGTATATTCTGTGTTTCTGGAATCTTGAATTATATAGGCTTCACTTGATTGGTCAATCGATTGATCAAGTTTCTGAATCAGACCTAATGCTATGAAAACCTTTCAATCGAGTGAGCAATCGATTTGTTCAAAACCGGGTGCTCACTGTGATATGAAATATAGCATCAATCGAGTTGTCAGTCTATTGTGCAATCGACTAGACAATCGATTGTCGTGGTCAAGTGATTCAGACCTGATTCCATATTTTCTTTTCAATCGAGTGAGCAATCGATTTGTTTAAAACTGGATGCTCATTGTGATATGAAATATGGCATCAATAGATTGGTCAATCGAGTATCGTGGTCACATTGACTCAGATACTACAGACAATCAAGTTGCCAATCGAGTGATCAATCGATTGGTCAATCGAGTGGGCACTGACTGAGTGCTCTCTGTAACTTGAATTTCAGCATCAATCGATTTGTCAGTCCACTGTGCAATCGAATGGACAATCGATTGATCTTGTTACAGACCTCAGTTGTTTAAAACAGTTTATGTGCCATTCAATTTATGACTCATTCAATCGATTGGTCAATCGAGTGGTTTCAAATTTAAGTTTCATAACACATGAATGAATGACAAAACTTATTGGCATATCTTGTGTGAGACTTTAGTGATTGTTTACTTAACTTGATACCTAGACACCTAATACACCTATACACAAATTGCATCTTCCTCAAGTGCATCCTCCAACTGTGGTTGATTCCTTGAGTTGCAAACTATTGTTCCAAGTGTTGTGGTGTCTCCATGTATGCCTGAAATGTTTCTTAATTCAAAACATTAGATAAGGCAACTATTTAATATACACTTGTATGTTTGGGACATAAATCAAAAACTAGATCAGGGAAGCTTATGGCTTACAAATTGGACTAGATTAAGCCTAAGGAAGATAAAATGACCTAAATGTTAATCCAATGACAGAAACACGCGAATTGGATGCACAAGATTGGTTAAAAACCCTAATTTGACAAGAATAAGCCTAGGGAGGACGAAAGTGTCCTAACTTTTAATGCAATGAAACAAAGAACTTATTGGATGCACAAGTTTTCTTAAAAATCCAAATTGGACTGGAATAAGCCTAAAGAGGATGAAAATGACATAAATGTTGATCCATTGACACAAGCACACCTACCTGATGCACAAGATTCGTTAAAAACCCTAATTAGACTAGAATAAGCCTAAGGAGGACGAAAATGACCTAAATGTTAACCCAATGACACAAACACCCATATTGGATGCACAAGATTGCTTAAAAACCCTAATTGGACTAGAATAAGCCTAAGGAGGATGAAAATGACCTAAATGTCAATCCAATGACACAAACACCCATATTAAATGCACAAGATTGCTTAAAAACCCTAATTGGACTAGAATAAGCCTAAGGAGGATGAAAATGACCTAAATGTCAATTCAATGACACAAACACCCATATTAAATGCACAAGATTGCTTAAAAACCCTAATAGGACAATAATAAGCCTAGGGAATGATGAAAATGAACTAAATGTTAATCCAATGACACAAACACACCTATTAGATGCACAAGATTGGTGAAAAACCTTAATTGGACAAGAATAAGCATAGGGATGACGAAAATGACTTAAATGTTAATCAACCGAAACAAATAAACTTATGGGATGCAGACAATTGCTTAAAAGCCCTAATTGGACAAGAAGAAGTCTAAGGAAGTTGAAAATGACCTAAATGTTAATCCAATGACACAAACACACCTATTGGATGCACAAGATTGGTTAAAAAGGCTAATTAGACAATAGTAAGCCTAGGGAGGTCGAAAATGACCTAAATGTTAATCCAATGACACAAATGAACTTATTGGATGCAAAAGATAGCTTAAAAACCAAATTGGACTAGAATAAGCCTAAGGAGGATAAAAATGACCTAAATGTTTATCCAATGACACAAATGAACTTATTGGATGCACAAAATTGCATAAAACCCTAATTAAATTAGAATAAGCCTAAGGAGGATGAAATTGACCTAAATGTTAATCCATTAACACAAAGACACCTATTGGATGCACAAGATTTGATAAAAACCCTAATTGGAAAAGAATAAGCATAAGGAGGACGAAAATCACCTAAATGTTCATCCAACGATACAAACACACCTATTGTATGCACAAGATTGCTTAAAAACCCTAATTGGACTAGAATAAGCCTACGGAGAACTAAAGTCACGTAAATGCTAATCGAATGATACAAATGAACTTATTGGATGCAGAAGATTGCTTAAAAACTCTAATTGGACTAGAACAAGCTTAAGAAGGATGAAAATGGCCTAAATGTTAATCCAATGACACAAACACACCAATTGGATGCCCAAGATTGGTTAAAAATCCTAATTGGAAAAAGAATAAGCCTAGGGTTGACGAAAATGTCCTAAATGTTAATCCAATAACACAAACACACAAATTGGATGCACAAGATTGATTAAAAACCCTAATTGGACAAGAATAAGCATGGGGAGGACGAAAATGACCTAAACGTTCATCAAACGACACAAACGACCTTATTGGATGCACAAGATTGGTTAAAACCCTAATTGGACAAGAATAAGCCAATGGAGGATGAAAATGACATAAATGTTAATCCAATGACACAAAGATACCTATTGGATGCACAAGATTGGTTAAAAACCCTAATTGGACAAGAATAAGCATAGGGAAGACGAAAATCACCTAAATGTTCATCCAATGATACATATACACCTATTGGATGCACAAGATTACATAAAAATACTAACTGGACTAGAATAAGCCTACGGAGAAAGAAAATGACCTAAATGTTAATCGAATGACACAAATGAACTTATTGGATGCACCAGATTGCTTAAAAATACTAATTGGACTAGAACAAGCTTAAGGAGGATGAAAATGGCCTATATGTTAATCCAATGACACAAACACACAAATTGGATGCACAAGACTGGTTAAAAACCCTAATTGGACAAGAATAAAACTAGGGATAACGAAAATCACCTAAATGCTAATCGAATGACAAAAATGAACTTATTGAATGCATAATATTGGTTAAAACCCTAATTGGACAAGATTAATTCTATGGAGGACGAAAATGACATAAATGTTAATCCAATGACACAAAGATACCTATTGGATGCACAAGATTGGTTAAAAACCCTAATTGGACAAGAATAAGCATAGGGAAGACGAAAATCACCTAAATGTTCATCCAATGAAACAAATACACCTATTGGATGCACAAGATTGCTTAAATATCCTAATAGGACTAGAATAAGCTTAAGGAGGATGAAAATGGCCTAAATGTTAATCCAATGACACAAACACACAAATTGGATGCACAAGAATGGTTAAAAACCCTAATTGGACAAGAATAAGCTTAGGGAAGACGAAAATCACCTAAATGTTCATCCAATGATACATATACACCTATTGGATGCACAAGATTGCTTTAACATACTAATTGGACTAGTATAAGCCTACGGAGGAAGAAAATGATCTAAATGTTAATCGAATGACACAAATGAACTTATTGGATGCACCATATTGCTTAAAAATACTAATTGGACTAGAATAAGCTTAAGGAGGATGAAAATGGCCTAAATGTTAATCCAATGACACCAACACACAAATTGGATGCCCAAGATTGGTTAAAAACCCTAATTGGACAAGAATAAAACTAGGGATAACGAAAATCACCTAAATGCTAATCGAATGGCAAAAATGAACTTATTGGATGCATAAGATTGGTTAAAACCCTAATTGGACAAGATTAATTCTAGGGAGGATGAAAATGACTTAAATGTAAATTCAATGACAAAAACATACCTATTGGAAGCACAATATTGGTTAAAAACCCTAATTGGACAAGAATAACCCTATGGAGGGCGAAAATGACATAAATGTTGATCCAATGACACAACGTTACCTATTGGATGCACAAGATTGGTTAAAAACTCTAATTGGACAAGAATAAGCATATGGAAGACGAAAATCACCTAAATGTTCATCCAATGAAACAAATACACCTATTGATGCACAAGATTGCCTAAAAATCCTAATAGGTCTAGAATAAGATTAAGGAGGATGAAAATGGCCTAAATGTTAATCCAATGACACAAACACACAAATTGGATGCACAAGATTGGTTAAGAACCCTAATTGGACAAGAATAAGCCTAGGGAGGAAAAAAATGAACTAAATTTTCATCCAACGAACAAAAAACCTTAATGGATGCACAAGATTGGTTAAAAACCCTTATTGCACAAGAATAAGCCTATGGAGGATGAAAATGACATAAATGTTAATCCAATGACACAAACATACCTAATGGATGCACAAGATTGCTTAAAAACCCTAATTGGACAAGAATAAACCTAGGGAGGACCAAAATGACCCAAATGTTCATCCCGCAACACAAACGACCTTATTGGATGCACAAGGTTGGTTAAAAGCCGTAATTGGTCTAGAATAAATCTATGGAGAAAGAAAAAGACCTAAATGTCAATCCAGTGACCTAAATGTAAACCCAATGACACAAACACAACACATGGATGCGAAAATTGGATAAAAACCCTAATTGTACAAGAACAAGCCTATGAAGGATGAAAATGACCAAAATGTTAATCCAATGACGCAAATGAACTTAATGGAGGCACAAGATTGCTAAAAAACCCTAATTGGACTATAATAAGCCTAAGGAGGATGAAAATGACCTAAATGTTAATCGAATGACACAATCACACATATTGAAAGCACAAGATTTGCTAAAAATCTTAATTGGACTAGAATAAGCCTAGGGAGGACAAAAATGACCTAAATGTTAATCCAATGACACAAACACACCTATTGGATGCACCTGATTCGTTAAAAACCATAATTGGGCAAGAATAAGCCTAGGAAGGGAGAAAATAACCTAAATGTTAATCCAATAACACAAAAACACCAATTGGATGCACAAGATTGATTAAAATCCTTAATTAGACAATAATAATCCTATGGAGGATGAAAATGACCTAAATGGTAATCCAATGACACAAACACACTACGTGGGCGCACAAGATTGGATAAAAACCCTAATTGGACAAGAATAACCCTAGGGAGGACAAAAATGACCTAAATGTTAACTCAATGACACAAATGAACTTATTCGATGCACAAGATTGCATAAAAACCCTACATGAACTAGAATAAGCCTAAGGAGGATGAAACGACCTAAATGTTAATCCATTAACAAGAAGACACTTATTGGATGCACAAGATTTGTTAAAAACCCTAATTGGACAAGAATAAACATAGGGAGGAAGAAAATCACCTAAATGTTCATCCAATGTTAGAAACACACCTATTGGATGAACAAGATTTCTTAAAAACCCTAATTGGACTAGAATAAGCCTAAGGAGAACGAAAGTCACCTAAATGCTAATCAAATGACACAAATGAACTTATTGGATGCAGAAGATTGCTTAAAAACACTAATTAGACTAGAATAAGCTTAAGGAGGATGAAATTGGCCTAAATGTTAATCCAATGACACAAACACACTAATTTGATGCACAAGATTGGTTAAAAATCCTAATTGGAAGAAGAATAAGCCTAGGGTGGACGAAAATGACTTAAATGTTAATGCAATGACACAAATGTGAACTTAATGGATGCACAAAATTGCTTAAAAACCCTAATTGGACTAGAATAAGCCTAAGGAGGATGAAAACGACATAAATGTTAACCTAATGACACAAATGAACTTATTGGATGCATAAGATTGCTTAAAACCTCTAATTGAACAAGAATAAGTCTAGGGAGGATGAAAATGACCTAAATGTTAATCCAATGACACAAACATACCTATTGGATGCACAAGATTGACTAAAAACACTAATTGGACATGAATATGCCTAGGGAGGACGAAAATGACCTAAATGTTCATCCAACGACACAAACGACCATATTGTATGCACACGATTAGTTAAAAACCCTAGTTGGACAAGAATAAGCCTAAGGAGTACGAAAATGACCTATTTGTTCATCTAATTACACAAACACACCTATTGGATTCACAATATTGTTTAAAAACCCTATGGAGGACGAGAATGACGTAAATGATAATCCAATGACACAAACACTCCTATTGGATGCACAAGTTATCTTAAAAATCCTAATTGGAAAAGAATAAGCCTAGGGAGGACAAAAACGACATAAATGTTAATCCACTGACACAAACACACCTATTAGATGCACAAGATATCTTAAAACCATAATTGGAAAAGAATAACCCTAGGGAGGACCAAAATGACCAAAATGTTAATCTAGTGACACAAATGAACTTGTTGGATGCACAAGATTGCTTAAACAAACTAATTCGACTAGAATAAGCATTTGGAGGATGTCAATGACCAAAATGTTAATCCAATAATACAAACACACATATTGGATGCACAAGATTGGTTAAAAACACTAATTGGACAGAAATAAGCCTAGGGAGGATGAAAATAACCTAAATGTTAATCAAATGATACAGACCCACCTCTTGGATGTAAAAATTTGGTTAAAAAACCTAATTGGACTAGAATAAGCCCAGGGAGGAAAAAAATGACTTAAATGTTCATTTAATGACACAAACAGACCTATTGACCAAAATGTTCATCTAATGACACAAACACACCTATTGACCTAAATGTTCAATCAATGACACAAACACATCTATTGTATGCCTAAGTTTGCTTAAAAACCCTAATTGTACTAGCATAAGCCTAGGGAGCATGAAAATCACCTAAATGCTAATCGAAGGACACAAATGAACTTATTGGACACACAAGAAAGGTTAAAAACCCTAATAAGACAAGAATAAGACTATAAGGGACGAAAATGACCTAAATGTTAATCCAATGACACAAACACACCTATTGGATGCACAATGTTTTTTAAAAACCCTAATTGGACAAGAATAAACCTAGGGAGGACGAAAATGACCTAAATGTTCATCCAATGACCAAATTGAACACACAAGATTTGTTAAAAAACCTAATTGGACAAGAATAATCCCAAGATGGACTAAAATGACCTAAATGTTAATCCAACAACACAAATGACCTTACTGGATTCATAAGATTGGTTAAAAACCCTAATTGGACAAAAACAAGCCTATGGAGGACCAAAATAACCTAAATGTTAATCCAATGACACAAACATAACTATTGGATACATAAGATTGGTTAAAAACCCTAATTGGACAACAATAAGCCTAAGGAGGATGAAAATGACCTAAATGTTAATCCAATGACGTAAACACGCCTATTGGATACACAAGATTGGTTAAAAACCCTAATAGGATTAGAATAACATTAAGGAGGACGAAAATGACCTAAATGTTATTCCAATGACGCAAACACACCTATTGGATGCACAAGATTGGTTAAAATCCCTAATTGGCAAGAATAAGCCTATGGAAGATGAATATGACCTAAATGTTAATACAATGACAGTAATGAACTTATTGGATCCACAAGATTGCTTAAAAACCCTAATTGGACTAGAATAATTCTAAGGAGTATGAAAATGACCGAAATATTAATCAAATGACACAAATGAACTTATTGGATGCACAAGATTGCTAAAAATCCCTAATTGGACTCGAATAAGCCTATAGAGGATGAAAATGACCTAAACGTTAAATAAATAACACAAATATATCTATTGGAAGCACAAGATTTGTTAAAACCGCTAATTGGACTAGAATAAGCTTAAGGAGGATGAAGATGGCCAAAGTGTTCATCCAATGACACAAAGACACCTATTGGATGCACAAGATTGGTTAAAAACCCTAATTAGACAAGAATAAGCATAGGGAGGACGAAAATGACTTAAATGTTAATTTAATGACACAAACACACCTATTGGATGCATAAGATTGGTTAAAAACCCTAATTGGACAAGAATAAGCCAAGGGAGGATGAAAATGACCTAAATGTTAGTCGAATGAAACAAACACACAAATTGGATGCACAAGTTGCTTAAAAACCCTAATTGGGCTCAAATAAGCCTAAGGATGATGAAAATAACCTAAATGTTAATCCAATGACTCAAACACACCAATTGGATGCACAAGATTGCTCAAAAACCATAATTCGACAATAATTAGCTTAGGGAGGACAAAAATGACCTAAATGTTAATACAATGACACAATGAACTTATTGGATGCACAAGATTGCATAAAATCCCTAATTGGACTATAATAAGCCTAAGGAGGATGAAAATGACCTAAATGTTAATCCAATAACACAAACACACCTATTTGATGCACAAGAATTGTTAAAACCCCTAATTGGACAAGAAAAAGCCTATGGAGGATGAAAATGACCTAAATGTTAATCCAATGACACATATGAACTTATTAGATGCACAAGATTGCTTAAAACCCCAATTGGACTAAAATAAGCATGGTGAGGATAAAAAAGAGCTAAATGTTTATCCAAATAGACTAACCCATCTGTTGGATGCACAAGATTGGTTAAAAACCCTAATTGGACAAGAATAAGCATAGGGAGGACGAAAATGACCTAAATGTTAATCCAATTACAAAAACACACCTATTGGATGCACAAGTTTGGTTCAAAACTCTAATTGGCAAGAATAAGCCTAGGGAAGACGAAAATGACCTAAATGTTAATACAATGACACTAATGAGCTTATTGGATCCACAAGATTGCTTAAAAACCCTAATTGGACTAGAATAATTTTAAGAGGATGAAAATGACCTAAATGTTAATCCAATGACACAAATGAACTTATTGGATGCACAAGGTTGCTAAAAATCCGTAATTTGACTCGAATAAGCATAAGGAGGATGAAAATGACCTAAATGTTAATTCAATAACACAAACACACTTATTGGAAGCACAAGATTTGTTAAAACTACTAATTGGACTAGAATAAGCTTAAGGAGGATGAAGATGGCCAAAAAGATAATCCAATGACACAAAAACACCTATTGGATGCATAAGATTGGTTAAAAACCGTAATTGGAGTAGAATAAGCCAAGGGAGGATGAAAATGACCTAAATGTTAGTCGAACGAAACCAACACACAAATTGGATACACAAGATTGGTTAAAAACCCTATTTGAAATAGAATAAGCATAGGGAGGACGAAAATGACTTAAATGTTAATCCAATGACACAAATGACCTTATTGGATGCACAAGTTGCTTAAAAATCCTAATTGGACTAGAATAAGCTTAAGGAGGATGAAAATGACCTAAATGTTAACCCAATGACACAAACACACCAATTGGATGCACAAGAATTGTTAAAACCCCTAATTGGACAAGAATAAGTCTTGGGATGACGAAAATGACATAAATGTTAATCCAATGACACAAACACACCTATTGGATTCACAAGATTGGTTAAAAACCTTATTTAGACAAGATAAGCTTAAGGAGAACGAAAATGTCCTAAATGTTAATCCAATGACCTAAATGAAATTATTGGATGCGCAAGAGTTGTTAAAAAAATTAATTGGACTAGAATTAGCCTAGGGAGGACGAAAATGAGCTAAATGTTAATCCAATGACACAAATGAACTTATTGGATACACACGATTGCTTAAAACCCCAATTCGACTACAATAATTATTGGGAGGATAAAAATGAGCTAAATGTTTATCCAAAGAGACAAACCTATCTATAGGATGTCAAGATTGGCTAAAAACCCTAATTGGCAAGAATAAGCCTAGGGATGATGAAAATGACCTAAATGTTAATACAATGACACTAATGAACTTATTGGATGCACAAGATTGCTTAAAATCCCTAATTGGACTTGAATAAGCCTAATGAGGATGAAAATGACCTAAATGATAATCTAATAACACAAACACACCTATTGGATGCACAAGAATTGTTAAAACCCCAAATTGGACAAGTATAAGCCTATAGAGGACGAAAATGACCTAAATGTTAGTCCAATGACAAAAAAAACCTATTGGATGCTTAATGTTGGTTAAAAACCCTAATTGTACGACAATAAGACTAGGGAGGCCGAAAATCGCCTAAATGTTCATCCTACAACACAAACACACCTATCGGATGCACAAAATTGCTTAATAACCCTAATTGGACTAGAAAATAACCTAAATGCTAATCGAATGACACAAAATAACTTATTGGATGAAAAAAATTGGTCAAAAACCATAATTGGACTACAATAAGCCTAGGGAGGACGAAAATGACCTAAATGTTTTTCCAACGACACAACAACACCTATTGGATGCACAAGAATGGTTAAAAACCATAATAGGACATGAATAAGCCTTGGTAGGACCAAAATGACCTAAATGTTAATCCAATGAAACAAATGAACTTATTTGAGGCACAAGAGTCCTTAAAAAACCTAATTGGACTAGAATAAGCCTAAGGAGGATCAAAATGACCTAAATGTTTATCCAAAGACAAAAACACTCTTATTGGATGCACAAGATTTATTAAAAACCCTATATTGACAATAATAAGTCAAGGGAGGACAAATATTACCTAATTGTTAATCCAATGACACAAACACACCTATTGGATGCACATGATTGGTTAAAAACCCTAATTGGACAAGAATAAGCCTAGGGAGGAAGGAAATGGCCTAAATGTTAATCGAATGACACAAAGACAACAATTAGATGCACAAGATTGGTTAAAAACCCTAATTGGATAAGAATACGCTTAGGGAGGACAAAAATGACGTAAATGTTAATCCAATGACACAAATGAACTTATTGGAAGCACAAGATTGCATAAAAACCCTAATTGGACTAGAATAACTCTAAGGAGCATGAAAATGACCAAAATGTTAATCCAATGACACAAATGAACTTATTACATGCACAAGTTTGCTTAAAAACACCAATTGGACTAGAATTAGCCTAAGGAAGATGAAAGTGATCTAAATTCTTATCGAAAATCACAAATCAACTTATTGGATACACAAGATTGGTTAAAAACACTAATTGGACTAGAATAAGCCTAGGGAGGACGAATATGACCTAAATGTTAATTCAATGACACAAATGAACTTATTGGATGCACAAGATTGCTTAAAACCCCAATCGGACAACAATAAGCATAGGGAGGATGAAAATGACCTAAATGATAATCTAATGACTCAAAATGTACTTATTGGATGCACAAGATTGCTTAAAAAACTTAACTGGACTAGAATAAGTGTAAGAAGGATGAAAATGACCTAAATGTTAATCCAATGAAACAAATACACCTATTCGATGCACAAGATTGGTTAAAACCTTAATTGGACAAGAAAATGCCTAGGCAGGACGAAAATGACCTATATTTTAATCTAATGACACAAATGAACTTATTTGATGCACTTGATTTCTTACTACCCCAATTTGACTAGAATAAGCCTTGGGAGGATGAAAATGACCTAACTGTTTATCCAAAGAGGTATACACACCTATTGGATGCACAAGAATGGTTAAAAACACTAATTGGATAAGAGTAAGCCTAGGAGGACGAAAATGACCTAAATGTTAATCCAATGACACAAACACACCTATTGGATGCACAAGATTGTTTAAAAACCCTAATTGGAAAAGAATAAGCCTAGGGAGGACAAAACAGATCTAAATATTAATCCAGTGACACAAACACAGCTATTGCATGCACCAGATTTGTTAAAAACCCTAATTGGACAAGAGTAAGTCTAGGGAGGATGAAAATGACCTGCATGTCAATCCAATGACACAAACACAACTATTGGATGCATAAGATTGTTTAAAAAACTAATTAGACAAGAATAAGCCTAGGGAGGACAAAATGACCTAATGGTTAATACAATGAAACAAATAACTTTATTGAATGCACAAGATAGCTTAAAACCCCTAATTGGACTACAATAATCTTAAGGAGGATGAAACTGACCTAAATGTTTATCCTATTACACAAACACGCTTATTGGATGCAAAAGAATGGTTAAAAACCCTAATTGCACAAGAATAAGCCTAGGGAGCATCAAAATGACCTAAATGTTAATCCAATGACACAAACACACCTATTGGATGCACAAGATTGTTTAAAAACCCTAATTGGAAAAGAATAAGCCTAGGGATGACAAAACAGTTCTAAATATTAATCCAGTGACACAAACACAGCTATTGCATGCACCAGATTGGTTAAAAACCCTAATTGGACAAGAGTAAGTCTAGGGAGGATGAACATGACCTGCATGTTAATCCAATGACACAAACACAACTATTGGATGCATAAGATTATTTAAAAAAACTAATTAGACAAGAATAAGCCTAGGGAGGACAAAATGACCTAATGGTTAATCCAATGAAACAAATGACTTTATTGAATGCACAAGATAGCTTAAAACCCCTAATTGGACTACAATAATCTTAAGGAGGATGAAACTGACCTAAATGTTAATCCTATTACACAAACACGCTTATTAGATGCAAAAGAATGGTTAAAAACCCTAATTGCACAAGAATAAGCCTAGGGAGCACGAAAATGACCTAAATGTTCATCCAATGACATAAACACACCTATTGGATGCCCAAGATTGGTTAAAAACCCTAATTGGACTAGAATAAGCCTAAAGAGGATGAAAATGACCTAAATGATAATCCAATGACACAAACATACCTATTGGATCCACTATATTGGTTAAAAACCCTAATTGGACAACAATAAGGCTTTGGAGGATGTAAATGACCTAAATGTTAATCTAACGATACAAATGAACTTATTTGATGCACAAGATTGCTTAAAAACCCTAATTGGACTAGAATAAGCCTAAGGGGGATGAAAATGACTTAAATGTTAATCCAATGACACAAACACACCTATTGGATGCACAAGATTGTTTAAAACCCCAAATTGGACAAGAATAAGCGTAGGAAGGACGAAAATGACCTAAATATTAATCCAATGACACAAACACACCTATTGGATGCACAAGAGTAAGTCTAGGGAAGAAGAAAATGACCTAAAGTTTAATCCAATTACACAAATGAAATTATTGGATGCACAAGATTACTTAAAAAAAACCCTAATTGGACTAGAATAAGCCTAAGATGGACGGAAATGACCTAAATGTTAATCCAATGACATAAAGACACTTATTGGATGCACAAGATTGGTTAAAAACCCTATTTGGACAAAAATAAGCCTAAGGAATATGAAAATGACCTAAATGCTCATCCAATGACACAAATGAACTTATTGGATGAAATGGATTGCTTAAAACCCCAATTGGAATATAATAAGTCTAAGGAGGATGAAAATGACCTAAACGTTTATCCAATGAAACAAACACACCTATTGGATTATAATAACCCTATGGAGGACGCAAATGACCTAAACGTTATTCCAATGACACAAACACACTTTTTGGATGCACAAGACAGGTTAAAAACTATGTTTGGACAAAACTTAGCCTAAGGAGGGCGAAAATGACAGAAATTTTAATCCAATTACATAAACACACTTATTGGATGCACAAGATTGGTTAAAAACCCTTATTGGACAAGAATAGGCCTACGAAGCACGAAAATAAGTTAGATGTTCATCCAATGACACAAATGACCTTATTGGATGCACAAGATTAGTTAAAAACGCTAATTGGACAACAATAAGCCTAGGGAGGATGAAAATGACCTATATGATAATCAAATAACACAAATGAACTTATTGGAAGCAAAAGATTGCTTAAAACACGAATTGGACTATAAAAAGCCTTGGGAGGATGAAAATGACCTAAAGGTTATTCCAAAAAAACTAATGACCTTATTTAATGCACAAGATTGCTTAAAAACCCTAATTAGACTTCAATAATCATAAGCAAAATGAAAATGACCTAAATGTTAATCCAATGACACAAACACACCTATTGGATGCGCAAGATTGTTTAAAAACCCTAATTAGACAAGAATAAGACTACGGAGGACGAAAATGACTTAAAGGTTAATCCAAAAAAATCAAATGACCTTATTTAATGCACAAAATTGCTTAAAAACACTATTTGGACTACAATAATCTTAAGTATGATGAAAATGACCTAAATATTAATCCAATGACACAAAAACACCTATTGGATGCACAAGATTGGTTAAAAACCCTAATTTGACAACAAAAAGCCTAGGGAAGATGAAAATGACCTAAATGTTAATCCAATGAATCAATCACACTTATTGGATATACAAGATAGGTTGAAAACCTTAATTGGACAACAATAAGCCCAACGAGAATGAAAATTACTTAAATGTTAATCCAATGATATAAACACACCTATTAGAGGACGAAAATGACCTAAACCTTATTCAAAATGACACAAACACACCTATTGGATGCACAAGATTGGTAAAAGACTCTAATTCGACAAGAATAACCCAAGGGACGACGAAAGAGACCTAAATGTTAATCCAATGACACAAATGAACTTATTGGATGCAAAAGATTTCTTATAACCTTAATTTGACTAGAATAAGCCTAAGAAGGATGAAAGTGACCTAAATGTTAATCCAATGACACAAATGAACTTATTGAAAGCACAAGATTGCTTAAAACCCCAATTGGACTATATAATAAGCCTAGGAAGGATGAAAATGACCTAAATTTTAAACCAATGACACAAACACGCCAATTGGATGCACAAGATTTGTTAAAACCCTACTTGGAAGAGAATAGGTCTTGGGATGACTAAAATGACGTAAATGTTAATCCAAAGACACAAACACACCTATTGGATTCAGAAGATTGGTTAAAAACCTAAATTGGACAAGAATAAGCTTAAGGAGGACGACAATGACCTAATTGTTAATCCAATGACCCAAATGAATCTATTGGATGCACAAAATTTGTTAAAAAAATTAACTGGACTTGGATAAGGCTAGGAAGGACGAAAATGACCTAAACGTTAATCCAACGACACAAACACACCTGTTGGATGCACAAGATTGCTAAAAAAACCCTTATTCGATAAGAATAAGCCTAGGGATGACGAAAATGCCCTAAATGTTAATCCAATGACACAAAAGAAATTATTGATTGCACAAGATTGTTTAAAAACCCTAATTGGACTAGAATAAGCCTAAGGAGGATAAAAATGACCAAAATGATAATCCAATGGCACAAAAACACCTATTGGATGCCCAAAATTGGTTTAAAACCCTTATTGGACAAGAAAACGCCTAGGGAAGATGAAAATGACCTGAATGTTAAACCAATGACACAAAAACACCTATTTAATGCACAAGATTGGTTAAAAACCTTAATTGGACAACAATAAACCTAAAGAGCATGAGAATTATTTAAACGTTAATCCAATGACATAAACACACCTATTGGATGCACAAGATTGGTTAAAAACCGTAATTCCACAAGAATAAACATTTGGAGGACGAAAGTGACCAAAATGTTAATACAATGACCCAAATAATTATTGGATGTACAAGATTGCTTAACGACCTTAATTGTACTAGAATAACCTTATTAAGGTTGAAAATGACCTAAATGTTAATTCAATGACACAAACACACCTATTGGATGCACAAGATTAGTTAAAACCCTAATTGGACAAGAATAAGCCTAGGGAGGAAGGAAATGGCCTAAATGTTAATCGAATGACACAAAGACAACAATTAGATGCACAAGATTGGTTAAAAACCCTAATTGGATAAGAATACGCTTAGGGAGGACAAAAATGACGTAAATGTTAATCCAATGACACAAATGAACTTATTGGAAGCACAAGATTGCATAAAAACCCTAAATGGACTAGAATAACTCTAAGGAGCATGAAAATGACCAAAATGTTAATCCAATGACACAAATGAACTTATTACATGCACAAGTTTGCTTAAAAACACCAATTGGACTAGAATAAGCCTAAGGAAGATGAAAGTGATCTAAATTCTTATCGAAAATCACAAATCAACTTATTGGATACACAAGATTGGTTAAAAACCCTAATTGGACTAGAATAAGCCTAGGGAGGACGAATATGACCTAAATGTTAATTCAATGACACAAATGAACTTATTGGATGCACAAGATTGCTTAAAACCCCAATCGGACAACAATAAGCATAGGGAGGATGAAAATGACCTAAATGATAATCTAATGACTCAAAATGTACTTATTGGATGCACAAGATTGCTTAAAAAACTTAACTGGACTAGAATAAGTGTAAGAAGGATGAAAATGACCTAAATGTTAATCCAATGAAACAAATACACCTATTCCAATGACACAAAAGAAATTATTGATTGCACAAGATTGTTTAAAAACCCTAATTGGACTAGAATAAGCCTAAGGAAGATAAAAATGACCAAAATGATAATCCAATGGCACAAAAACACCTATTGGATGCCCAAAATTGGTTAAAAACCCTTATTGGACAAGAAAACGCCTAGGGAAGATGAAAATGACCTGAATGTTAAACCAATGACACAAAAACACCTATTTAATGCACAAGATTGGTTAAAAACCTTAATTGGACAACAATAAACCTAAAGAGCATGAGAATTATTTAAACGTTAATCCAATGACATAAACACACCTATTGGATGCACAAGATTGGTTAAAAACCGTAATTCCACAAGTATAAACATTTGGAGGACGAAAGTGACCAAAATGTTAATACAATGACCCAAATAATTATTGGATGTACAAGATTGCTTAACGACCTTAATTGTACTAGAATAACCTTATTAAGGTTGAAAATGACCTAAATGTTAATTCAATGATACAAACACACCTATTGGATGCACAAGAATAGTTAAAACCCTAATT
This sequence comes from Cicer pinnatifidum, assembly GCA_037974775.1. Lineage (NCBI taxonomy): Eukaryota > Viridiplantae > Streptophyta > Magnoliopsida > Fabales > Fabaceae > Cicer > Cicer pinnatifidum. The sequence continues at coordinate 24,246,467 of JBBPBR010000007.1, read as the reverse complement.
GGACAAGAATAAGCCTAGGGAGGACAAAAGTTACCTAAATATTAATCCAATGACTCAAATGAACTTATTTGAAGCACAAGATTGCTTTAAAACCCTAATTTGACTAGAATAACCCTATCGAGGATGAATATGACCTAAATGTTAATCCAATGACACAAACGCACCTATTGGAGGTAAAAGATTGGTTAATCCAATGACACAAATGAACTTATTGGAAGCACAAGTTTGCTTAAATATCCTAATTGGACTTGAATAAGCCTAAGGAGGATGCACAATAGACATGAATTGGATGCACAAGATTGGTTAAAAAAACCTAATTGGACATGAATAAGTCCAGGGAGGACGAAAATTACCTAATTGTTAATCCAACGACACAAACACACCTATTGGATGCACAACATTGGTTAAAAACCCTTATTGGGCAAGAATAAGCCTAGGGAGGATGAAAATGGCCTAAATGTTAATCGAATGACACAAAGAGAACAATTGAATGCACAAGATTTCTTAAAAAACTTAATTGGCCTAAATGTCCTAAATGATAATCGAATGACAATAAATGAACTTATTGGATGCACAGGATTGCTTAAAAAACTTAATTGGACTAGAATAAGCGTAAGAATGATGAAAATGACCTTAATGTTAATCCAATGACACAAATAAACATATTGGATGCACAAGTTTGGTTAAAACCTTAATTGGACAAGAAAAAGCCTAGGGAGGACGAAAATGACCTTTATTTTAATCTAATGACACAAATGAACATATTTGATGCACTTGATTTCTTAAAACCCCAATTTGACTAGTATAAGCATAGGGAGGATGAAAATGACCTAAATGTTAATCCAATGACACAAAGGAACTTATTGGATGCACAAGATGGCTTAAAACCCCTAATTGGACTAGAATATACCTAACGAGGATGAATGTGACCTAAATGATAATCCAATGACACAAACATACCTATTGGATCCACTAGTTTGGTTAAAAACCCTAATTGGACAACTATAAGGCTTGGGAGGATGAAAATGACCTAAATGTTAATCCAATGACACAAATGAACTTATTTGATGCATAAGATTGCTTAAAAACCCTAATTGCAGTGAATAAGCCTAAGGAGGATGAAATTAACCTAAATGTTAATCCAATAAAACAAACACACCTATTGGATGCACAAGATTCGGTAAAAACCCTAATTGAAGAAGAATAAGCCTAAGGAGGATGAAAATGACCTAAATGTTAATCCAATAACACAAACACACCTATTGGATGCACAAGATTGTTTAAAAACCCAAATTGGACAAGAATAGGCCTAGGAAGGACGAAAATGAACTAAATATTAATCAAATGTCACAAACACATCTATTGGATAGACAAGATTGTTAAAAATCATAATTGGACAGGAGTACGCATACGGAGGAAAAAAATGACCTAAATGTTATTTCAATGATTCAAATGAACTTATTGGACGCACAAGATTACATAAAAACCATAATTGGACTAGAATAAGCCTAAGGAGGACGAAAAAGACGTAAATGTTAGGCCAATGACATAAAGACACCTATTGGATGCACAAGATTGGTTAAAAACCCTAATTGGACAAAAATAAGCCTAAGGAAAATGAAAATGACCTAAATGTTAATCCATTGACACAAATGAACATATTTGATGCACAAGATTGCTTAAAAACCCTAACTGGACTAGAATAATCCTAAGGAGGATAAAAGTGACCTAAATGTTAATCCAATGACACAACCACAGCTATTGGATGCACAAGATTCGTTAAAAACCCTAAATTGAGAAGAATAAGCATAAGGAGGATGAAAATGACATAAATGTTACTCCAATGACACAAAAACACCTATTGGATGCCAAAGATTGTTTAAAAACCCAAATTGGACAAGAATAAGCCTAGGAAGGACGAAAGTGACCTAATTATTAATCCAATGACACAAATATACGTATTGGATGCACAAGGTTGTGAAAAACCGTAATTGGAATAGAGTAAGCCTAGGGAAGAAGAAAATCACCTAAATGTTATTCCAATTACACAAATGAACTTAATGGATGCAGAAGGTTACTTAAAAACCTTAATTGAACTAGAATAAGCCTAAGGAGAACGAAAATAACCTAAATGTTAAGCCAATGACATAAAGACACCTATTGGATGCACAAGATTGGTTACAAACACTAATTGGACAAAAATAAGCTTAGGGAAGATGAAAACGTCCTAAATGTTCATCCAATGACACATATGAATTTATTGGATGCACAAGATTGCTTAACACCCCAATTGGACTACAAATAAATCTAAGGAGGATGAAACTGACCTAAATGTTAATCCAATGACACAAACACACCTATTGGATACACAATATTCGTTAAAAAGCCTAATTGGAGAAGAATAAGCCTAAGGAGAATGAAAATTACTTAAATGTTCATCAAATGACATAAACACACATATTGGATGCACAAGATTGGTTAAAAACCCTAATTCGACAAGAATAAGCTTAGGGAGGACGAAAGTGACCGAAATGTTAATCCAATGACACAAATGAACTTATTGGATGAACAAGATTGCTTAAAACCTTAATTGGAATACAATAAGCCTAAAAAGGATGAAAATGACCTTAATGTTAATTCAATGACACAAACACACCTATTGGATGCACAAGATTGGTTAAAACCCTAATTTGACAAGAATAAGCCTAGGGAGGATGAAAGTGATCTAAATGTTAATCCAATGACACAAATGAACTTATTGGATGAACAAGATTTCTTAAAACCTTAATTGGAATAAAATAAGCCTAAAAATGATGAAAATGACCTTAATGTTAATTCAATGACACAAACACACCTATTTGATGCACAAGATTGGTTAAAACCCTAATTTGACATGAATAAGCCTAGGGAGGACGAAAGTGACCTAAATGTTAATCCAATGACACAAATGAACTTATTAGTGTTAGACATAAGTCCATTTTTGATATTATTGACAAACATACATCATGTGATAAATCTAACATTTTAAACTGAGTAAAATTTCAGGAACAACAATGCAACCCTACATACTTGAGACAATAGCTTAGAACTCAAGGAATCAACAAAAGTTGGAAAATTCACTAAGCAAATCGATTTTGTAATAGGGTTGTATGAAAATGTGTAGTCTGTGATTAAGCAATCGATTAGGCAAATCGACTGGCACATTTACTGAAAATCAATTGTGCAAGTCAGAAGCAAGCCGTTTAGCAAGCTAATCGATTGGCAAATCGATTGTTCAAATCATAAAGACTAAGTTGATTGTTTAAATCATTTGACAAAATCGATTGTGCAAGTTACAGAGCCAAGCCATTTATTAAATAATCGATTAGGCAAATCGATTTCAAAAATAAGGTTTCAAAATGAACATGGTCTGTGATAAACATAATCGATTGGCACAATCCATTGAAACAAATTTCTTGTTTAACAAGTTTGGCATCAATCGATTGAGAAATCGATTGGATGAACCAACTGGTAAATCTCTTTTCAGAGACTTATTACGTAATCGATTGACACATCGATTAGCATAACATAAGCTAACTCCCTGTAATAATCCAAATCGATTTGGCTAATCGATTTGACAAAAACAACTAAGTCCCTGAGACCAGTACAATCGATTGGCAAAATCGATTGGAACAATATTTTAAGCTACAGAGGAAACTTAGCCTATGGCCAAATCGATTATGTGTATTAATGAATCGACTGAGTAATCGATTTTGTTTTTGTAGTTTCAAGATTCAAGAAAAACAAGATTCGCGAAATCGAATTGGTAAATCGATTGAGCCTGTTTTATTACATTAATGAATCGATTGGTAAATTGATTCGTCTGTTGTTTTTTAGAAACTATATAAACGTTTTTCAATTACTTCTTCTTATAACACACAGATAGAAAAAAAAAATATAACTTTCTGACATCTCTTTCTCACATTTGGAATAACTTTGAATATTACTTTTTCAGACTTGAACCAACCATCCTTCGTGATCAATAGAGACCTGAAAAAGATTGCTTGAGTAAGAGAACTAGAGAAGAAGACTGCTTAAGAAATTCTGTATATTTCTTTTTAGATTTTCTGTAACGAAGATTCTGTAAACAAAGAACGTTGAAAAATCCAGTGGTGAAACTGGTAGTTATCTTCTGTGTTGAGATGTCTCATGAAGATACAAGCATGCCAAATTAACAATTCAAGCAATGTCAATTAATACAGAAATTTCACTATTGCATGCAATCTAGATTAATCAAATAGGCAATGCAGAAATAAAAGAGATAAGGGTAGGAAATTGTACACCGCAATTTTTATACTGGTTCAGCCGTCTGTTTGACGGCCTACGTCCAGTCCTAAGATCAAACCGATCCTAGCCTTTTCAATAGAATCTTGTAGAGTCGTTTTACAGATGTTCCAGCGCTCCCCGCATATCAATCTTAAAACCACTCTCCCTATTCTATCTTTATCCCACTGTATCCCAGAGTTCCTCTACAAACTCTTCCAAGATCACATCATAGACATATTAGATGTTGTTTTAGAAGGACCTTATGTGCCAAAAATTGCAGGAACTGATAATTCTTTCATCCCTAACCCCAGAGCTGACTGGTCTGAGGATGATAAGAAGAAGGTGGGTTATAATGCTAAGGCTAATAATATAATAACCTCTGCATTATCTGCTGATGAGTTTTTTCAGGGTCTCAAACTGCAAGACTGCAAAGGAGATGTGGGACACTCTTCAACAGACACATGAAGGAACCACTGACGTGAAAAGGGCTCGAGTAAATACATTGATGCATGAGTACGAGCTATTCATCATGAAGAAAGAGGAATTAGTCAATGACATGCAAACCAGATTCACACACATTGTCAACAACTTGAATGCACTAGGAAAGGAAATTGACAATGAACAACAAATCAGCAAAGTCATGCGATGCCTAACTAGAGAATGGCAACCAAAAATTACTGCCATTGCAGAATCAAAGGATCTTGGAAGTATGGCGATAGCTACACTGTTTGGTAAACTGAGGGAGCATGAAATGAAATGAGGCTGTCTTTGAAAGTCCAAGCACACCAATCAAAATCTGAACAATAAAGCTGCTCGGATGAGTCAAGCAGTGAAACTGATGAAGAATCAGAGATTGGGTTACTTGTTAAAAAGTTCAAAAAGTTTCAGAAAAAGAAAGACAACAAGTCCAGAAAACCATCAAGTTCTAAGACAAATGACACCAAGACAATAACCTGTTATGAGTATGGAAAAACAGGCCACATAAAATCTGAGTGTTACAAGTTGCAAAACAAAAATAGAACTGCAAAGAACAAAGGCAAGGAACCAGCTCCAAAATCCAGAAAAGCTTATGTTGCATGGAACGATAATGACAACGAATCCTCTTCATCTTCCAAAGAAGAACAAGCAAACCTATGTCTTATGGCTAAAACAGACGCAGATTCAGAAAGTGAGGTATGCTTGAGATCCACAAGGCACCAATGGTACCTTGATAGTGGGTGCTCAAAGCATATGACAGGGGACAAGTCAATGTTCCTGTCCCTAAGCCTAAAAGATGGAGGATTTGTCAAATATGGTGACAATAATAAGGGTAAGATCTGTGGTGTTGGTGACATAGGCAGTGAATCAACTGCAATCTTCAAAAACGCCTTATACGTGGAAAGGCTAAAACACAACCTTCTAAGTATAAGCCAGCTTTGTGACAATGGTTTCCAAGTAAGCTTTTCACCACATTCTTGCATAATTGAGAATAAGGATGATAAAGGTATCAAACTAGTTGGTGATAGAGTTAACAACATTTACATGCTAGATTTAAATGCTTTGCCTGCTAGTACTGTTTGTTGTTTATTATCAAATGCTGATGAAAACTGGTTATGGCATAAACGTGTTGCGCATATTCATATAGATCACTTGAATAAACTTGTTAGCAAACAGTTAGTTATAGGTCTTCCCAACAGAAAGTTTACTAAGGATATATTGTGTGGTTCCTGTGAGAGAAGTAAACTAGTCAAATCTTCGTTTCCCCCAATAGACATGGTCAAAACCAATAGGGTTTTGCAGCTGATTCACATAGACCTTTTTGGTCCATCCCAAGTGAGAAGTTTTGGAGGTAATCTGTATGGTTTCGTGTTAAGTGATGACTATTCTAGATTCACCTGGACTTTCTTTCTGACTCATAAAAGTGACGCTTTTTCTGTTTTCAAAAAGTTTGCAAACTTGGTACAAAATGAAACTAGTCAGAAAATAATGTCCATCAAAAGTGATCATGGAGGTGAATTCCAAAATGATTCTTTTGATACTTACTATGAACAGAATGGTATTCATCATATGTATCCAGCCCCTAGGACTCCACAGCAAAATGGTGTAGTGGAGAGGAAAAATAGGTCTATAGAGGAATTAGCTAGGACTATGCTTAAAGACTCAAATATTCCTAAGTATTTCTGGGCTGATGCAATTAACACTGCCACACATGTTGTCAATAGGGTTTTAATTAGGCCAATTCTTAGGAAAACTCCCTATGAGTTGTACAAGGGTAGAAAGCCAAATATTTCTTACTTAGGCAAAGAACACCTAGGTAAGTTTGACCCCAAGGCAGATGAGGGTATCTTTCTAGGTTATTCCCAAACTAGCAAAGCCTATAGAATCTACATCAAAAGAACAAAAACCATAGAAGAGTCAGTTCATGTGAAGTTTGATGATCTTTTTAATGAAAACTCGAACAACACTCCTTCTATAGTTGATGCTTCTTTGGATGAAGTTGTATAATCTGAACAATTAGAACCAACTGAACTTGTACCTCCAACTAGTACTGACTGTGTAGAACCATTAAGGACTGATGATTTGCCTAGGGAATGGAAGTTCAATAAGAATCACCCCATAGACAACATTATAGGGGACATCTCTAAAGGAGTTGCAACTAGGAAGAACCTTAGACATTTATGTAACTTTACAGCCTTTGTATCTCAGGTTGAACCCAAGAACATTAAGGAGGCTTTACTAGATAGTGAGTGGATACTTTCTATGCAAGAGGAGTTACACCAATTTGAGAGAAACAAGGTCTGGATTCTAGTACCTAAACCAGAAAATCAGCACATCTTAGGAACAAGATGGGTGTTTAGGAACAAATTAGATGAGAATCGAGTCATCACTAGGAACAAAGCTAGATTAGTGGCCAAGGGTTACAATCAGGAAGAAGGAATAGATTTTGATGAAACCTATGCCCCTGTAGCTAGGTTAGAAGCCATTAGAATACTACTTGCTTATGCATGTATAATGGACTTTAAGCTTTATCAAATGGATGTGAAAAGTGCCTTTCTCAATGGTGATATCCAAGAGGAAGTTTTTGTTAGCCAAACACCTGGTTTTGAGAATCCTGATTTTCATAATTATGTCTACAAGCTAACAAAAGCCCTCTATGGGTTGAAACAAGCTCCAAGAGCTTGGTATGAGAAGCTCAGCAATTTCCTCATACAACAAAACTTTTTAAGAGGAAATGTTGACAAGACACTTTACATAAAAACTAATGGAAATGACATCTTGCTGGTCCAAGTTTATGTTGATGACATAATATTTGGATCTACAAACAATAAATTGTGCAATGATTTTGAAAACTTAATGAAAGGTAAATTTGAAATGTCAATGATGGGTGAACTATCTTATTTCTTGGGATTACAAATTAACCAAAGCAAGCAAGGCATTTTCATTAGTCAAACTAAATACTACAATGATTTGATAAAGAAATTCAGTTTTGATAACTTTAAGTCCATTGATACTCCCATGAGTCAAGGAAACCACTTAGATATAGATGAGAAAGGTAAACCTGTAGATGTTACAAGGTTTAGGGGTATGATAGGATCATTGCTCTATCTTACAGCAAGCAGGCCTGACATCATGTTCAGTGTTTGCATGTGTGCAAGATACCAATCCAATCCAAAAGAGTCTCACCTTAGTGTAGTAAAGAGGATATTCAGATATCTAGTAGGAACTAAGAGTCTAGGCTTGTGGTATCCTAAGGGATCTACTTGTACATTAGTTGGATATTCTGATTCAGACTTTGCTGGATGCAAACTAGATAGGAAAAGCACCTCTGGTACTTGTCACTTACTAGGAAACTCCCTTGTGTCTTGGATTAGCAAGAAACAAACTAGCATTGCACTATCAACAGCTGAGGCTGAATACATTGTAGCTGGAAACTGATGTGCACAGACCCTCTGGATGAAATAACACTTATCTGATTTCGGTGTTGATTTAGGGACTGTACCTATCATGTGTGATAACACAATTGCAATTAGCATTACTAAGAATCCAGTGATGCACTCTAGAACCAAGCACATTGAGATAAGGCATCACTTCATTAGGGACCAATTTCAAAGTGGGAATATAAAGCTTGAATATGTCAATACAGCTGATTAGTTGGCTGACATATTTACCAAAGCTTTACCAAAGGAAAGCTTCCTTCATATTAGGATGAAACTAGGTATCATAGATCCTAGTGAGATCTGACCTCTGTGTCAAATCGATTGACACATCGATTATCCTGTGGATACACAGAAAAATGGCTTTATGCAATCAATTTCACAAATCGATTTATGCCATACAGTGTCTATTTTTTTAAAATAGAAACACGATAATCGATTTGGTAAATCGAGCTGTTGATCCCAGGAAGCTTCAAATGTTTTTAACATTTCCCTTTCCAATCGATTGGATAATCGATTGACCACTTGGTATATATTTTAAAGAATCGATTTGGAAAATCGATTACGTTGGCCCTAGACATCAAAGTTGAGGAAATATTTCCAGACTCTACCACGAGAATCGATTAGGGAAATCGATTGATTCAATTTTTTTGAAATCTTAACTCAAATGAATCGATTTGGTAAATCGATGCTGAGATGAGTATATTTCTGAACTGATATGGCAATCGATTTGGACATCGATTTAGTAAATAAGGGAATCGATTTGGGAATCGATTGACAATATGACCATTGTAAAGTGTTTTTACTAGCCGTTACAGACTCATAATGACTAAATCGATTGATCTTCCCCAACAACGGTAACATAGTTGATTGGCCCAATCGATTTACGCGCCTGAAAGTATAAAAGGAACAGTTGCCAATCGATTCTACTCACTTGTTTCAAACCCTAAATCCATTTCGCACTTGAAACCTCTGCATACTCTCTCAAACCTTTGCTGATTCTTAGATTCCAATCCACCCAAACTCTCTATGTCTGATATTCTATCTCAGTTACAGTTTCAAAACTACTTGAAATGGCTCGTGTTAAACGTACATCACCAAACACTCATTCACCATCTTCTTCATCAAGTGGAAGAACTCCCTCACCACCTCCAACAATGTCTAAAAGAGTTTCAGTGCCAACTCATAAAATTTTAGCAAAAGACAAGGGCAAGGCCATTGCCACCGATCAAGGCAAGTCAAAGAAAAGAAAGGAGCCACCCACTGAGAAATTGCTTGCTGATGCTATGAAGGAAATCACTCAGAAAAAGAAGAAAAGTGTTTCCTCTACTCCTCAAAAGAAGGCACCAACTACTAAAGATAAACAAGTTGAAGAGTTCAAGCTACCACATGCCTTCATTAAAAGGAAAATACATGAAGCCCGTACCTTAGATTTTCCGTACTTCGACCAAGATGGTTTCACGTTTCAAGACCATATATGGTTTCATGGATTAGAAGAGTTTCTATCTTGCTCTCTAGACACCTATCCTAATATGATTCGCACTTTCTATTCAACTTTCAAAATCAATGACATCTGATTCAAAGTTGTGGTTAAAGGGAAGAAAATTTCCATGACCTTTGACGAGTTCTCGAAGCTGTCGGGACTGCCATATCATGGAAAATCTATCGATGGAAGCTCTGAAGTTGATGCTGCTGATGAAGGCTGGGAAGCTTCACTAGAGAGACACACAGCAGTACAGGAACTGATGGTCGATGGCTTTGTGGAAACGGTTTCACTGCCAATCGGCCAAATGAAGGTTCAACAAAGAATGCTCATGTATGCTCTCACCCGGATGCTCGTTCCACGATTCGGTAATCATGCAGTTGTCCAAAGGATGGACATTACGTTGCTATGGGGACTGTGCAAGGAGCTCAAGATGAGTTGGGCATGGATTTTCCTGAGGCACATGTTGGAAGCTGCACAGGGAAAGCTAGTACTTCCATACCCACAGCTAATTACTAAGATTCTGAAGCACTTCAAAGTGTCATTCGCTAATGAAGAATCGTCAAAAACCACCCTTTCTTTTGGTGAGTCTATTATGAACCAAATGCAGCTGAGAAGGGTGAATGGCATTTGGAAAAGACCTCAATCTAATGCTGAACAAGCTCAGCAAAATATTGAACCAGCTGCTAAGCCAGTTGCAGCAAATTCTGAAGTCTTAGCCAAATTGCTGGAGTTTATGGCAGCGCAGGCAGCTCACAACGCCAAAATGGATGCGTCAAATGCAAGGATGGAAGCTGCTCTCGGAAAGCTTCAAGCTGAGCTGAACTCGGTTGCGCAGGATGTCGCAGCAATCCAGGAACATCTAGGCATAAAACTGTCTTTTAGCGATGTTGCTGAGATTGGCCGACAAGCAGCTGAAGAACCACATCCCGCGACATTAGATAGTGTTGAACCTCATGTTGAGGAGACACCTGCTGAGGGTAATACAGCAGTCTCTGCCTCTCCCTTAGCTAATTGTGAGGAATAGCCCAGTCTAGGGGTTTAGGTGTTTAGGTTCTTTGTTATATTGAGATGCTCTGCTATTCTTGTGTAATGCTCTTGCTCCGTGTACTATTCTGTTGAAATATATGACAAACTGGGTTTATGTTTAATTGTTTGATCTATATTGCTGTTTTCTATAATCTGCCATAATCTGCTTTAATCTGTTTTTTGTTTTGCTCTGAAGCCATCATCACCAATGTTCTTTTTGTTACTGATATAGGGGGAGAAATTTTCTGCTGATGATTTCTCTTTTCATGTTCTCTCCTCTACTTCTTTTTGGATTAACTGACAAAGAGGGAGAAAATTTATAACTTGTATTACTTATTACATAGTGTTGATATGCACTTAAATTGAATTTACTGCTTCCACTGCTGCTAAAAAACTGATAAATTTGCTCTGATACTGCTACAATTGATCCATTTGCTCTGATACTGCTACAATTGATCAATATGCTCTAATATTAGTTGCTCTGATATTGATAAACAAACTGCTCTGATACTGCTACATAGTGCTGTTGCAAACTGCTCTGATACGATCTGATACTGTTACATAGCATTTACATGGCATTGATAATGCATGATATTTCAGATCTGTTTTGTTTTGTGGCTCTAACCCTAATTCCAAAGTGTGAACAACATGACTGCTCAAATCTAAGGGGAGCTTCTCTGTTTTTGAAATTCTAATGTCATTCCTTGAAATATATCTCAACTTAAAATTGCATGTTTGTCACTTAATCAAAAAGGGGGAGATTGTTAGACATAAGTCCATTTTTGATATTATTGACAAACATACATCATGTGATAAATCTAACATTTTAAACTAAGTAAAATTTCAAGAACAACAACTCAACCCTACATACTTAAGACAATAGCTTGGAACTCAAGGAATCAACAAAAGTTGGAAAATTAACTAAGCAAATCGATTAGGCAAATCGATTTTGTAATAGGGTTGTATGAAAATGTGTAGTCTATGATTAAGCAATTGATTAGGCAAATCGAGTGGCACATTTACTGAAAATCAATTGTGCAAGTCAGAAGCAAGCCGTTTAGCAAGCTAATCGATTGGCAAATCGATTGTTCAAATCACAAAGACTAAGCTGATTGTTTAAATCGATTGACAAAATCGATTGTGCAAGTTATAGAGCCAAGCCATTTATTAAATAACCGATTAGGCAAATCGATTTCAAAAATAAGGTTTCAAAATGAACATGGTCTGTGATTAACACAATTGATTGGCACAATCCATTGAAACCAATTTCTTGTTTAACAAGTATGGCATCAATCGATTGAGAAATCGATTGGATGAACCAATTGGTAAATCTCTTTTCAGAAACATATTACGTAATCGATTGACACATCGATTAGCATAAAATAAGCTAACTCCCTGTAATAATCCAAATCGATTTGGCTAATCGATTTGACAAAAACAACTGAGTCCCTGAGACCAGTACAATCGATTGGCAAAATTGATTGGAACAATATTTTAAGCTACAGAGGAAACTTAGCCTATGGCCAAATCGATTATGTGTATTAATGAATCGACTGAGTAATCGATTGTTTTGATCTCGTTGTTGGAACAACACATCTTCAACCGATTAGGCAATCGATTCCATTATAAACTGCTTTTAAAGCTCTTAAAAGTGGATTAAAATAATCGATTAGGTAAATCGATTAGTTTTTGTAGTTTCAAGATTCAAGAAAAACAAGATTCGCGAAATCGAATTGGTAAATCGATTGAGCCTGTTTTATTAAATTAATGAATCGATTGGTAAATCGATTCATCTGTTGTTTTTCAGAAACTATATAAACGTTTTTCAATTACTTCTTCTTATAACACACAGATAGAAAAAAAAAATATATAACTTTCTGACATCTCTTTCTCACATTTGGAATAACTTTGAATATTACTTTTTCAGACTTGAACCAACCATCCTTCGTGATCAATAGAGACCTGAAAAAGATTGCTTGAGAAAGAGAACTAGAGAAGAAGACTGCTTAAGAAATTCTGTATATTTCATTTTAGATTTTCTGTAACAAAGATTATGTAAACAAAGAACGTTGAAAAATCCATTGGTGAAACTGGTACTTATCTTCTGTGCTGAGATGTCTCATCAAGAAGAAACTGTGCTGTGATCTTGGAAGAGTTTGTAGAGGAACTCTGGGATACAGTGGGATAAAGATAGAATAGGGAGAGTGGTTTTAAGATTGATAGGCGGGGAGCGCTGGAACATCTGTAAAACGAATCTACAAGATTTTATTGAAAAGGCTAAGATCGGTTTAATCTTAGGACTGGACGTAGGCCGTAAAACAGACGGCTGAACCAGTATAAAAATTGCGGTGTACAATTTCCTACCCTTATCTCTTTTATTTCTGCATTGCTTATTTGATTAATCTTGATTGCATGCAATAGTGAAATTTCTGTATTAATTGACATTGCTTGAATTGTTAATTTGGCATGCTTGTATCTTGATCAATCTGTTGAACAATTATTGTATCTGCTGCACTCTCTATTAGACAATACTAGTTATTGTTAATCTTCTTTTAGGATTGATATTTGGGACTGTGGTTAATCTTTTGTTTAATAAAATTTGAATTTTGTAAATTGTTTAGCAATATCGTTAGAATAGGTTTTATTCTTCATAAATTCTTCTAAACTGAGGTCTATATTCCCCTTCAATTGGAACCACAATATTGCTTAAAACCCCAATTGGACTAAAATAAGCCTAGGAAGGATCAAAATTACCTAAATTTTAATCGAATAACACAAACACACAAATTGGATGTACAAGATTTGTTAAAAACCCTAATTGGACAAGAATAAGTCTAGGGATGACGAAAATGACCTAAATGTTAATCCAATGACACAAACACACCTATTGGATGGACAAGATTATTAAAAACCGTAATTGGACATGAGTAAGCATAGGGAGGAAGAAAATGACCTAAATGTTATTCCAATGATTCAAATGAACTTATTGAACGCACAAGATTACTTAAAAACCATAATTGGACTAGAATAATCCTAAGGAGGACGAAAAAGACCTAAATGTTAGGCCAATACCATAAAGACACCTATTGGAAGCACAAGATTGGTTAAAACCCCTAATTGGATAAAAATAAGCCTAAGGAAAATGAAAATGACATAAATGCTAATCTAATGACACAAATGAACTTATTTGATGCACAAGATTGCTTAAAAACCCTAATTGGACTAGAATAAGCCTAAGGAGGATAAAAGTGACCTAAATGTTACTCCAATGACACAACCACACCTATTGGATGCACAAGATTCGTTAAAAACCCTGATTGGAGAAGAATAAGCATAAGGAGGATTAAAATGACCTAAATGTTAGTCCAATGACACAAACACACCTATTGGATGCCAAAGATTGTTTAAAAACCCAAATTGGACAAGAATAAGCCTAGGAATAACAAAAATGACATAAATATTAATCCAGTGACACAAAAATACGTATTGGATGCACAAGGTTGTGAAAAACTGTAATTGGAATAGAGTAAGCCTAGGGAGGAAGAAAATCACCTAAATATTATTCCAATGACACAAATGAACTTATTGGATGCACAAGATTACTTAAAAACCTTAATTGAACTAGAATAAGCCTAAGGAGGACGAAAATAACCTAAATGTTAAGCCAATGACATAAAGACAGCTATTGGATGCACAAGATTGGTTACAAACACTAATTGGACAAAAATAAGCTTAGGGAAGATGAAAACGACCTAAATGTTCATCCAATGACACATATGAATTTATTGGATGCACAAGATTTCTTAACACCCCAATTAGACTAGAATAAGCCTAAGGAGGATGAAAGTGACCTAAATGTTAATCCAATGACACAAACACACCTATTGGATACACAAGATTCGTTAAAAAGCCTAATTGGAGAAGAATAAGCCTAAGGAGAATGAAAATTACTTAAATGTTCATTCAATGACATAAACACACATATTGGATGCACAAGATTGGTCAAAAACCCTAATTCGACAAGAATAAGCCTAGGGAGGACGAAAGTGACCTAAATGTTTATCCAATGACACAAATGAACTTATTGGATGAACAAGATTGCTTAAAACCTTAATTGGAATACAATAAGCTTAAAAAGGATGAAAATGACCTTAATGTTAATTCAATGACACAAACACACCGATTGGATGCAAAAGATTGCTTAAAACCCTAATTTGACAAGAATAAGCCAAGGGAGGACGAAAGTGATGTAAATGTTAATCCAATGACACAAATGAACTTATTGGATAAACAAGATTTCTTAAAATCTTAATTGGAATAGAATAAGCCTAAAAATGATGAAAATGACCTTAATGTTAATTCAATGACACAAACACACCTATTCGATGCACAAGATTGGTTAAAACCCTAATTTGACATGAATAAGCCAAGGGAGGACGAAAGTGACCTAAATGTTAATCCAATGAAACAAATGAACTTATTGGAACCACAAGATTGCTTAAAACCCCAATTGGACTAAAATAAGCATAGGAAGGATCAAAATTACCTAAATTTTAATCGAATAACACAAAGACACATATTGGATGCACAAGATTTGTTAAAAACCCTAATTGGACAAGAATAAGTCTAGGGATGACGAAAATTACCTAAATGTTAATCCAATGACACAAACACACCGATTGAATGGACAACATTTTTAAAAACCGTAATTGGACATGAGTAAGCATAGGGAGGAAGAAAATGACCTAAATGTTATTCCAACGATTCAAATGAACTTATTGAACGCACAAGATTACTTAAAAACCATAATTGGACTAGAATAAGCCTAAGGAGGACGAAAAGACCTACATGTTAAGCCAATACCATAAAGACACCTATTGGATGCACAAGATTTATTAAAAACCCTAATTGGATAAAAATAAGCCTAAGGAAAATGAAAATGACGTAAATGTTAATCCAAAGACACAAATGAACTTATTTGATGCACAAGATTGCTTAAAAACCCTAATTGGACTAAAATAAGCCTAAGGAGGATAAAAATGACCTAAATGTTAGTCCAATGACATAACCACACCTATTGCATGCACAAGATTCGTTAAAAACCCTGATTGGAGAAGAATAAGCCTAAGGAGGATGAAAATGACCTAAATGTCAATCCAATGACACAAACATACCTATTGGATGCCAAAGATTGTTTAAAAACCCAAATTGGACAAGAATAAGCCTAGGAATAACAAAAATGACATAAATATTAATCCAGTGACACAAACATACGTATTGGATGCACAAGGTTGTGAAAAACCGTAATTGGAATAGAGTAAGCCTAGGGAGGAAGAAAATCACCTAAATATTATTCCAATGACACAAATGAACTTATTGGATGCACAAGATTACTTAAAAACCTTAATTGAACTAGAATAAGCCTAAGGAGGACGAAAATAACCTAAATGTTAAGCCAATGACATAAAGACAGCTATTGGATGCACAAGATTGGTTACAAACACTAATTGGACAAAAATAAGCTTAGGGAAGATGAAAACGACCTAAATGTTCATCCAATGACACATATGAATTTATTGGATGCACAAGATTTCTTAACACCCCAATTAGACTAGAATAAGCCTAAGGAGGATGAAAGTGACCTAAATGTTAATCCAATGACACAAACACACCTATTGGA
>JBBPBR010000007.1:24217252-24230046 GCA_037974775.1 Cicer pinnatifidum | reverse complement strand
ATGCACAAGATTCGTTAAAAACCCTGATTGGAGAAGAATAAGCCTAAGGAGGATGAAAATGACCTAAATGTCAATCCAATGACACAAACATACCTATTGGATGCCAAAGATTGTTTAAAAACCCAAATTGGACAAGAATAAGCCTAGGAATAACAAAAATGACATAAATATTAATCCAGTGACACAAACATACGTATTGGATGCACAAGGTTGTGAAAAACCGTAATTGGAATAGAGTAAGCCTAGGGAGGAAGAAAATCACCTAAATATTATTCCTATGACACAAATGAACTTATTGGATGCACAAGATTACTTAAAAACCTTAATTGAACTAGAATAAGCCTAAGGAGGACGAAAATAACCTAAATGTTAAGCCAATGACATAAAGACACCTATTGGAAGCACAAGATTGGTTACAAACACTAATTGGACAAAAATAAGCTTAGGGAAGATGAAAACGACCTAAATGTTCATCCAATGACACAAATGAATTTATTGGATGCACAAGATTTCTTAACACCCCAATTAGACTAGAATAAGCCTAAGGAGGATGAAAGTGACCTAAATGTTAATCCAATGACACAAACACACCCATTGGATACACAAGATTCGTTAAAAAGCCTAATCGGAGAAGAATAAGCCTAAGGAGAATGAAAATTACTTAAATGTTCATCCAATGACATAAACACACATATTGGATGCACAAGATTGGTCAAAAACCCCTAATTCGACAAGAATAAGCCTAGGGAGGACGAAAGTGACCTAAATGTTTATCCAATGACACAAATGAACTTATTGGATGAACAAGATTGCTTAAAACCTTAATTGGAATACAATAACCTTAAAAAGGATGAAAATGACCTTAATGTTAATTCAATGACACAAACACACCGATTGGATGCACAAGATTGCTTAAAACCCTAATTTGACAAGAATAAGCCAAGGGAGGACGAAAGTGATGTAAATGTTAATCCAATGACACAAATGAACTTATTGGATAAACAAGATTTCTTAAAATCTTAATTGGAATAGAATAAGCCTAAAAATGATGAAAATGACCTTAATGTTAATTCAATGACACAAACACACCTATTCGATGCACAAGATTGGTTAAAACCCTAATTTGACATGAATAAGCCTAGGGAGGACGAAAGTGGCCTAAATGTTAATCCAATGAAACAAATGAACTTATTGGAACCACAAGACTGCTTAAAACCCCAATTGGACTAAAATAAGCATAGGAAGGATCAAAATTACCTAAATTTTAATCGAATAACACAAAGACACATATTGGATGCACAAGATTTGTTAAAAACCCTAATTGGACAAGAATAAGTCTAGGGATGACGAAAATTACCTAAATGTTAATCCAATGACACAAACACACCGATTGAATGGACAACATTTTTAAAAACCGTAATTGGACATGAGTAAGCATAGGGAGGGAGAAAATGACCTAAATGTTATTCCAACGATTCAAATGAACTTATTGAACGCACAAGATTACTTAAAAACCATAATTGGACTAGAATAAGCCTAAGGAGGACGAAAAGACCTACATGTTAAGCCAATACCATAAAGACACCTATTGGATGCACAAGATTTATTAAAAACCCTAATTGGATAAAAATAAGCCTAAGGAAAATGAAAATGACGTAAATGTTAATCCAAAGACACAAATGAACTTATTTGATGCACAAGATTGCTTAAAAACCCTAATTGGACTAAAATAAGCCTAAGGAGGATAAAAATGACCTAAATGTTACTCCAATGACATAACCACACCTATTGGATGCACAAGATTCGTTAAAAACCCTGATTGGAGAAGAATAAGCCTAAGGAGGATGAAAATGACCTAAATGTCAATCCAATGACACAAACATACCTATTGGATGCCAAAGATTGTTTAAAAACCCAAATTGGACAAGAATAAGCCTAGGAATAACAAAAATGACATAAATATTAATCCAGTGACACAAACATACGTATTGGATGCACAAGGTTGTGAAAAACCGTAATTGGAATAGAGTAAGCCTAGGGAGGAAGAAAATCACCTAAATATTATTCCAATGACACAAATGAACTTATTGGATGCACAAGATTACTTAAAAACCTTAATTGAACTAGAATAAGCCTAAGGAGGACGAAAATAACCTAAATGTTAAGCCAATGACATAAAGACAGCTATTGGATGCACAAGATTGGTTACAAACACTAATTGGACAAAAATAAGCTTAGGGAAGATGAAAACGACCTAAATGTTCATCCAATGACACATATGAATTTATTGGATGCACAAGATTTCTTAACACCCCAATTAGACTAGAATAAGCCTAAGGAGGATGAAAGTGACCTAAATGTTAATCCAATGACACAAACACACCTATTGGACACACAAGATTCGTTAAAAAGCCTAATTGGAGAAGAATAAGCCTAAGGAGAATGAAAATTACTTAAATGTTCATCCAATGACATAAACACACATATTGGATGCACAAGATTGGTCAAAAACCCTAATTCGACAAGAATAAGCCTAGGGAGGACGAAAGTGACCTAAATGTTTATCCAATGACACAAATGAACTTATTGGATAAATAGGATTGCTTAAAACCTTAATTGGAATACAATAAGCTTAAAAAGGATGAAAATGACCTTAACGTTATTTCAATGACACAAACACACCGATTGGATGCACAAGATTGCTTAAAACCCTAATTTGACAAGAATAAGCCAAGGGAGGACGAAAGTGATGTAAATGTTAATCCAATGACACAAATGAACTTATTGGATAAACAAGATTTCTTAAAACCTTAATTGGAATAGAATAAGCCTAAAAATGATGAAAATGACCTTAAAGTTAATTCAATGACACAAACACACCTATTCGATGCACAAGATTGGTTAAAACCTTAATTTGACATGAATAAGCCTAGGGAGGACGAAAGTGGCCTAAATGTTAATCCAATGACACAAATGAACTTATTGGAACCACAAGATTGCTTAAAACCCCAATTGGACTAAATTAAGCATAGGAAGGATCAAAATTACCTAAATTTTAAACGAATAACACAAAGACACATATTGGATGCACATGATTTGTTAACAACCCTAATTGGACAAGAATAAGTCTAGGGATGACGAAAATTACCTAAATGTTAATCCAATGACACAAACACACCGATTGAATGGACAACATTTTTAAAAACCGTAATTGGACATGAGTAAGCATAGGGAGGAAGAAAATGACCTAAATGTTATTCCAATGATTCAAATGAACTTATTGAACGCACAAGATTACTTAAAAACCATAATTGGACTAGAATAAGCCTAAGGAGGACGAAAAAGACCTAAATGTTAAGCCAATACCATAAAGACACCTATTGGATGCACAAGATTTATTAAAAACCCTAATTGGGTAAAAATCAGCCTAAGGAAAATGAAAATGACGTAAATGTTAATCCAAAGACACAAATGAACTTATTTGATACACAAGATTGCTTAAAAACCCTAATTGGACTAAAATAAGCCTAAGGAGGATAAAAATGACCTAAATGTTACTCCAATGACATAACCACACCTATTGGATGCACAAGATTCGTTAAAAACCCTGATTGGAGAAGAATAAGCCTAAGGAGGATGAAAATGACCTAAATGTCAATCCAATGACACAAACATACCTATTGGATGCCAAAGATTGTTTAAAAACCCAAATTGGACAAGAATAAGCCTAGGAAGGACGAAAATGACCTAAATATTAATCCAGTGACACAAACATACGTATTGGATGCACAAGGTTGTGAAAAACCGTAATTGGAATAGAGTAAGCCTAGGGAGGAAGAAAATCACCTAAATATTATTCCAATGACACAAATGAACTTATTGGATGCACAAGATTACTTAAAAACCTTAATGGAACTAGAATAAGCCTAAGGAGGATGAAAGCGACCTAAATGTTAAGCCAATGACATAAACACACCTATTGGATACACAAAATTGGTTAAAAACTATAATTGGACAACAAAAAGCCTAAGGAGAATGAAAATTACTTAAATGTTCATCCAATGACATAAACACACATATTTGATGCACAAGTTTGGTTAAAAACCCTAATTCGACAAGAATAATCCTAGGGAGTACGAAAGTGACCTAAATGTTAATCCAATGACACAATTGAACTTATTGGAACCACAAGAATTCTTCAAACCCTATTAGAGTAAAATAAGCCTAGGAAGCATCAAAATTACGTTAATGTTAATTCAATGACACAAACACACCTATTGGATGTCCAAGGTTGGTTAAAACCCTAATTTGACTTGAATAAGCCTAGGGAGGACGAAAGTGACCTAAATGTTAATCCAATGACACAAATGAACTTATTGGATGAACAAGTTTTCTTAAAACCTTAATTGGAATAGAATAAGCCTAAAAAGGATGAAAATGACCTTAATGTTAATTCAATGACACAAACACACCTATTTGATGCACAAGATTGGTTAAAATCCTAATTTGACAAGAATAAGCCTAGGGAGGACGAAAGTGACCTAAATGTTAATCCAATGACACAAATGAACTTATTGGAACCACAAGAATTCTTAAAACCCCAATTGGACTAAAATAAGCCTAGGAAGGATCAAAATTACCTAAATTTTAATCCAATAACACAAACACACATATTGGAGTCACAAGATTTGTTAAAAACCCTAATTGAACAATAATAAGTCTAGGGATGACGAAAATGACCTAAATGTTAATCCAATGACAAAAACACACCTATTGGATTCACAAGATTGGTTAAAACCTTAATTGGACAAGAATAAGAAGAGGGATTACGAAAATGACCTAAATATTAATCCAATGACAATAAATTAACTTATTGGATGCACAAGATTGCTTAAAAAACTTAAATGGACTAGAATAAGCGTAAGAAGGATGAAAATGACCTCAATGTTAATCCGATGACACAAACACACCTATTGGATGGACAAGATTGTTTAAAATCCCTAATTTGACTAGAATAATCCTTAGGAGGACGAAAACCCTAATTGGACAAGAATAAGTTTAGGGAGAACGAAAATGACCTAAATGTTAATTCAATGACAAAAACGAACTTATTGGATGAACATGAGATTGGTTAAAAACATTAATTGGACAATAATATGCTAAGGGAGGCCAAATAAAACCTTAATTTCAATCCAATGACACAAATGAACTTATTGGATGCACAAGATTGGTTAAAAAAAACCCTAATTGGACAAGAATAGGCCAAGGAAGGACGAAAATGACCTAAATATTGATCCAATGACACAAACACACTTTCTGGACAAACATGATTGGTTAAAAACCCCAATAGGACTAGAATAAGCCTAGGGAGGATAAAAATGACCTTAATGTTAATGCAATAACACAAAGACACGTATTGGATACACAAAATTGGTTAAAAACCCTAATTGGAAAGAATAAGCATAGCGAGGACGAAAATGACCTAAATGTTAATCAGATTACACAAACAGACCTATTTGATGCACAAGATTGGTTAAAAACTTTTATTGGAAAAGAATAAGCACCGGGAGGACGAACATAACCTAAATGTTAATCCAACGAAACAAATGAAAGTATTGGATGCACAAGATTGGTTAAAAACCCTAATTGGACTAGAATAAGCCTAAGGAGGACGAAAATGACCTAAATGTTAATGTAATTATAAAAACACACCTATTGGAGGCACAAAACTGGTTAAAAACCGTAATTGGACAAGAATAATCTAAGGAAGAACAAAATGACCTAAATGTTAATCTAATGACACAAACACAATAATTGGATGCACAAGATTGGATAAAAACTCTAATTGGACTAGAATAAGCATATGGAGGAGATAAATGACCTAAATGTTAATCCAACGACACAAACACACCAATTGGATTCACAAGATTGGTTAAAAACCCTAATACGTCAAGAATAAGCTTAGGTAGGAAAAAAATGACCTAAATGTTAATCCAATGACACAAATAAACTTATTGGATGCACAAGGTTGCTTAAAAACCTTAATTGGTTTAGAAAATGACTAAGGAGGATGAAAATGACCTAAATGTTAATCAATAACATAAACACACCTATTTGATGCACAAGATTGGTCAAAAACCCTAATTTGACAAGAATAAGCCTAGGGATAACGAAAATTACCTAAATATTAATCGAATGACACAAACACTTATATTGGATGCACAAGATTGGTTAAAAACCTTAATTGGAGAAGAATAGGCTTAGGTAGGACGAAAAAATGACCTAAATGTTAATTCAATGACAGAAAAGAACTTATTGGATGCACAAGATTTGTTAATAATCCTAATTGAACTAGAATAAGCCTAGGGAGGATGCAAAGACCTAAATGTTAATCCAATGACACAAACACACCATCTAGATGCACAAGATTGGTTTAAAACACTAATTGGAATGGAAGAAGCCTAAGGAGGACGAAAATGACCTACATGTTAATCCAATGGCACAAACACACCTATTGGAAGCACATGATTGGTTAGAAACCCTATTTTTACAAGAATATGCCTATGGAATATGAAAATGACCTAAAAGTTAATCCAATGACACAAACACACCTATTGGACGCACAAGATTGTTTAAAAACCTTAATTGGACTAGAATAAGCCTAAGGAGAATGAAAATGATTTAAATGTTAATCCAATGACACAAACACACTTATTGGAGGACGAAAATGACCTATTTGTTAATTCAATGACATAAACACACCTATTGGATGCATAGGATTCATTAAAAACTTTAATGACGAAAATGACCTTATTGTTGATCCAATGACACAAATTAATTTATTGGATGCACAAGATTGATTAAAAACCCTAATTGGACTAGAATAAGGCTAAGAAGAATGATAATGACCTAAATGTTAATCCAATGATACAAACACACCTATTGGATGCACAAGATTGCTCAAAAACCTTAATTGGACTAGAATAGGCCTAAGGAGGATGAAAATGACTTAAATGTTAATCAAATGACACAAACACAACCAATTGGAGGATGAAAATGACCTAAATGTTAATCCAATGACAGAAACAAACCTATTGGATGCTCAAGATTGGATAAAACCGTAATTGGACAAGAATAAGCCTACAGAGGACGTAAATGACACATATGTTAATCCAATGACCCAAACACACCTATTGGATGCACAAGATTGGTAAAAAACCCTAATTGAACAAGAATAAGCCTAGGGAGAACTCAAATGACCTAAATGGTAATCCAATGACTCAAATGACTTTATTGAATGTTGAAGATTGCTTAAAAACCCTTATTGGACTAGAATAAGCCAAAGGATGATGAAAATGACCTAAATGTTAATCCAATGACCCAAACACCCCAATTGGATGTAAAAGATTGGTTAAAACACTAATTGGACAAGAATTAGCTTAGGGAGGATAAAAATGGCCTAAATGTTAATCCAATTACACAAATGAACTTATTAGATGCGCAAGACTGCTTAAAAACCCTAATTTGTTTAGAATAAGACTAAGGAGGATGAAGGTGACCTAAATGTTAATCCAATGACCAAACACACCTATTGGATGCACAAGATTTGTAAGAAAACCCTAATTGGTCAAGAATTAGGCTTGGGAAGATGCAAATAACCTAAATCTTAATCCAATGACACAAATGAACTTATTGGATGCACAAGGTTGCTTAAAAACCTTAATTGGACTAGAGTAAGCAAAAAGAGGATGAAATTGACTTAAATTGGACTAGTGACACAAACCCACCTATTGGATGCACAAGATTAGTTAAAACCCAAATTTGTCAAGAATAAGCCTAGGGAGGTCGAAAGTCACCTAAATGTTAATCCAATGACAGAAATGAACTTTTTGGTTGCACAAGATTGCTTAAAACTGCAGTTGAACTAGAATAAACCTATTTGATGAAAATGACCTAAATGTTAATCCAATGACACAAACAAACCTATTTGATGCACAAGATTTGTTAAAACCCCTAATTGAGCATGAATAAGTCTAGGGAGGACGCAAATGACCTAAATGTTCATCCAATCACACAGACACACTTATTGGATGCACAAGATTGGTTAAAAATTTTAATTGGACAAGAATATGTCTAAGGAGGTTGAAAATGACCTAAATGTTAATCCAATTACGAAAATGACCTAAATATTAATCCAATAACCCAAACACACCAATTGCATTCACAAGATTGATTAAAAACCGTCATTCGACAAGAATAAGCCTATGGAGGACGAAAATGACCAAAATGTTAATCCAATGCCACAGATGAACTTATTGCATTCTCTAGATTTCTTAAAAACCCTAATTGGACAAGAATAAGCCTAAGGAGGTTGAAAATGACCTAAATGTTAATCCAATGACACAAACACACATATTTGATGCTGAAGATTGCGAAAAAACCTTAATTCGACAAAAATAAGCTTAGGGAGGAAGAAAATAACCTAAATGTTAATCCAATGACACATATGAACTTATTGGATGCACAAGACTGCTTAAAAACCCTAATTGGTCTAGAATAAGCCTAAAGAGAATGAAAGTGACCTAAATGTTAATCCAATGACCAAACACACCTATTGGATGCACAAAATTTGTAACACAACCATTATTGGACAAGAATTAAGCTAGGGAAGATGCAAATGACCTAAATCTTAATCCAATGACACAAATGAACTTATTGGATGCAAAAGATTGCTTAAAAACCTTAACTGGACTAGAATAAGCATAAAGAGGATGAAAATGACTTAAATGTTAATTTAATGACACAAACCCACCTATTGGATGCACAAGACTATTTAAAACCCAAAGTGGACAAGAATATGCCTAAGGTGGATGAAAATGACGTAAATGTTAATCCAATGACACAAATGAACTTATTGGATGCACAAGATTGCTTAAAACCCTAATTGGAGTAGAATAAGCCGAAGGAGGATGAAAATGACCTAAATTTTAAACCAATGACACAAACACACCTATTGGATGCACAAGATTTGTTAAAACCCTAATTGGACAAGAATAAGCCTAGGGAGGACGAAAATGACCTAAATGTTAATCCAATGACACAAACACACATATTGGATTAACAAGATTGGTTAAAAACCTTAATTTGACAAGAATAAGCTTAAGGAGGACGACAATGACTTAAATGCTAATCCAATGAGCCAAATGTAATTATTGGATGCACAAGATTTGTTAAAAAAAATTAATTGGACAAGAATAAGCCTAGCGAGGATGAAAATGACGTAAATGTTAATCCAATGACACAAATGAACTTATTGGATGCACAAGAATGCTTAAAAACCCTAATTTGACTAGAATAACCCTAAGGAGGATGAAAATGACCTAAATGTTAATCCAATGACACAAACACGTTATTGGATGCACAAGATTGGTTAATGTAAAATACATGTTTTTGATGAAGACAAAGACCAAGGAAAGTGATCAAGTTGCAAGCTCAAAAAGAAGTCAAACTTCAAAGAATAACTATGATCAAATATGCTAGAAGTCTTATAATGTAAAGGTACATGATGCAATCTAATATTCGTATATTTCAAATGCACATGAGAACCTTTCATTTTAGCATATGCATTTAAAGTATTTTCAAAAGTTAAAACAACATTAACATAGTCTTAAAAATCATGTTTTTGACAAAATGCATAAGCGTATTCGAATACAACATCTTGTATTCGAATACAAAGCAAGTTAGAAGCAAAAATCTCAAAGTTGTATTCGACTACGACTATGTGTAGTCGAATACACTATAAGTCAGTAGCAAATTTTCACTAATCTGTATTCGACTACACCAATGTGTATTCGAATACAAGGTGTAATTTTTGAATATTTTTGAACGTTACAAAGAGGTGTATTCGAATACACACATCCTGTATTCGAATACAACTGGAAGCAATACAATTTTTCAGATCTGGAATGGTTCCAAATCATTGTATTCTTTCATCAAACCTCTTGGATCAATGGCCACGAATCTGAAGAGATGTTTATCGAGTATAAATACCCCATAACTTCATATCAAACTGGAATGCGATCATACAACCAAACCTTGAACAAACTTTGAACAAACTTTCTAAAAATGTTTTGATTTATTCAAAGTTTCACTTTTATATTTCAAGTACAGATTTTACATTTTCATATCATTGAGAAAAGTTCTCTAGTGTACTTGAAATTATATTGGATTGTTATTATTGTACATCAATTGTTATATCATATTGATCTAAGTCAAAATCAATATTGCTAAACCATTAAAGTGTTGTAAATTGAGGAAAGTGGTGTTCTTTCTTCAAGTTTTGTAACTAAGATAGTGGTGTGCTATCTTAGGGTGATTGTTAGGAGTTTGTAACAAAGGTCCTAGGGTGGGACTTGTACCTATTCTAACAATAGTGGAAAATCTCTTGTGGTGTGCAAGAGGACTGGATGTACCCTTGGTCATAAGGGGAACCAGGATAATATCTTTGTGTTCTTTATTTTTCTGCCATTTATCTTTTCCATACACTATCTTAAATCAGAAAAATCAAACACTAAATCTCTAAAAACAAGAAAATCTTTAAACACCTAATTCACCCCCACTCTTAGGCGTACTTCTGTACTTACAATTGGTATCAAAGCGGGTTAAGGTAACTTACTCCTCGATCAAATATACATGGCTTCCGCACAACCTGTTTTTAGAGATGGTGGTAGTAGTACCAAGCCACCATATTTTGTTGGAGAGCACTACGATTTTTGGAAAATACGTATGCAAGCATATCTTGAAGCACAAGGAGATGACATATGGAATGCAGTTGAAAATGGGCCTCACATTCCGAAAACTGTCATCAATAACAAAGAAGAAATTAAGATAAAAGATTCTTGGACTGATGATGATAAAAGAAAAGTGTTGTTCGATAAGAAGGCTAAGAATATATTGCAATCTGCACTAGGAATGGATGAATTTTTCCGGATATCTCACTGCAAAACAGCAAAAGAAATATGGGATACGTTGGAAATAACTCATGAAGGCACCATTGAGGTAAAAAGATCTAAACTCAACACACTATCACAAGAATATGAGTTATTTCGAATGCAGCCCGGAGAATCTATTCTAGACTTGCAGAAAAGGTTCTCCCACTTAACCAATCACTTGACAGCACTTGGAAAAGTCTTCACGAATGATGAATTAAATCTAAAAGTACTAAGATCATTGACAAGGGCCTGACAACCAAAAGTTACTACAATATCCGAAAAGAAAAGCCTATCCAAAATGTCTCTTTCTGCACTATTTGGAAAACTTCAAGAGCACGAAATTGAACTTGGAAGGTTAGAACAAAATGAAAGTCTAGAAAAGAAGACCAAAAATATTGCTCTAAAGACCGAATCAAGAGAACAAATCAAGGATGACGATACAGATGAAGATGAAAACATTACTTCTCTTGTTAAGAAATTTGGTAAGTTTCTTAAAAATGACAGAACCTTCAAAAAGAAAAGTTTCAAAAAGAACGATAGTTCTACTTCAAATCAAAACTTCACTTGCTTTGAATGCGGAAAACAAGGACATATCAAAGCAGATTGTCCAAACCTTGCTAAGAAGAACGCCATCAAAAAGAAAGACTTCAAGAAGGCATACATAGCTTGGGAAGACAACGAAGTAAGTTCATCTTCAGAAACAGAAAGTGAAGAATGCGCAAATGTTGCATTAATGGCATCACATCAATCAGATGATGAAGAAGAGGTACTAATACAAGATATTGATTCCTTGTAAGTCACTTATCCTCAACATCTAAAATCTTCACTTAATATGTTGATAAAATTGATTTTTTTTTAAATGTTTATTTATTCTATAAATATGAATATGTGCTTTACATGCCTTCTTTCTAGTGAAAATTTCGTTTAAAAACAAAAATAAAAAATTTTAATATCATAACCGAATACACATTGTATGTATTCGAATACATGTCTCCAGAAAATCTTGTATTTGAATACAACAAGTGTGTAGTCTAAAACAGATTCGCAATTTTCCCTATATATGGTTGGTATTTTGTTCGTTGTTTTTCCTTCTTTTTGATCATGTCAAAAGGGGGAGAAATTGGTATGTTGTTGTTGTCAAAAACTTTTGTAGATCTTCAAGAATGTTTAAAACATGATGGCATGAACTCAAGCTCAAAGGGGGAGTAAACATGTATTACGGGGGAGAAAGATTAAAACGATCAAACACTTTGAAGTCTCAACAACAACAAGGTTTTGTCATTATCAAAAAGGGGGAGAATGTAAAATACATGTTTTTGATGAAGACAAAGACCAAGGAAAGTGATCAAGTTGCAAGCTCAAAAAGAAGTCAAACATCAAAGAATAACTATGATCAAATATGCTAGAAGTCTTATAATGTAAAGGTACATGATGCAATCTAATATTCGTATATTTCAAATGCACATGAGAACCTTTCATTTTAGCATATGCATTTAAAGTATTTTCAAAAGTCAAAACAACATTAACAAAGTCTTAAAAATCATGTTTTTGACAAAATGCATAAGTGTATTCGAATACAACATCTTGTATTCGAATACAAAGCAAGTCAGAAGCAAAAATCTCAAAGTTGTATTCGACTACGACTATGTGTAGTCGAATACACTATAAGTCAGTAGCAAATTTTCACTAATCTGTATTCGACTACACCAATGTGTATTCGAATACAAGGTGTAATTTTTGAATATTTTTGAACGTTACAAAGAGGTGTATTCGAATACACACATCCTGTATTCGAATACAACT